>CM021102.1:86749195-86854003 GCA_007115665.2 Sequoiadendron giganteum | reverse complement strand
TTTGAGGGACCCAAAAATATCCAACACTCTTCATCAACATCGAAAGTAGTATTTCACACAAGGTCGGCCAAACTAGTGTAAAACACATAGAACCATTAAGCACAAATCTTCCAAATTCCAAAACTATCTTCAATAGGATCAAGTTAACTCAACTTTAGAATCACAAGTCATAAGACTTCATCAAAAAGAAATCAAGACCAACAACATTTCTCCCAAACCTCAACCAAAAACAAAAAAAACCACAGTTCACAATTGGTGAACACAACTTGCATTGTACAACGAATCAACAACCAAAAATATGGATATATCATCTTCTAACAACCATGAACAAAATATTTGAACCACACAAAAATAGGAGAAAATTTGGACCAAAAATTGGAGCAACCACTGAATACTTTCAACATATCTTCATTACAATTTTCTCAATATCCTCGACCTATAAAGCCAACAACAACTAGTTGATAACCAATTGACCAGTTGGAATTAATGACAACACCTTCAATCTTTCCATTCTTGCAAAAATATCCCCCTTTATCATTAATGGTAATGCATGATGTGAAAAACCATCAACGAAAACATACTAGCTCCGAATACACTTTTTTGTTTCTCCCACTTGGTAGATAATCTCTTATACACTTCATTTCCTTTTCACATGATTCTTCTTTCATTATTTTCTCTTTTTTCACATGCTTACTCTCCCCCTTTGATATCAAGGGTAAAGGCAAAAGAATATTTTACATTGATTTCTCCTTTGACATGAAAAACAGAATACTCACAATGACAACACCTAATACTACCTACTCCCCCTGAGAGGTAGCCACAAAAATATCAGTCCAAAAGAAAGATAGATCCATTGGGCTGATGAATCTCCATAGGTATTTAGTTCAAGAAGGGAGGGGTAATAAACACTAACTTATCCCAAAGATACTCAAAAGTATCTTTAGGAAGAGCCTTCATTAAAATAAAAACAATATGGTCTTTCGTTGGAACATACTCAAGCTTTACTTCATTATCCATGACCTTGTCTCTCAAGAAATGATACTTGATAGATATATGCTTCATCCTCGAGTGCATCACAAGATTCTTTGAAATGTTAATTGTACTTGTGTTATCACAGAAAATAGAAATGGGATCATCATGTATCACTGTGATATATTTCAATTTCTATTTAATCCATAAAACTTGTGTACAACAAGATGCAACAACAATATACTCATCCTCAACACTAGATAAAGAGATTGAATCTTGATTTCTACTCAACCATGCCACCAATTTTCATCCAAGAAAGAATACACCACAACTTGTACTCTTTTTTTCATCTATACATTCAACCCAATCTTCATTTGTATAGGAACTAAGTGTAAATTTAGTATCTTTAGGATAACATAATCTATAATCTAGAGTGCCATTCAAATATTTGAATATTATTTTAACAACAAAATGTTTTTCCTTAGGATCTTCTTGAAATATAGCCACAAGATAGACAACATGCATGATATTGGGTCTAATAGCAGTCAAATACAATAGTCCACCAATCATAGATCTATACTTTCTCTAATCAACCTCAAGTGATTCATCATCTTTACCTAATTTGCAACCAGTAACCATAGGATTACTTACCAGTTTGGAACCATCCATCCCAAACTTATTCAACATCTCTATCACATACTTAGACTGTGAAATGAAAATTCATTTCTTTGTTTGATTAATCTATAGCCCAAGAAAGAAACTCATCTCTCCTAACATAGACATTTCAAATTATTTTTGCATCTCTTCCACAAAAATCTTGCACATATTTTCATTTCCTCCAAATACAATATCATCAACATACACAATTGCAATCAAGATTTTATCATTTTCAATCTTAAATTATAGATTACTATCTATCATGCGTTTGTTAAAACCATGTTGAATCAAATACATGTCTAACCTCCCATACCAAGCTCTAGGAGCTTGCTTCAACCCATATAAATCTTTCTTTAATCTACACACCATATGAAGCTGATTTTTCAACTGAAATCCTTCTGGTTGTTCTATATAGACTTCTTCTTCTAGCTCACCATTCAAAAATTCTGACCTGGCATCCATCTGATAGACCTTAAAGTTTTTATGAGAAGAAAATTCCAAGAACATCCTTATAGCTTCCATTCTTGCTACCGGAGAAATTTTTTCCTAAACATCTATGCCTTCAACTTGTGAGTAACCCTTACACATAAGCCTTTCTTTATTTCTAACCATTTCTCCATTCTCATACAACTTATTTTTGAATAACCACTTCGATTCAATGACGTTTTTTTTTCTCTAGTTTTGTGACCAATTCCAAAGTTTGATTCTTCTCAATCTACATATTTTTTTCTTTCATTGCTTCCGTCCAATGTTCATCTTTACAAGCTTCACTTACAATCTTCAGTTCAATCTCAAAAAGTAAACATGGATTCACTTCAACAACTTTGCTTCTAGTTAATACACCTTTTGTCTTGTCAGAAATAATATGAGTTTTTGAATGATTATTTTGTACATATCTTGGTGTCCTATGGGACATCACTAGAACATCTTCTATTTCATTATGTTCATCCTATTTCTCTTGCTCATCTATTTCTTGTTCTTGCATAATTTATTCTATTCTTGCACAATCATCTCCATCAGATACATATACTTCAATATCAATAGAATTCTTCATTGTCTCATCAACCTTAACATTTGAACTCTCTACAATATTTCTCGGTCTTTTATTGAAACATCTATATGCCTTGCTTCTAGTAGAATATCCAAGAAAAATTCCTTCATCACTTTTTGCATCAAACTTTCTCAAAGTGTATTCATCTCTTCTGATATAACATTTTCTTCTAAATGTTAGAAACCAAGATCATACATGCAAACTATAAAATACCTTCCACAAGAGAAAAACAGAAAAAGCAAGAGCAATTTGCATGAAGATGTGAAAATGAATAATATTCAGGAATTAAGAAATTACCAAAGATGAATTGCTTTATAAAAGAAAAGTATGCAAAACCATAAAGGTAAAACCTAATGTTGACCTAAAATTAGCTCAACTAAATAAATATTATTAATTAAGTAAACTAATTATTACCTAAGTAAACTTACTAAAGTGTAATTAAATAATTAATTACACCAACACCCCCCCTTAAGTGCAACTTAGGGAGACTAAAAAAGAATGCACCTAATGCTAGGATGAATGCAAGAAAGCATGAATGGGTCTCAGCTACAAGGCCATGTTAGGTACCCATGTACAAATGCAATGAATGGGAAAGAGAAGAAAATCTACTGGGACAAAACACCTCCCTCAATGAGATGACCTGCTGTAAAGAAGCACTAGAAGAAAACTGGTGGAGTAACACTAGAATCCTAAATCTGGAAAGCAAGGAAATATACCTCTATTTACAAGAAACCATATGAGAAACACTGAAGGACTTAAGAAAAATCATGATAATTGAACAGCAAAACCGATGCCAAGGAACACTAGAAAACTCACAAATTGGAACAACCTTGGAATCTATGAAGTAACATTAGATGAATAAATGATGCCCCCATAAGAGGGAATGATATGATGAAATAATCTGGAAGTTATATGTATCTTGATGTCAATCCCAAACTGTGACTAAAACTGATCCATAGGACCAAGTATCATGAATATTCTGGAACATTAACCATAAAATGAATGGCCCTCAAACTAAGATGTGACCCAATGTGAATTTGATGCGATTAAGGATCATTAACCATAGGCGCTCAATTTGAGATGTGAATAGATGCAAACCAAAATGTGTCAAGCTATGAGAAAGATGTGGCCAAAAGAAACTACAGAATCCAAAGACAACTCATGCGAGTTGTCATCAATATGAAGATGAGATCAAAGTGCTTGTAATGCAACTACACTCTAATCAAATCATTATGAAATAATCCCCCTTGATGGAACTTTATATAAGTTCATTTATTACAATACCCCATGATTGTAAAAGGAGAACATGCAAAAATAACATAAATCAAAGAGAAAAAGAAAACCTAATGCATGAAAAAAAGAAAGAGTGCATGCATAGCTCAATGTTCACATCTACCTCCATGATTAAAAAATGACCTCAAATCTATGTACAGGATTGAATCAACTTTTTGGTGCCGCTTGAATCACGAAAAATGGATAATCGAGTCAAAAGATATGCCCTCCAAAGTGAAAACTGCTTCATCTGACTTCAGAGACCTACAAAATAAATCTAGAGAAAAATAAAAAAAATATATCTACATCAACAGAATAGGCTCGGAACTAGCTTTCCAATGGTATCTCATTCGCAAAAACTTGACTTTTTATGCAAAAGTTACGCCCTATTTGGTGAACACTACTCCAAAAGGGCCAATAAGACCTGCAAGCATCCCTGGTGGCTAAAAACATTCGGCCCCTGGTCTTGTGCACGACTAGGAGGCTGGTGGGTAGGGGGCTGGGGCAGAGCCCTTGGTCATTGACATGACCGACGTAGGGCTGAAATGGTCGTCGAGGGTTAGGCTCTTAGCGCCTAGTCCTCCAAAGGACCTCTGACTGGTGGCTAGAGGCTGGAACCGGTTAGGGCTAGGCGCAGAGTGCTCAATCCCCAATGTGACTGGGGTGGATGTTGAGGGAGTTCGTGGGGGCTGAGCGGTGGGAGCTGGTGGCAGGTCGATGGTGGAGGCCAATGGAGGTGGTGAATTGGTGGCCACTCGGTGGCTACTAGGCGGCAAGGGGATTTTCACAGTGAGCGCAGATTTGAAACCGCATTTTGATTTTTTTAAATTTTTTTGCCTCAAACTACGTGCTGGGGAGGCCGTACGACCTCCCTGGCAAAAATATTTTGCCTCCCAGATCAACTGCTCAAAAATCAACCAAACGACAGGAATTCTTAGGGCTTTTGGCTGTTGCGAACACAATGGTGACCTCCATTTGTGTCCAAAGTGCCCCAAAAAATTGGCTACCCCCAGATCTTGCAAAAGAATCACCAAGCTTGAAACCCTCACAAATTTTTTCAACGATGACCAAAATTGATGAAACAAAATCAAATCTTGACTTTTTCTAGCGCTTTGAATCCAATGCAGATACCCGATCTGATCCAAAATGCTTCATAAATAAACTCGAGGAATGAAACCCTCTAGGAACCTCGAACATACTCTGCAATGAATTTCTCCAAAAAACTGAGAAGGGGCTGCAAATCAAGGCTCTAATACCATGTTAGAAACCAAGATCAGACATGCAGACCAGCAAATACCTTCCACAAGAGCAAAATAGAAAAAGCAAGAGCAATTTGCATGAATATGTGCAAATGAATAATATTCAGGAATTAATAAATTACAAAAGATGAATTGCTTTATAAAAGAAAAGTATGCAAAACCCTAAAGGTAAAACCTAATGTTGACCTAAAATTAGCTCAACTAAATAAATATTACTTGTTAATTAAGTAAACTAATTATTACCTAAGTAAACTTATTAAAGTGTAATTAAATAATTAATTACACGAACACCCCCCCTTAAGTGCAACTTAGGGAGACTAAAAACACATGCACCTAATGCTAGGATGAATGCATGAATGGGTCTCAGCTACAAGGCCATGTTAGGTACCCATGTACAAATGCAATGAATGGGAAAGAGGAGAAAACCCAGTGGGACAAAACACCCCCCTCAATGAGATGACCTCTTGCAAAGAAGCACTAGAAGAACACTAGTGGAGTAACACTAGAATCTTGAATCTGGAAAGCAAGGAAATATACCTCTATTTACAAGAAACCATATGAGAGTCACTGAAGGACTTAAGAAGAATCATGATAATTGAACAACAAACCTGATGCCAAGGAAAACTAGAACAACCTTGGAATCTATGAAGCAATAGTAGATGAATAAATGATGCCCCCCATAAGAGGGAATGATATGATGAAATAATCTGGAAGCTATATGTATCTCGATGTCGATGCCAAACTCTAACTAAAACTGATCCATAGGAGCAAGTACCATAAATATTCTAGAATATTAACCATAAAATTAATGGCCCTCAAACTGAGATGTGACCCGATGTGAATCTGATGCGATTCAGGATCATTAACCATAGGCTCTTAATCTGAGATGTGAACCGATACGAACCAAAATGTGTCAAGCTATGAGCAAGATGTGGCCAAAAGAAACTATAGAATCCAGATACAACTCATGCAAGTTGTCATCAATATGAAGATGAGATCAAAGTGCATGTAATGTAACTACACTCTAATCAAATTATTATGCAAGAAGCCCCCCTGATGGAACTTTATATAAGTTCATTTATTACAATACCCCATGGTTGTAAAAGGAGAACATGCAAAAATAACATATATCAAAGAGAAAAAGAAAACCTAATGCATGAAAAAAAGAAAGAGTGCATGCACACATCAATGTTTACATTTTCCTCCATGATTATAAAATGACCTCAAATTTGTGTAGAGGACTGAATCAGCTTTTTGGTGCTGCTTGAATCATGAAAAATGGATAACCAAGTCAAAAAATATGTCCTCTGAAGTGAAAACTGCTTCATTTGACTTTAGAGACCTACAAAATAAATATGGAGCAAATCAAGAAAAAATACTTGCACCAATAGAATGGGCTCGAAACCAAATTTCCAACGGTATCTTGTTCACAAAAAAATGACTTCGTACGCAAAAGTTATACCCTATTTGGTGAACACTACTCCAAAAGGGCCATAAGGCCTACAAGTAGCTCTGGGGGCTAAAAAAATTTGGCCCCTGGTCCTGTGCGCGACTAGGGGCTAGGGTAGAGCTCCTGGTCATCCACGTGACCGACACAGGGTTGAAGTGGTTGTCGGGGGCTAGGCGCTTAGCAGTTAGTCCTCCAAAGGACCTGTTGCTGGTGGCTAGAGGTTGGAACCGGCTGTGGTTGGGTGCAAAGCGCCCGGTCCCCAATGTGACCAGGGCAGATGTTAAGGAAGCCTATAGGGGCTAAGTGGTGGGAGTTGGTAGCGAGTCAACGGTGCAGGCCGGTGGTGGTGGCGAATTGGTGACCAATGGGCAATAGGAGGATTTTCACAGTGAGCACGGATTTGAAACCATGTTTTTATTTTTTTGATTTTTTTCTAAATTTTTCACCTTGAACTATGTGTTGGGGAGGCCATACGGCCTCTCTGGCAATTTTTTTTTGCATCCTGAATCAACTACTCCAAAATCGACCAAACGACAGGCGTTCTTAAGGTTTTTGGCCATTGCGAACGTGATGGTGACCTCTATTTGTGCCCAAAGTGCCCCAAAAAATCAGCTACCCCCAGATCTTACAAAAAAATCACTGAGCTTGAAACCCTTATAGATTTCTTCAATGATGACCAAAATTAATGAAACAAAAGCCAATCCTAAATTTTTCTAGCACTCTGAATCCAATGGAGATGCCCAATCTAATTGAAAATGCTTCATAAATAAACTCAAGGCATGAAACCCTCGAGGAACCCCGAACTTACTACAATGAATTTCTCCAAAAAACTAAGAAGGGGCTACACATCAAGGCTCTGATACCATTTTAGAAACCAAGATCATACATGCAAACTAGAAAATACATTACACAAGATAAAAACAAAAAAAGAAAGAGCGATTTGCATGAAGATGTACAAATGAATAATATTCAGGAATTAAGAAATTACAAAAGATGAATTGCTTTATAAAAGCAAAGTATGCAAAACCCTAAAGGTAAAACCTAATGTTGACCTAAAATTAGATCAACTAAATAAAGATTACTTGTTAATTAAGTAAACTAATTATTATCTAAGTAAACTTAATAAAGCGTAATTAAATAATTAATTACACCAACACCCCCCATTAAGTGCAACTTAGGGAGACTAAAAAAGCATGCACCTAATGCTAGGATGAATGCATGAAAGCATGAATGGGTCTCAGATACAATGCCATGTTAGGTACCCATGTACAAATGAAATGAATGGGAAAGAGGAGAAAACCCAGTGGGATAAAATGCCCCCCTCAATGAGATGACCTTCTGCAAAGAAGCACTAGAAGAAAACTGGTGGAGTAACACTAGAATCCTGAATCTAGAAAGCAAAGAAATATACCTCTATTTACAAGAAACCATATGAGAGTCACTAAAGAACCTAGGAAAAATCATGATAATTGAACAAAAAATCTGATCTCAAGGAACACTAGAAAACTCACAAACTAGAACAACCTTGGAATCTATAAAGCAACAGTAGATGAATAAATGATGCCCCCCATAAGAGGGAATGATATGATGAAATAATCTAGAAGCTATATGTATCTCGATGCCGATGTCAAACTCTGATTAAAACTGATCCATATAAGAAAGTACCATGAAAATTCTAGAACATTAACCATAAAATGAATGGCTCTCAAACTAAGATGTGACCCAATGTGAATCTGATGTGACTCAGGATCATTAACCATAGGCTCTCAATCTGAGATGTGAACCGATGCGAACCAAAATATGTCAAGCTATGAGCAAGATGTGGCCAAAAGAAACTATAGAATCCAGAGACAACTCATGCAAGTTGTCATCAATATGAAGATGAGATCAAAGTGCATGTAATACAACTACACTCTAATCAAATTATTATGCAAGAATCCCTCCTAATGGAACTTTATATAAGTTCATTTATTACAATACCCCATGATTGTAAAAGGAGAACATACAAAAATAGGATAAATCAAAGAGAAAAAGAAAACCTAATGTATGAAAATAAGAAATATTGCATGCACATATCAATGTTCACATCTGCCTCCATGATTAAAAAATGACCTCAGATCTATGTAGAGGAATGAATCTACTTTCTAGTGTCGTTTGAATCATGAAAAATGGATAATTGAGTCAAAAGATATGTGTTCCAAAGCAAAAACTACTTCATTTGAATTCAAAGACCTATAAAATAAATCAGGAAAAAATAATTGCACCAATAGAACAGGCTTGGAATGAGCTTTCCAACGATATCCCATTTGCAAAAAACTGACTCCATACGTAAAAGTTACACCCTATTTGGTGAACACTGCTCCAAAAGGGCCAATAAGGCCTACAGGAAGCCTTGGGGGCTAAAAACATTTGGCCCCTGGTCATGTGCATGACTAGGGAGCTAGCAGGAAGGGGGCTGGAGTGGAGCCCTTGGCCATCCATGTGAATAGCGTAGGGCTAAAGTGGTCACCGAGGGCTAGGCGCTTAGCGCCTGGTCCTCCAAAGGACCTACGACTGGTGGAGAATTTGTTGCCACCTGGTGGCCACTAGGCGGCGAGAGGATTTTCACAGTGAGCATGGATTTGAAACCGTGTTTTGAATTTTTTGTCTTGAACTACGTGTTGGGGAGGCCGTATGGCCTCCCTAGCAAAAATTTTTTGCCTTACGGGTCAACTACTCCAAAATCGACCAAATGACAAGCGTTCTTAGGGTTTTTGGTTGCTATGAATGCAATGGTGACCTTTGTTTGTGTCCACAGTGCCCTGAAAAATTGGCTACCCCAAGATCTTGCAAAAAAATCATCAAGCTTGAAACCCTCACAGATTTATTCAATGATGACCAAAATTAATGAAACAAAAGCCAATCCTAACTTTTTCTAGTGCTCTAAATCCAATGAAGATGCTCAATCTAATCCAAAATGCTTCATAAATAAACTCAAGGCATGAAACCCTCTAGGAACCCCGAACGTACTCTGTAATGAATTTCTCCAAAAATTGAGAAGGGGCTGGAAATCAAGGCTCTGATGCCATGTTAGAAACCAAGATTAGACATGCAATCCAGAAAATACCTTCCACAAGAGAAAAAAAAGAAGAGGAATTTGCATGAAGATGTGCAAATGAATAATATTCAAGAATTAAGAAATTGCAAAAGATGAATTTCTTTATAAAAGAAAAGTATGCAAAACCCTAAAGGTAAAACCTAATGCTGACCTAAAATTAGCTCAACTAAATAAAGATTACTTATTAACTAAGTAAACTAAATATTACCTAAATAAACTTAATAAAGTGTGATTAAATAATTAATTACACCAACACCGAATACCTTAAAATATTTAACAATAGGAATTATTCTATGTTTTAGCTCATAGGGAGTCTTTGTATTGTTTTCTCTTGCTTAAACTCAATTGAATACATAAACAATAGTATGAATAGCTTCTTTCTAGTATACTTCCGGTAAACCAGCCTTAGTAATCATTGATCTAGCAGCCTCTTGAACTATTCTATTTTTTCTTTCAACAACTTGATTATGTTGAGTTCTGGAGAAGATAATTATCTCTTTATTCCATGCACTTTACAAAACATATTAAAGTCATGGGAGGTGAATTCTTCACCTCTATTAGACCTTCATCATTTTATCTTCAATTTCACTTCATTTTCAACCATAGCTTTGAATGCATTGAATTTATCTAATGCATCTAATTTCTCTCTAAGAAATGTAACCCATGTATATCTTGAATAATCATCAATTAAAAGCATAAAGTACCTTTCACCAAGTAGACTTATAACTCATGTAGGACCACTTAGATCTGTATGAACTAAATCCAATAGTCTGGTAGTAGTTTGTTCCTTCAATCTATAATGATTTCTTGTTTTCTTTCCAAACTGAAAATTCCTACAAATAGAATTAATAGGCTTTATAATTCTTGATAAATCTCTCATGGCCTAAACAACACTAATCCTTTCCACGTTATAAAAATTCATGACACATTCTTCTATGTCATAACCAACTATCATTAATCTGATTCATAAAGCATTGTTGATCAACACCCCTAAATTGATAGATATTTCCTTTAGATTTCTTTCCTGTAGCAATCAATGTTTCAGATCCTTTTTGGATCTCACATTTCTCATCCTTAAACACAATATCATAACCTTTTCTACACATCGAACCAACAATCAACATATTATTCCTTAAACCCTTAACATAGTAGACATCGTCAGTATGATGCTTGCCATCAAAACATACTGAACCTATCCCATAGATTTTAGCACCAGTATCATCTCCAAACATAACCAATCATCCATCATATTTTTCAAGCTTAACTTAATTTTATCACCAGTCATGTGATGTGAACAACCACTATCAACTACCCAATAATTTTTATTTTGTTTAGCATGTAGGTCATACCTTCATTTTTCTCCTTCTCCGGAGGGCTTTCCTTTACCTATTTTTCAAAATTAGCAAAAGTAGGTTCATCCTTAATCACCAAGAACAAGCATTCATTTTCATCAAGATCTTCATATTCTGAATCCTCATCAGATATACTAGCATTCTCATTCGCATAATAAGCTCTATTAATCTTCTTTCATTTCTTTTCTTTCTTATATCTTTGTTTATTCCTTTTAGCTCTTTCTAGACACTTTTCAACATAATGACCTATTTCTCCACAACTAAAGCATTTAAAGAGCAACTTACCTTCATACTTATCGGAGCCTTTCCTTTTTCTTCTTACATAGTTAGCTTTTATCTCATCAAAGTTCTCTTTATCTGGATCTTTAGCTTTTTTAGTTTTAAAAGTAGTCTTTGATTTGCATCCATTTCGTAGACTCAGATTTCTCATCTTATAAGATGTCAAAAATCCTAATAGAAAATCCTTAGTACAGGTCTTGTAATCTATAGTCTGCTCAATATCACTCACCTTCTCACTATAAGCATCAAGAAGAGTTCTGAGAATCTTCTTTACAATCCTGGTTTCAACTATAGTAGCACCAAGTCCTTGCATCCTAGCCACTATCTCATCCAATCTCTATACATAATAGTTAACATTTTCATCTTCAAACATATGTAGAAGATCAAACTGTGTCTCCAAATTTTGTAATTCTACCTCTTTAACTCTTTCATCACCATCATGCGCTCTTTCCAAAGCATCCCAAAATTTCTTAGCAGTCTTCAAATTTTGAACCTTAATTAACTTGAAATGTACTAGACTATTCTTCAAGATCTATTTCACTTTATTGTTATCTTCATGTTCTTTGATCTCATCAGGTGTACTCAGACCATTAGAAGGAGTATAAGGATTCTTGTAAGATTTCTCCACAATATATCCATAATACTCTAGATATTCTTCCATCAATACTTTCCAGATACCATAATTAGTTCCATCAAACCTCGGATAATCATAAACCATTTTTCTAGCCATCTCAGACCTTCCTCAAGTGGTTAATCTCTTCACCAAGGAACCAATCTCTAATACCAATTATTGAATAGGACAATTGAGAGGGGGTGAATCAGTTGTCACAAAATTAAACTTTAATCCAATCACCAAAACTAATTCTTAATACTGTTTAAATGATTAATCATCAAATGCCAATGCAAAAACTTAAATCCAACACATAAAAACAATAACACCAGATTTACATGGAAAAATAAATTAAGGAAAAACCACGGTGAGGATTAACTCACACTATAGAGAATATCAAAACTGATTACAAGAGGCTCCCTACTTGAATTAAGGCTCACTGCCAAAACAAGGACTCACTGTCTAGAACAAGCACTCACTATCCTATAGGGATAACAACCTAAAGGGCTTACTACCACAGAGATACAAAGAAGACAAATAAGACTTGTCATAGAGAGACTAAAATCCAAATGAAACAAAGGATTCCACCATAATCACTTGCAGTCACGCATGATTGATAGAGTTCACTTTCTACTCACTGCATTCAGAAACTCAGAATTAAGCTTCACACTAATCTACCACACTCACATCACACACATGCACACTCTAAATAGAATCAATTTCGCATCTAACTACACTTTCTCTTTTCTCTTATCACTCTTCTTCTTCACTCTTGTATATTTCTTCACCACTAACTCATCTTGCATTTATACCATCTTCAACTTTGAACCATATTCAAAGTCAGCCATCCAAATTAAAATTAAAATTAGGTCAGAAGCAAAACATACTAGGGTGGATTTAGAATGAAGGTAACCCAAACACACACTTCAAGAGACCCAAAAATATCCAACATGCTTCATCAACCTCAAAAGTAGCATTTCACACAAGGTCGGTCAAACTAGTGTAAAACACATAGAACCATTAAGCACGAATCTTCCAAATTTCAAAACTATCTTCAATAGGATTAGGGAAACTCAACTTTAGAACTGCAAGTCATAATACTTCATCAAATAGAAATTCAGAACAAAAACATTTATGTCAGACCTCAACCAAAAACATAGAAAACCATAGTTCACAATTGGTGAACACAACTTGCACTATACAACGAATCAACAACCAAAAATGTGGATATAGAATCTTCTAACAACCATGAACAACATATTTGAACCTCAAAAATATAGGAGAAAATCCGAACCAAAACCCAGAGCAACCACTGGATACCTACAACAAATCTTCATTAAAATTTTCTCAATATCTTCGACATATATAGCCAACAACAACTAGTTGATAACCAGTTGATTAGTTGACATCAATGAAAACATCTTCAATATTTCCATTCTTGCAGCATGCTATTTTGGATCCTTCTAGAAGATCAAGGGGTTCTTACAGTGGTATCAGAGCTTGCATGTTTATTTATGTCAATTGCAAAAGTTTAGAAAATATTCCATTGGGGATATACAGTTTGGAGTAGCTACTAGTGTGAGGGATAGTTCTTCTTCATTAATTCCTTGAATATTTTCACTAATTGCATAGTAAATTCAAATGCTTCATGAGTTGAGGGGTGAAATATTCATAGACTATCTCTCTACCTTTGCATACAATAGTTTTGGTTCTTTGAATTGGTAATCCCTACACACTGCTAATAAATGATTTTTCTATTGAATTTTAAATACCTATTGGTCCTAATTTTGAAATAAAAATGTATATTCTATGAAATCTTAGAAATAATTTAAAACACAAATAAGAATCCTAAACTTAGCACCATCCTTAGTAATGACACCAAAAATTTCAAGATTTCTCTAATTCCTAATTAATTGGTGCTAATGACTATACACGCAGCTTAGTGGATCTAAAGATCCATATACTAAGTAGTTCATCACTCATGAGAGGGATTCATTAAATTGTCAAATAGATAGCCACAGACTTCATATGGTGTTGGTAACATATATGCATTCATGAATTCTAAACATCCTACATCAATTGAGTATAGGTGAATGAAACATAGATAAATACAGTAAAATATTTTAACTAGAATAAACTTCTATTTCTCAAAAAATTGAATAAAAATAACTACCTTTTTCTATGGGTCATAATGCTTATGACTATAACCAAATAACTATTATCCTATAGTATTCCCTACCTAATTAACCTTTGGAGTATTGAAGAAAGTATCAACTATAGATTCTAATTTAGAATTTATAACACATCATTCATAAGCACATGAACCAAAAACTATCAGTTAAACTTACAATGTAGAATCCAATCTACCAATCTAAATTAAGGTGGTTCATTAGTCCCTCAAGTGCCCCTTGCTTGAGTTTTTGCATCTATAAATTATCTTTAATCACTAACTTTGAAAAACATGTTATCAAGGTATTACTTCTTTATTGCATCTTAATCATACATAGAATCGTTGAACAAAATTTAATAGGAAAATCTTATTCAATATAACACATATATGATCTAGATATTATCCTCACCATGGTACCCCACTATATAGGGTCTAAAAGGGAGTCCAATTATTTGTGAACTAAAAACAATCTTAAAATAGATGTCAACTCTTCCTCAAGAATAGGAAGAGGACTAAGTTTTTAAAATAGAAAATAATAACCATCAGAGCAAGAGTATAGAAATCAAACAAGGACTTTGTATTCAAAAAGATTAACTGTGATAACAAAAAATATGCCCAAGAAGATTAGTTTCTATTATAATTCATATTCCTATTGGGAACATACTTCTTCTCCTACTTGTCTTTTAAGCAGATAATAATGATGCTTGGTCATCCATGACTTGATCCTTAAATGACCACCTCCATCTTCTTCTAAAATTGGTTGTGATGCAATATATTGACTCCTTCTTTACATCAAAATATAATCCTTATGATACGGTTTGAGAATCCTATTGCTATGGGTTGATAGGTTTCTTGTTGCAAATGTTAGTATTTACTCTTCAAGGGATTTTCATTGTTAACAACTATAATTAAACATAAAATATTACTAAACTCATAAACATTCATAACTTATACACTTACATATTAATATAACATGTTTCAACTTCGAATAATTTAAACTGTTTAAAGTTATATAAAAGGTCTGGTAATATCTCATATTTTTGTAGAAATAAAGATAAAAGTATGTCACTTAAGAAAGGAAATATGAAATTATCATGACTCATCACCCACCATAGGGGTAAGTGAACTCAGAGAGCTCACATAAAATGAAGATGAAACAATAACATAATTTGAAAAAATATTCAAAGAAATAACAAGCATAATTGAAGAAACATTAACTAAAAAATAGAAAATTTAATGCTTCATATTTGGAGTGACACCAAAAACTAGAAAGGCCATAGATGGAAGGAATTTCAATACATATCCAAAATTAGTAACTTTGGCCTACCAAATAGAAAACCAATCTTGGAGGAAACTTGCAAATGAGGAAAAATAAAGAAATGGAAAAGTTAGGATTAGAATTTTAACAACTAAGACTCAAGAAAGAGATTATGGAAAAATAGGACACCCTTCCACAAAGACCCAATATCTGGTGTACATATCATGCCTAGGAAGGTAACTTGTGAAATGAATTCCCAAAAGAAATAGGAGAAAGGAAAGAAAATATATTAAGGGTAGATCTAAGGGTATTGTTGAATGAACAAGACAATTGAGAGGGGGGTGAATCAGTTGTATCTTATCAAAACATCAAAACATCATTAATATTTAGATCCAAAACATTCATTAAACCCTTATTCTATTATGATGAATTAGTAAGAAAATAAAATAAAATAAACTTAAACAACTCAACACCATACACAAGAGAACACCAAATTTATGTGGAAAACTCAAGAAGGGAAAAACCATGGTGAGGATTAGCTCAAAATATAAGTAATAGAAAAATTGGTACAAAATCCCACTACCAGAATAGGACACACTATCCAAAAAGGCTTGTAGGTAAGCCTCACTATCAGAATGAAAAGAAGATAGAGAAGAAATTTTACATAGAGAACATGACCTCAATGCAACAAATATTCCACCACAATAGCTCCAACACCTTTTCAATCTGCTTGAATGATTGTGGACACCTTTTTCTCACTACATTTGGTAACTCATTACTTGAAAGTTTTCACTTCTCTACTCAATTTTTCATCACTCACGCCATAAAATTTGCACACAAACCTATCTTACATCTATCTTAATCTCATTCAACAATTAAACTCATAATTATAATGTCCTCAACCTTGAAACCCTTTCCAAGGTTGGAAATTCACTTCAAATCAAATTAGGTCAGCACCAATACATTCCTATGGTGGATAGGAATGAAGGTGGACCACACAAATCCATAGTTAGGTCCCAAATCTGTCCTAACACACCTTAACATGCTTCCACAAACTTTGAAGATTCTTTGCATGTAGTGTAAACACCAAGTCAAATTTTACCCATACAAACACCATTAAATTTTAACTGTTAACTTTCTTTGATCAACTCATGAATTTTAGAGAACAAATTTCATCTAAACATGATCCAAAAACATCTTGAAAACTAAAAAACTCTTTCACAAAAAAAATAAACTAAAGAATGTACAAGCCCAAGTACATCTTGACAAAAAATTCACACACTGTAACTCGAAAGACCATTTTTCATAACACCAAACCATGAATCCTCTTAACATAGGCAAGATACCAACACTATCAACTCTCACTTAGAATTGCAAGTCCTAAAAGACAACTACGGAGAAACGTAGAGCAAAGACATTTCTCCTAGACACCTTTGTAATGCATAATTCACACATTGGTGAACATAAATTATTCTGTACAACAATCCATCACCACAAATTATAAATATATTATCTTTGAACACCTGTAATCAAAATTTCTAAACCACACAAGTAGATCTTCAACCTAGAAGAAATGTGGAGCACAACCAGAACACAATACTGCAACAATCTCTCTCAACCACTACACAATTGACACCATGACAACATAGGCTCATTCACATCAATGATAACACCTTCATACTTTCAAAAATCTCCCGCTTTGTCATTGGTGGAAACACAAGATTTAAAAAACTATGAAACACAACTCTCCATTCTTTTTTATTCATTAGAAAACTTACACAACACTTGTCTCTCCCCCTTTCAACTTATTCTTTTTCATGTGCTTAACTCTTCCTTTGACATTAATGATTATTGAAACGAAGTAAAATCAGTTCACCATAATGAAACAAAATAATGAACCCAATTTCACTCTTAATTTCATTAAATATGTCTGTAATAATGTATAAATGAGAATAAAAAAAAAACCTAACTAATATAATAGTTAAAAGGTAGGTTTTACGAGGGTTAAATGTCATGTGCCTATTGTAAGAAGTGCTTTATTCAGACCTCACTAAGGACTCATTCACCCTATGGTGAATGGGTCTTGGCTAGGGCTCTGGAAAATCTATTTCTAGGTTATGTTCTTCTCAGTCTGCACTCCTAGATTCTAGTCGGGCACTATAAGAAAGTCAAAAATAAATCTTGTAGCTCAATTTATGTGATTTGACAACTTTTCTTGCATCTTTGACAACTTTGACAAATTTTCTCTCCAAATGATCTTCAACCTAAAACCTGCAATCACACATCAAAGGAAAGAAAATGTTGCTAATTAGGGAATAGAGGTTTTCCTTGGTCAAACCCCATTTTGGTAATTAAACCTTGAAATGAAATAGAAATACATGAAGGAATGATGAATGAACAAAATGCAATGTCACAACTCACCACACATTAGTTGAAACCTTGGATTGTAGATCTAAAAACTAGCATGAAGTGGCCTCAATGAATGTAGATCTTGATCATGAACCTTGATTAGAAATAATGCCTTGAATATGCTTGATTAGATCTTGAATGCTACATCAACACATTAGCTCAACAACATGCATGATGCATTATGCCTTTGACATGATGAAATGGATCTTGATTACTAAAATAATCTTTAATAATCTTCCCTTGAATGCCTTGAACTTGATCTTGAATAATCTCTTGATCATAAGTTTTCTATTAGGATGCTTGCATAGAAATTCTAGGTAAAACTAAGTGAAATAGTCTTATATTTATACATAACTTAATATTAATTCCTGAGATTCAAATACCACAAGCTAAAATCAAATTTTGGATTTGAAATCATTAAAATACCGCCAAAAACATATCCCAAGGGGGGTCCTAGGTCTAAGTGATGACTCATTCGCCATGTGGAAAATGGGTCTTAGGTCACTCACCTAGGATGCACTTCAGACAATGTGAAATGTTATGTGAAAATAGGGTCCTAGGATCTAGTGAGGACCCATTCACCATGTGGAAAATGGGCCCTAGGTCACTAACCTAGGACACACACATAAAATTAAATGTTGTGTAATATCATTTATGAATGTTTGCTTTTATCTTTCATAATTTGTAATTAATTAGACTTAGATTTGAATTAAAGGGGCCAATTAAGGAAAATGAACCTCAATTAATTAATAAAGCCATAGATTATTGTGAAAGTGTAGAGATACACCTTACAGCACCATAAATAAGGCACAATTAAGTCCATTTAGCTAAAAAGGGTCGTAAACTTAATGTGAATGTGTAAAAAACATTAAAACACTAAATCAAGGCAGCATTAAACTCATTTTATTATTATTAATTATTCTCAAAGTAAGGAGAAAGGGATAATTTTTCCATTCATACATTTTTCCCCCATATTAGTGAGAGTATGACCCCATGTCAAACTCACACTATAGTAGACATTCAAGACACTTATGTATGCAGAAATGAAAAAGATACACCATCATACAATGATCTATAATTAAAGGTTTACAAAATAAATTACACTTAATCCTAATTACATATTTTCCCGATCACAAAAAAAATTGTGTGGTTATGTTATTTAACCGTTGAAATTACATAATTGAGTTAACTTAATCCTTTACACAACCTAATAACATTAACTAATTACTTAAATGTCATAATTAAAACTCAAAGAAGGAATTAAAGCTAAAAATAAAACGAGAGAATAGAGAAATGAAAAAATAATATGTTAATGGAATTCACCCATATGCTCGAGATACATCTCATGGTCCACTTCTCAATGTAGGACTTCTTTATTAATGACATAAAACTTTAATTGTCTTTGTACATCATCCAAGTTGTAGACCTGCATTACAATTTCTCTCACAGTCTCTCTTAACACCTAAGACTCTTTCACATTCTCATTTACTTATGTCTAAGGGATAAACTTCAAATTCCTTAGAATTACCAATTACACTTCAAGGAATACAAAATACAAAGTCTTTGTGTTTACATCAATCTCCAAAATTACTTTTCCTAATTTCCTCTCAAAAGAATTCCTCAATTTCTCATTGCCCGAGAATTGCCTTTACAAGCCAAAAACTTCCCCCTTAAATACAATTTCATATGCTAAATAGGGATTAATAAAATATTTCCCAATGTCATCTAAATTGAGGCCTTATAATTTCTAAAAAAAAATGAAAATCTTTAAAAAAATCAGGCTTATACATTTCCCTAAGGCTCCCCTTAATTCTCTCCTTTATATAGGGACACCCACTCTTTAAATCATAAAAAAAATAATGGCTAAATTTGTTGAAGAAAATGTGCATAGTGCATTGGTTGAGTGTGAATATAGTTCAAGAGTGGTTGGGGGTTCAAAAAGCCCGACCCCCTTTTCCCTCTTCAATGTGACTTTTACCATTACAAATATAAAATTATCCACTTTTGTTTTCACAGATCACAGATGGTATGTTGGTTGGCACTCATAATGGTACATGGGAGGTCAAGGGTTCAAACCACCCCACCCCTCAAAATAGAACAACTTATACTTTAAATACAATCAGAACCTTATATATTTTGAGGAAGGTGGATGGTCTAGTGGTGGAGAGGAAGTATAGTGAAGGGGAGGCCAAGGTTTCAACCCCCTCCATGCAAATTTTAGCAAACCAACCACTCGAAGGATGTTGTAGGGGTGCCACATGGCACCATTTCATTGGTCCATTTGGTACCATTCTATTTTCCCACGTGATGACACATGTTGCCAAGTGATTGGTTCACATCATGAATGCCACATCACCAGTGACCACCAACTATATTATCACATCATCATCATCTATTCACCATGTTTCACCTTCTCGTTGGTCTAAGTCAGCTTGCCACATGTGCATGCCACATCATCATGTTGATGTCAGCACCTGTACCTTATCAACTTGGTCAACCTTATTTTGCATAGCTTTGACTAGCCATAACTTTCACGTATGGACTTCAACTGAAGTGATTCAAGCAGCATCAAAATTATCTCGACAAGCTCTTCGACTTGGTGTCATTTGTAACCAAATTTTGAGATGATCAATTTTTTGGCCTAGAGTCTTCCTCTGGTATCCATGATTCTGTCAAACTTTGACCGAGCATAAATTTTGCATATGCCCTCATTTTGACGTGATTCAAGCTGCATCGAGACTGTATCATTGAGTTCTATGCAATGATGTTGTTTTTTTTAGATTCTAAGACTGAAATTTTTAGATCTTCTAGATCCTCCTGGAACATTCCTCCCCATTAAGATAATTTTGGACCACCAAAAGTCTATTTTTTATGTAGAATTTAAGTGAGGGAATTGTTGCCTCACTTTCCCAATATCATTTTTCCATCTTGTTGGAATTCTAATCATCTGACCCATCACAAAAAAGATAAAAAAAATGTGATAGCATTGCTGATACAATCAATTGTATACTCATGAATATACATTGTCATATCCACCATCCATATAGAACTAAATAGTAGAATAAAAAGAAACAATACTAAATAAACTAATGTAAGAAAAAGTATCATCATGTTGGAACTTTTGAGCAAGAAACATTATCAGGAAGTGAATCATTCAAACCCTCTTTTACCATTGGTTGAAGGCTTAAATGTGTTAGTGATTGGTCCTCAAACTATTTTTTCTATGACATCTTATTATTACTAGAATCTTCTATATAGGCGTGAATTTTCACCCCTAACACAAATTCTCCTTTGCCCCCTTTTAGAAAACCTAAGGCGAAGGCTTAATTCCACTTAAGATTGTTGCTCCCATCACACTTGGTGCCCTGTTTTTGTGTCGGTGGAGGTGTTTCTGTCAAGGATGCCCATGCGACGTGCAGATTTCTGTGCAATGTGATTATTTCCCTGGTAGATTCCTATGGCTGGACACTACAGAAACATTACACTTCCTATTGGAAGTCAAAGTGTAATGCTCCTCTTTGGCTGGTTGACCTGAATATGGCTATTTTTCATCCTCTTTGTTCATATTCCTCACTCTATCATCCATTTTGGGATTTTTGCAAGATCTTTTGGTCATCTCTACACAATCTCTCCACACTTTTGAGCACTCACTTCAAGCTTTGTAGCAGCACTTCACACTTCATAGAATCAATATATCACTCCATCACTTTGATAGTGTGAGTGCCGGACAAACACCATTGCAGAAGAGGCTTGAGTTCCTCTCATTTTCTCCTCCACTAGCCTTGAGCGCTTTGGATAGAGGTGGTAAGCTCCTCTTATCTTCTTTATCATTTTGGTTGAGTAAGCACATAATTTTTAGTAGTGTCTTTTGTTTATGTAGCTTGTATTCCCTTCTTTATTATTATTTCTATTGTTGCAAAATTGGTTGTCCATGGAGGTGGAAACACCAAAATGGGGGTCTGATTGAGGTAGAACCCTAACCAACCCCCCAATATTTTCCCACTTTTTGTGTGCAGATGGAGAGATCTTGGAGCAAGCTAGCGAGAAGATTGTTGTGAAAAATAATCTTTGTCACTCTTGCAGTAACTTATTTCCTTTATCACGTTCGTCTTTATGTTTCACTCTTCTTACTCTCATTCTATCATTCTAGAAACTTCTAAACTAGGCTGATAGTCCTTTCTTGGGGATTAAACATTGTATCTCTAGTTATCTAGCTGTACAGATGCCAACGCACCTATGAGATGCCAGCACGTCGCACTGCTGCCCTAGAACCACGCTTTTGTCCTTCGACAAAGAGCTACCTAAGACGCAAAGTTGACCCTGAAAAATGACTCACCTAGTCTCCTTTCAAACCTTGGGCTTGTAGAGTGATTAAAGGACCTCATCATTCTCATCATTCTCATCCCACTCATCCTAACACTCCTTTAAACTGAGGTAAGTTAGGGTAGCCTTACTGCTCTTGGCCTTTTGTGACCTGGGGCCTTGCAGTGGTTGGTCCCCCTCTCTTACATTTTTGGTGAACCTAACGTGAACCATTTTGGTTTCATTTTACGATACTGAAAGTCCCTTTCCTCATGTTCTAGGAGTGTTGTAGGTGTGAGTGTTGTGAGGCTTCTTCCTTACAACCCAACCTACGACCCCTAGTAGGCGTAGTTAGAAGTTTTTTATGGTGTTGTATAACAAAACCTTAATTGGGTCACTATCCTATCTCATAAACCTTAGGAGGCTCTATAGAAGTAATGTTTGTTATGCGCAATGACCTCTTTCTTAAATCAACCTATTCCCTTTGCGTAGGCTGTGAGTAGTGGTACTAGCTTAACCTTCACCTCACAATACCTTCTCATGGGATTTACTAGGGAAGAATCTCCTCTTTACATTCTGGCAAGGATAAATGAGAATACTATATCAGGTGAAATCATTGATCCGAAGTCTCAAGTGAAGATCATAATTGAGGAGATCATGTTGATTAACTTCCTACATAGGGATGGGTATGATGCACCTGAAAGTACCATCCGCACACACGATAATTTTTTTGTACCTCCCATAGGGAATATTGTCCTATTGGTCCTTGTAGGACCTAAATCTATGAGCCTTAAATTTGACATCATCCCAGGGTTCAAACTCTTTAGACTGAAGCTAGGAATCCCCTGGCTAGTAGCTATGAATGTAGTTCCCTTAGTTGTGTACAAGTGTCTAAAGTTTGTTCATGGAGGTTTGGTACACGTTGTGCACAACACCGGTTATAGACGACCGGTTTCTTGTGGTAGCTATAACTTAGATTACTTTTGGCTCACATCCCTTGGTCCTCTCCCACCTAGGAAGGACCTCCTATATCACACATATCAAAACTATAAGAAGGGGTGCACGAGGCTGAAAGTAAGATATTCTCCTTCACCTTATGTTGTTTTGCATAGAGCTTGCCTGAAGGCTGATAGTGATGCTGCTAAGCCACATAGGAGAGAAGAAGAGAAGTGGTCCCAAGACCCTCCTTCTTCCTCTCCCATTGTTTATCTTGATTCTTCCTCTCACCCTGTTGTGGTACCATCTACTTCTGTCTCACTTTTTTGAGAGAATCCCATGGTGCCCACTTGGCGAAAGGCCAAGCATCCCGCATTTGAGCTTCCTATCTTACCCACAGAGCCTAGGCCCATTTGGTATGGAAGATAGAAAGCCCCCCATGGAGGGTCCTCTTTGTCCTAGCCTTCGCGGACTCCTAATATTCTTGTTCTCAAAATAGTGAACGAGAAGAGGCCCACTGTTGAGGCGCTAGAGTCAATTCCCCCTACTATTTTTGAACTTGTTTCTTCTACTCCCATTCAGGAGTCCACCCTTCTACTAGAAATAGTCATGGGGGACACTCCCATGGTTGAGTAGGAACCTTATGTCCCTTTGCAAGCTCTAGCTTCTAGTTCAAAGAGTCGTAGAAGCTGAATTGCGCATGAGCGTAAGTGCCGGTGAAAGGCTCTTCTGGCTGAGCAAGCCTCCTTACAGAATAAGGAGGAGTTGACTACACCTCCTGCTATGTCCTCTTCTCTTCACCCTTGTGCTAGCTCTAAGTCCCTTTTGGCTTCCACTATGAGTGCACATGCACCTGGAAAGGTGCAGGTGTTTATTGCTCCTTCCGTGGAGCCACCTCTTTTGACTTTCGTTCTAGATTTCTTGCCTTTCCTGAAGCCCATGGATATGGTTAATACTTTGGTGGTACCTACTACGACTCTTTCCTCCTCTCCCTCAACCCTCCTTGCTTTTTCTGTGGGATTTTCGCCTCCTCGGATGAAGAAGAAGGTAGAGCGTAGTCCCTCAAGCAACAGAGGACATAAGAGGATCCCACCTTCTCCAGAAGGCGGCCCCACTCTGACTTGTTTTGTCCTAGAGATGAAACCAACTCCAACCTCCCATGAGTTTTTCACCACTCTCGAATCCCTTAGTGAGCCTAGCGGTGAACCTCGGATGCAAACTCCTTTGTCTGCTAAGGTGAAACATGGCACTCCCATCAAGTGTATGTTTAACTTAGTGGATGAAGTTCCAACCTTGCCAGCGATCTTCATGGAGTCATTGACCTTAGACCAGCAAGAGTTGAGTGATGGAGACCTCATAGGTCCCTCTACCTTGGTCCTTGTTGTGGGAGGACTAGAAGCTCCTCCCTTAACATTACATCTTTGCAAGCTCATCATCCTTCCCCCTACAATGATCTAGAGTGGGAAGCTGATGACCTCTTGGTTGACCGGTGTTAGGGGGAGACCCTCTTCTTGATTTTTAGATTAGATGTGTGTGTGTGTTGTGATGTGTTCTCCTATGATCATACTTTATGTGTCTGGATGACCCTTGTCACCCTTGTTGGTGCTTGGATATAGGCATGGTGTTTGTGATTTAAACCTTCCTCTATATATATCATCATTTTTTCATGTTTGTGATTAACTTTCGATAAATTAGGGATGATGCAAAGCGTTGGGAGAATTTAGGCCTCCTTCCATGTTGACCCATATTTTAATTTTTAATTTGTCTTATGTACATTCTTCCTAATTTGGTTGGGGATTAATGACCTTCCACCTCGCACCACAATTACCTACTATTTATAAATAAAGGTAGATCTAACCCTGTGAAACTAGATCCCCCTATGCCCTTTGTTTGTGTTCTCTTTTCTTGTGCTCAGTCTTGATATTTTTCTCTTCTTTGCTTGAGTTGTCCATTTCATGTGTGACAACGCCACTTCTACACTACTTGGTCTTTAGAAATTTCATTCATTGCAAAATGAATCTTTTTTTGATGACCCTTCATACATTTCTTTGCTAGAATTGTATTCTCAACTTGAAACCCTAACAGAACATGTTTCTTTCACCATGGGTTCATAAAGAAAGGACTTGGGATCCTTCCTCTAAAGCGAGAACACCTTTGGTCTTCCTCTCATGTGGAGGCATATCCTTTCTTTTGAATTCCTTGATGAAGTGAACATCTTTCAAAAGGATTCATTGATAATGAATCGATTTGAGAACGAAGATGTTAGCTTTTGAACAGTGTGTCCCTTGAGTGGACCCCTCTTCACATTGGGTTCCCATGGGAGCCCTTTGAAATTTTTCAATAGGTTCTATGGCATCTAGCTTGGGGGCACCCAACTAGACTGGTCTCACATCTTCGCGTCTAGCTCGGGGGCAACCCGACTAGGCCAGTTACACATCTTCGTGTCTAGTCCAAGGGCAACCCGGCTAGACCTACTTCACATCCTTATGTCTAGCTTGGAGGAAACCCGGCTAGACTTCAGTTTTCAAATAATGTATCCCTTGAGTGGACCCTCCTTCCTTTTGAAGGGTTACCGAGGGATCCCTTTGAAATTCTTACAACTTAGCGATGGTCTGTGTGACTATTCCTTCACTAGCCTACGTGGCCGCTTCCGGACATGTTCTATCTATGGGTAAACATGTTGCCATCTCTCACTCTGTGGACTCCCCTTTTCTCGGTCTCCTTCATGTGAGAGTTCTTGAAGGATACCTCCCTTGTAGGACTGTGAGCTTGTGAGGTGCCTTTGTACTTTAGCTTTATAATTCTATGGAACTATGAAGTCCTTTCCTGCACTTCTAAGTTTTCCAAACCATGCTCTACTTCCTCATCGGTTCAAGTATACATCTCTTACTTTTTTACTTCCTTACCACTCTACTTTACCAAAGCACTCATCAATACTCATGCTTGCTAAAGTGGGGGAAAAATGTATAGGCGTGAATTTGCACCCCTAACACAAATTCCCCTTTACCCCCTTACACTTTAGAAAACCTAAGGTGGAGGCTTAATTCCACTTAAGCCCACTACTCCCATCACACTTGAAGCCATGTTTGTGTGTTGGTGGAGGCATTTCTATCGGGGATACCCGCATGGTGCATGAATGTCTGTGTGGTGCGCTTACGTCCCTGGTAGATTCTTACGGTTGGAGACTATAGAAATGTTACACTTACTATTGGAAGTCAAAGTGTAATGCTCCTCTTCAGCTGGTCGACCTGAATATGGCCATTTTTCATCCTCTTCCTTCATATTCCTCACTCTATCATCCATTCTGGGATTTTCACAAGATCTTTTGGTCATCTCTACACAATGTCTCCACACTTTTGAGCACTCACTTCAAGCTTTGTAGCAACACTTCACACTTCATAGCAGAAATCTATCACTCCATCACTCTGATAGTGCGAGTGTAGGACAAACACGATTGCAACAGAGGCTTGAGTTCCTCTCATTTTCTCCTCCACTAGCCTTGAGCACTTTGGACAGAGGTGGTAAGCTCCTCTTATCTTCTCTATCATTTTGGTTGAGTAAGCACGTACTGTTTAGTAGTGTATTTTTTTTACGTAGCTTGTATTCCCTTCTTTATCATTATTTATATCATTGCAAACTTGGTTGTCTGTGGAGGTGGAAACACAAAAACGAGGGTCTGACTTAGACAGACCCCTAAATAGCCCCCTAATATTTTCTCACTTTTTGTGTTTAGGTAGAGAGATCTTGGAGCAAGCTAGTGAGAAGATTGTTGTGAAAAATCTTCATCACTCTTGTGGTAACTTATTTCATTTATCACATTCATCGTTATGTTTCACTTTTCTTAATCTCATTCTATCATTCTAGAAACTTCTAAAATAGGTTGATAGGCCTTTCTTAGGGCTTAAACCTTGTCTCTCTGGTTTTCTGATCGTACAAATTCTAGTTTACCTGTGAGATGCTAGTGCATTGTGTTGTCATCCTAGAACCATGCTTCTATCCTCTAACAGAGAGCTACCTAAGATGCAAATTTGACCTTGAAAAATGACTCACCTAGTCTCCTTTCAAACCTTGGGCTTGCAGAATGATTGAAGGACCTCATAATCCTCATCATTCTCATCTTTTTCATCCTAACACTCCTTTAAACTGAGGTAGTTATGGAAGCATTATTGCTCTTGGCCTTTCATCAACTGGGGCCTTGCAGTGGTTGGTCCCCCTCTCTTAAATTTTTGGTGAACCCGATGTGAACCGTTTTGGTTCCATTTTGCGATACTGAAAGTCCCTTTCCTCATATTCTAGGAGTGTTGTAGGTGTGAGTGTTGTGAGGCTTCTTCCTTACAACCCAACCTACGAGTCCTAGTAGGCATAGTTGGAAGGTTCTGATGGTGTTGTATAACAAAACATTAATTGGGTCACTATCATATCTCATAAACCTTAGGAGGCTCTATAGAAGTACTGTTTGGTGTGTGTGATGGCCTCTTTCTTAAATCAACATTTTCCCTTTGTGTAGACTGTGAGTACTAGTACTAGTATAACCTTCACCTCATAGGACCTATTGATGGGATTTAATAGGGAACCATCTCCTCTTTATATTCTGGCAAGGATAAACGGGAATACTATATTAGGTGTTCTCATTGATCTAATGTCTCAAGTGAATATCATAATTGAGGAGATCATGTTGATTAATTTCCTATATAAGGATGGGTATGTTAAACCTAAAAGTACCATTTGCACACACCATGGAATTTTTGTACCTCCCATAGGGAATATTGTCCTATCGGTCCTCATAGGACCTAAATATGTGAACCTTAAGTTCGACATCATCCTGGGGTCCGAACTCTTTAGAGTGAAGCTAGGCATCCCCTAGCTGGTAGCTATGAATATAGTTCCCTTGGTTTTGCACAAGTGTCTGAAGTTTGTTCATGGTGGTTCGGTACACGTTTTCCACGGCATCGGTTATAGACCACTGGTTGCCTATGGAAGCTATACCTTAGATTAATTTTGGCTTGCATCCCTTGGTCCTCTCCTGCCTAGGAAGGACCTCCTTTATTGCATATATCAAAACTATAAGAAGGGGCATGCTAGGCCGAAAGTAAGATATCCTCCTTCACCTTATGTTGTTTTGCATAGAGCTTTTGTGAAGGCTGAGAGTGATGCCACTAAGGTGCATAGGAGAGAAGAAGAGAAGTGGTCCCAAGACCCTCCTTCTTCCTCTCCCGCTATTCAGCCTGATGCTTCCTCTCGCCCTATCATGGTACCATCTAATTTTGTATTTTGTTTGCAAGAAAATCCCATGGTGCTTGCTAGGTGAAAGGCCAAGCATTCCACATTTGAGATTCATGTCTTACCCACAGAGCCTAGGCCCATTTGGTATGGAAGATAGAAAGCCCCTCGTGGAGGGTCCTCTTTGTCACGACCTCTGTGGCCTCCTACTATTCATTTTCTCAAAATAGTGAACAGGAAGAGGCCCACTGATGAGGTGCTAGAGTCGATTCCCCCTGCTATTTATGAACCTGTTCCTTCTACTCCCATTCATGAGTCTACCCTCTCATTGGAAATAGTCATGGGGGACACTCCGATGGTTGAGCAGGAAGTTGTTGTCCCTTTGTAATCTTGGGATTCTAATTCAAAGAGTTGTAGAAACCACCTTTTACGCGAGCGTAAGCAACGTTGAAAGGCTCTTCTAGATGAGAAAGCCTCCTTATAGAAGAATGAGGACATTTCGACCACACCTCCTAATATGTCCTCTTCTCTCCCCCTTCTTCTAGCTTTGAATCCCTTATGGCTTCCGCTGTGTGTGCACATGCACCTAGAAAGGTGCATGTGTTTATTTCTCCTTCTATGGAGCCGCCTCTTTTGACTTATGTTCCATATGTCTTGCCTTTTCTGAAGTCCATGGATATGGTTAATACTTTTGTGGTATCCACTGCATCTCTTTCGTCCTCTCCCTTGACCCTCCTTGTTTTGTCTATGGGA
The DNA here is from genome assembly GCA_007115665.2 of Sequoiadendron giganteum. Taxonomy (NCBI): domain Eukaryota; kingdom Viridiplantae; phylum Streptophyta; class Pinopsida; order Cupressales; family Cupressaceae; genus Sequoiadendron; species Sequoiadendron giganteum. Next base: position 86,824,959 of record CM021102.1, on the reverse strand, counting down.
AGTTTGCCTCCTTGGACAAAGAAGAAGGTAGAGTATGGTCCCTCTAGAAATGGAGGATGTAAGAGGAGACCACCTTCTCCAAAAGGTGGCCTCGTGCTGACTTGTTCTATCCTAGTGATGGAACCAGCTCCAACCTCCCCTAAGTTTGTCACTCCTCCTAAATCCCTTAGTGAGCCTAGTGGTGAACCTCGGGTGCAAACTCCTTCGTCTGCCAAGGTGAAACATGGCACTCCCATTAAGTGTATGTTTAACTTAGTGGATGAATTTTTGACCTTGTCAGCAATCTTCGCAAAGTCATTGACCTTAGACCCACAAGATTTGAGCGATGGAGACCTCATAGGTCCCTTTGCCTTGGCCCTTGTTGCAGGATGATCAGAAGCTCCTCCCCTTAACATTTCACCATTACACAATCGTCATATTTCCCCCTACGATGATCTAGAGTGGGAAGCTTACAACCTCTTGGTTGACTAGTGTTAGGGGGAGACCCTCTTCTTGATCTTTAGATTAGATGTGTGTGTGTTGTGATGTGTTCCCCCATGATCATACTTTATGTGCCTGGATAACCCTCATCACCCTCGTTGGTGCTTGAATATAGGCATAGTGTTTGTGTTGTAAACCTTCCTCTATATGTATCATCATTCTTTCATATTTGTGATTAACTTTCGATAAATTAGGGACAATGCAAAGCGTCAGGAGAATTTAGGCCTCCTTCCAGGTTGACCCAATTTTTTATTTTTACTTTGTCTTCCATGCATTCTCCCTGATCTGGTTGTGGATTCATGACCTTCCACCTCACACCATGGTTACCTACTATTTATAAATAAAGGTAGATCTGACCCCGCAAAACCAGATCCCCCTATGCCCTTTGTTTGTGTTCTCTTTTTCTACGCTTACTCTTGATATGTCTCTCTTATTTTCTTGAGTTGTCCCTTTCATGTGTGACAAAACCACTTCTACACCACTTGGTCTTTAGAAAGTGCATTTTTCACAAAACTAATCTTTTCTCGAAGACCCTTCATACATTTCTTTGCTAGAATTGTATTCTCAACTTGAAACCCTAACAAAACATGTTTCCTTCACCATGGGTTCGTAAAGAAAGGACTTGGGAACTTTCCTTTAAAGAAGGAACACCTTTGATCTTCCCCTCACGTGGAGGCATATCCTTGCTTTTGAATTCCTTGATGATAAATCAATTCTAGAAAGAATAAGTTAGCTTCTGAACAGTGTGTCCCTTGAGTAGATCCATCCTTTTCACATTGGGTTCCCATGGAACCCCTTTGAAATTTTTCAACAAGTTCTATGGTGTCTAGCTTGAGGGAAAGATGACTAGACTTGTCTCACATCTTTGTGTCTAGCTTAGGGGTAGCCTGACTAGGTCGGTTTCACATCTCTGCATCTAGTCTGGGGGCAACCCAGCTAGACCTACTTCACATCCTTACGTCTAGCTTGGAAGAAGACCGAGTAGACTTCCCTTTTCAAAAAGTGCATTCCTTGAGTGGACCCTCCTTCCTTTTGAAGGGTTCGCAAGGGACCCCTTTGAAATTCTTACAACTTAGCGATGGTATGTGTGACTATCCGTTCACTAGCCTACACAGCCACTTCCTAACATGTTCTATCTACAGGTAAACATGTCACCATCTCTGACTCTTTGGATTCCCCTTTTCTCGGTCTCCTTCATGTGAGAGTTCTTGAAGGATACCTCCCTTGTAGGACCATGAGCTTGTGAGGTGCCTTTGTACTTCATCTTTATAGTTCTATGGAACTATGAAGTCCTTTCCTACACTTCTGAGTTTTCAAGACCGTGCTCTGCTTCCTCATTAGTTCAGGTATACATCTTACTTTGTTACTTCCTTACTACTCTACTTTACCGAAGCACTCATCAATACTCATTCAAACTAAAGTGTGGTAAAAATATATAGGCATGAATTTGCACCCGTAACGCAAATTCCCCTTTAGCCCCTTACACTTTAGAAAACCTAAGGTAGAGGCTTAATTCCACTTAAGCCCACTGCTCCCATCACACTTGGTGCCCTGTTTGTGTGTCCATGGAGGCATTTCTATCAAGGATGCCCACATAGTGCACAAACGTCCCTGGCAAATTCCTACAACTAGAGACCTGAGAAAAGTTACACTTCCTATTGGAAGTCAAAGTGTAACACTCCTCTTTGGCTAGTCGACTCAAATATGGCCATTTTTTATCCTCTTCCTTCATATTCCTCACTCTATCATCCATTCTGGGAGTTTTGCAAGATCTTTTGGTCATGTCTACACAATCTATCCACACTTTTGAGCACTCACTTCAAGCTTTGTAGTAGCAGTTCACACTTCATAGCAGAAATCTATCACTCCATCACTCTGATAGTGCAAGTGTAGGACAAACACCATTGTAGCAGAGGCTTGAGTTCCTCTCATTTTCTCCCCCACTGGCCTTGAGTGCTTTGGACGGAGGTGGTAAGCTCCTCTTATCTTCTCTATCATTTTGGTTGAGTAAGCACGTAATGTTTAGTAGTGTCTTTTGTTTACGTAGCTTTTATTCCCTTCTTTATCATTATTTCTCTCATTGCAAACTTGGTTGTCCATGGAGGTGGAAACACCAAAATAGGGGTCTGACTAAGGTAGACCCCTAAACAACCCCCCAACATTTTCTTGCTTTTTTGTGTGCAGGTGGAGAGATCTTGGAGCAAGCTAGTGAGAAGATTGTTGTGCGAAATCATCTTCATCACTCTTGCGGTAACTTATTTCCTTTTTCACATTTGTCTTTATGTTTCACTCTTCTTAATCTCCTTCTATCATTCTAGAAACTTCTAAACTAGGTTGATAGTCCTTTCTTAGGTCTTAAACCTCATCTCTCTAGTTTTTTGGTCGTACAGATGCCAATGCACCTATGAGACACCAGCGCACTGTGTTGTTGTCCTAGAACCACACTTCTATCCTCCGACAAAGAGCTACTTGAGACACAGATTTGACCCTAAAAATTGACTCACCTAGTCTCCTTTCAAACCTCAGGCTTACAAAGTGATTGAAGAACCTCATAATCCCCATCATTCTCATCCCACTCATCCTAACACTCCTTTAAATTGAGGTAAGTTAGGGCATCTGTATAGCTCTTGGGCTTTCATGACCTGGGGCTTTGCAATGGTTGGTCCACCTCTCTTACATCTTCATGCTTAATATCACTAGTTGTTACAAACATGAGGGTTAAAGTGTTGCTTGCATTCACAATCATCTTCAAATTCCATGTGTTTACAACAGATCTATCATTCTTCATGCGATGAACTTTCATAGTGAATTCAATTCCATCTTTAAACAAATGATACCTGTTATGTTACTTGTAGAAAATGGCCTTTCTGTCATACAAGGACTTCCTAAAACCATCCCATAGATTTTAAGCAGAATTAAATCTAACTCTACCTCATCTACAAACTTGGATGTGATTGCAAATTGGAGTTTACATTGTCTCGACACATGTAATCGAGCATTATCATCCACCCAACCCAATGGGTATGGTTTTCGATGAGGTGTTGTTTTTAATCCCAATAGCTTAACAATTATTCAAATATTAATTTCACTTGTGATCCACTATCGATGAGTGTATCAATTTTACTTTGTTTTGTGATATTCCCTATATGAAACAATTCATTCCTTTTACTTTCAACAAGGATCTCATTACACTTTAAATAAGAAGCACGATAGTTATAGTCTTTTTCTTACCCTTTTGATCCTTGAACCACTTTGGTTTTTGATCAAGATGTAATTTCCAACATTTTGCAATGTGAGAAATACGGATTTTCCTCCTCTTCCTTCACATAAATTATTTGTTGCATTTCCTTATTCCCTTTCTTCTTTCCTTTATGCTTATCATATTCCATAAAGAAACTATCATGGCTATTCTTCGTGCCTATTTCAAGATGGATAACTTTCACACTAACTTCGTAAAAGTTAGTTGGATTGAACATAAGTATTGTATGCCTCAAATTTTCATGTAATTCACCTATATAATTCAACAAAGTTTCTTGTGTATATAATGGAATGCCCAAAATTAAAGCTCTGTTCCTAAATTCAAGTGTATATTCCTATACACTTTGTCCTTTTTCTTTCCTTAATGATTTCCAATTCATTACTACTTGTTGCATGTGACCTAATGGATAAAACTATTTCTTAAGTGCTGCTATAAACTCAAACCAAGAAGAAATAATTTTACCATATTGACTAAGATCTTGAGTTTTTCTCTCCCACCAGATTAAGTTTGTTCCTCCCAGGTGAAGAATGGTTAATTGGATCTTTGAAGTATCATCAGCAAAATTCTAAATCCTACAATAAACTTCAATCTATTTTATCCAATTATCAAGTTTCTCTACATCTAGTTCTCCATTATAAGTTGGAAATTCAAAATTAACATCAAGCTTTAACAAAGGTGTATTAGATTCAAGTTGCATAGGTTGTTTCTTCTTTGAAAATGAAGTAGACAAAGAAGATGGAGGTTTAGGAGGGTCACCACCACCTCGTACTCCTTTACCTTTGTCCTCCTTTGAATAGGATTCTTGTTTCTCCTTTTTCTTCTTTTTCTTCTTGTACAAATCTTCTACCATCATTTTCATGTCTAGAAATGCTTTAAAAAATTGTTCCTCATTCTCAAAGATTTCAAGACTAGGAGATTTTCCTTCATCCATATGTTCCATGGTTTGTCTTTGAGTAACTTGCCTCAATCCGATCTCTGGATTAATCTCCTCAAGTGTGCATTCTTCATGCTTTAATTTCAACCTAGTTAGCATCCACCACTTGCAATTTTTCTTGTTAAACTGCTCTGATGCCAAACTTGGTCTATAATTAAAGGCTTACAAAATGACTTGCACTTAATCCTACCTACATATTTTCTCGACCCTAAAACAAAATTGTGTGGTTATGTTCTTCGATCATTGAAATTATAGAATTGAGTTCAATAATCCTTTACACAACCTAATACCATTAACTAATTACTTAAATATCATAATTAAAACTCAAAGAAGGAATTATAGGTGAAAATAACATGGGAGAATAGAGAGACAAAAAATAATTTGTTAACAAAGTTCACCCATATGTTCGGACTAGTCTTCAGGTCTGCTTCTCAATGTAGGACCACTTTATTAATGACACCAAGCTTTAATTTCCTTTATACATCATCCAAACTACAAACCTACATTACAATTTCTCTCACAGCCTCTCTTAACACCTAAGACTCTTTTTCATTCTCCTTTATTTGTGTCCAAGGGATCAGCTTCAAACGCCTTAGAATTCCCAATTACACTTCAAGAATACAAAATACAAAGTCTTTGTGTTTACATCAATCCCCAAAATTACTTTGCCTAATTTCCTCCCAAAATAATTCCTTAATTTCTCATTCCCTAAGAATTGCCTTTACAAGCCAAAAAATTTCCCCTTAAATACAATTTCATATGCTAAGTAGGGGTTAATAAAATATTTCCCCATATCCTCTAAATTCAACCCTTATAATTTTTGAAACAAATGAAAATATTAAAAAAAATCAAGCTTATACATTTCCCTAAGAAAACCCTTAGTTCTCTCCTTTATATAGGGACACCCACTCTTTAAATCATAACAAAAAATAAATATGGCTAAATCTATTGAAGAAAATGCACATAGGGCATTGGTTGAGCGTGATTATAGTTCAAGAGTGGTCAGGGGTTCAAACCGCCCGATCCTGTTTTCACTCTTCAACACAACTTTTACCATAATAAATATAAAATCACCTGCTTTTGTTTCTATGGATCATAGATGGTACATGGGAGCTCAGGAGTTCAAACCACCCGACCCCTCAAAATAACACAACTTATAATTTAAATACAATCAACACCTTATATATTTTGAGGAAGGAGGATGGTCTAGTGGTGGAGAGGAAGTATAGTGAGGGGTAGGTCAAGGTTTCAACCCCCCTCCACACTAATTTTAGAAAACCAACTGCCTAAAGGATGTCATAGGGGTGCCACATGGCACAATTCTATTCGCCCACATAATGACATGTGTCACCAAGTGATTGGTCCACATCATGAATTCCATGTCTCTAGTGACTACCAATTGTACTGCCACATCATCACTTTTTTCCATGTGTCACCTTCTCATTGGTCCAAGTTAGTTTTCCACCTATGCATGCCATGTCATCATGTTGATGTCAGCACCTGTACCTGGTCAACCTGGTCAACCTTATTTTTCACAGCTTTTACCAACCATAACTTTCATGTATGGACTCTGAATAATGTGATTCAAGTGATGTCAAAATCATCTCGATGAGTTCTTCGACTTGGTGTCATTTCCAACCAATTTTGAGAGGATCAAATTTTTGGCCTAGAGTCTTCCTCTGTTATGCCTATGTAATGTCATAAAATTGTACCCCTTACAATTTCACATACATTCTTGTATCCACTTTAGTGTCCACTCCCTTAGAACTTGTGTAGGCTTATTTTAGCCCTTGCATAAGCCTTTTTCCCCTCTCAAAATGCTCAGGACCCTTTTTTAGGAACTACCCTTGCGGGTTAGCTTTGCATCAAACCTTGTGCTTTTCCCATTCTTGCCATTTTGTAGCATGATGTGTATGGACACTAGCGCATCACACAGATGTCTACATACCATGCTAGTGTCATGTGACATTTCAATGTTCAAATGATTATTTTTTAGCATGTTTACCACTTGTGAGCTAATTTTGTTGGTGGTAATGACTCGATATGCCTTGCAACCACTTAGGAAGCTTCTTTTCCCTCCTTTTCTCTCTTTAAATGCTATCTGTTCAATCTATTTTCTTCTTCTGGATCTTTCTAGCTTTGGGCTCCCACATTTTCCTCTTCTCTTGGTTTTTCTCTCTAGCTTTCATAGCTCACTACAATATCACTCTTGCATTCTCATAGCACCCTTTGCAACACTCTTGGCTCTTGCAACTATCTTTGTCTCCCTCCTTCGCTTTCTTAAGCCTTCTAGTTGATATCTCTCTTATCTTATGCTTGCGAGAATCCTGGTATTTCACACATCCCTTATGAATTGCATCTCTATCTCATGATACAAGTTCTCCTTGAGTGGGGATTTCTTTTATCATAGCCTATTTGCTTACTTTATTCACTTTCTCTATCTATTTGGCTGTTTGTGGAGGTGGGAACACCAAAACGAGGGTTTGATTGAGGAAAACCCGTATACAGCCCCAACATTTTCTCTTGATCTTACATATGCAAGTGTTGAAGATATCTATTTGTTGGAGGCTTCATGACTTGGTTATTTCTGAGCATTTTCTTTCTCTATCCTCTTTAGTTCTATCATTTTACCTTACTTCATTCTAATTTTTTTATATTCTATTACTTTCTTGCATTTCAAGATTTATTAGCAGTCAGAGTAGAATTAGTCACTTTGTTGTTCTCTATGATATCTTAGTTTATAGTCCGTACAAGATGCCAACGTGCTTTTGGGACTTTAGAATGCTGTGTTGTCATCCCTATTCCACACTGTCATCCTTTGGTAGAGAGCCCGTCAGTTTTTCCAAAAAATCTCGGTGACCTACTTTTTCCGATTCTGAAACTCTCATGTTGTTCATTGAGGTAGTTTAAGGAAGTTTTCCCCTTGGGATTCTATTGAGAATAAGGAGACTCCTGAGTATCAAATCCCCTTTCTCTACATTTTGGTGAACCCAACGTGAAGCACAACATTTTTGAAAAAACTAAGAATTTATTTACCCCAACTTGGTGGGGTCATAACTTTTGGCTCAATACTCATAATTTAGAACCATTTACATAGTTGGAAAGCTCCCGAGAGGACTAGTTCAATCCCTAAAATATAGTACCTTTGACAACCAAATTTTAGAAACCAATGCAAGTTTCAACCCTGAATTTTGCTATGAAGGGCTCTGAAAATGCAAATCACTAGAACCTAACAAATACCAAAAAAATCTAAAAAATATGGATTTTTCGATTTTTCTCAATTCTATCACCCCTAGACTACTCTAGAGATGTCGAATTGTTTATTCATTATTTATCATATTTAACTTCCTATATCCAAAAATGAATTTAATATCCTCTTTTATGAGTTCAATATCCAATCATATTCAAAATGTTAATGATGTTCTATTTCATGCATGTGATAGTGACTTGGCCTTGCCCATGTCACTTTGTAGCTTTGATCCTTCTCATGAGATTCCTCTTTCTTTGAAGCATATCTTTTTGCAAGAAGATGAAATCATTGATACCTTCCTTTACGTTACTCTACTTTCTCTTAATTCCAATGCACTCTCTTCTAGAGATGATGCATTAGTGAATGATGAATCTCTTCTATATTCCAATGCACTCTCCTCTAGAGATGATGCATTAGCGAATGATGAATCTCCTTCCATATTTAATCCTCCCTGGATCAATGTTGAGAATATTTCTCTGAAGAATTATTCCACTAGTTGTGATGATTGTGTAAATGAAATCTATGTCTCTACTATGCCTCAAAGGCCTAAGAGACTAGCTATTTATCTAACTCTAGCTATTCCTTCTCCTAAAAGGATTTGTTGTATTGATGGTTTTCCATTTGATAGTGATTTTATTCATCTTTCTAAGGCTCCCTCTTATAGAGCGATAGCCCATAGTTATAATACTAGAAAGAATAAACAAAATGTTAATCAACCTACTTCTTTACCACCTTCTCAACCAAATCTTCCTTCAGCTCAACCTACAACTGAAGCACCTAGTGATTATGATCTTGTTGAGTAACTTCGTGTTACTCCAGCTAAGATCTCACTATGGGACTTGTTTCAGTTTGCTTCAATTTATAAAGGTATGCTTCAGGAAGCCTTACAAAAGATCCTATTGCCTACCTCTGCTAGGCTGATAGATGTTAATGCATTGATGGCTCATATTCATGCAGATTCATTGAATATCACATTCTATCTGCAAGAACTTCTACCCTTGGATGTTCAAAATAAGTGGATCCTCTAATGATTATAGTTAACATTAATACCATTAGAATTATATGTACTCTCATTGATCTCATATCGGTTTTCAACATATGTAGCATTGATCTATTACCTAATATTAATATTGATTCTTCCTCTCTAGTTGATTCTTCTCTTATTATCTATGGGTTTGATAATGTTGGTCAAAAACCTTTAGGAATGATAGTCTTGCCTTTAAGGTTGGGACCTATTATTGTACCCACCCTCGTGTATGTTATGTCAAAAAAGTTACCATATAATCTTCTCCTTGGTAGACCATGGATTCATGCTATGGGTGCAATCATGTCTACCTTGCATAAATCTATTAAGTTCATTTTCAATAATCAAGTAGTCACAATCAGGGCTAACCCTAAGGCTATACACTTATGTGAGATGACAGTTCTTGGTCAAGTTCTAGTTGTGCCTACACTTATCCCTTCAGATTCTTCCAGTGTGTTGATGTCTACTCCTGTAGTACCTATTACATAGGATACTCTTGAGATAGATGTCCTTGAAGAAGATCCTTCTGAAGAAAAAAATTCTAAGTCTAATCCTTCTCAAGAGAATGCATGTCTTGGTGATGAGTGGGGTTATCTAGACATTACATAACCCTTCATTGGGGAATATGAAGTCAACCTGATCCACCTAAGACTTCCGATAACATCATCCAAATCCACTATCAAAGATGACTATTCTTTTGTATTGTGGTATAATGTGAGAAATAGTTGTAATGTCCTTAATTTTGATCCTCCTCCTTGTGAGGAAGATGATCACACCTCTATTAAAGTGACTAATGTTTGAAATCTTGTTAAGAAGGTTGATGGTGATCTCATAGAGGAGTATAATCCCCATTTCTAGAATAGTGCTCTCTATGAAGATCCTCCTCCTCAAGATTTGCAAACATGTTATGGCCCTGACTTCAATCTTTTCTCTAAATATGGCTATGGGCATAAATTTTGTGGCCATAACGAACAAGGAATTCAAGTCCCTATATAATTTTCACCTCATAAGCATAACTTGGGGCTTGGTTGCTTGAATGAATAATCTAAATGGAAACCATGGCTGAGTGACATGAATTAGGCTAAACCGCATTCTCTTGGATTGATTCATCTATCATTTTCTTCTATCTATGTCTTCTTATTGTGAGAAGACAAGATTTTCTCCATAAGAGAAAGGGTTGCTTCCTACTCCTTATTCCTTATTTGAGAAAGAGAATATCTTTTTGAGGCTTCTCAAATCCTAGTTGATTACTCTTCCCCCTCCTACACATAAGAAATTTCATAAGCATGATAAGAAAAAACATTCTTTATGTGTATACCATCGAGTGCTTGGCCATTCCACTAGAGAATGTAAGGCTCTAAAGGATAAAATACAACTTCTTGATTTAGGTGCCATCACTCATTTATTTTTTGATGCACCTACCTCTTATTCAAATGGAAAGTGATATCAAGGTCTACCTCTATCCTATATGTCCTGAGTATCTTGCATGATTCTCATCCCCTATATGTTGGGGGTAGTGATAACTTGTTCTAGGGATGTGTGTCCTTCTTAAGGACCCCCTCTCTTCTTTGTCTTTCAAATGAAGTGTCCCTTGAGTGGACCCCTTTTGTTCTGAAGGGTTCCCAAGGGAATCCCTTTGAATTTTTCTATCTCAAATGAATTCTATGGTGTTTAGCTTGGGGGTAGCCTGACTAGACCTATTTCATATCCTAACGTCTTGCTTGGGGGCAACACGACTAGATATGTTCAAGCTTACCTTGCAGGACCGAGCACCTATGAGGACCTAATTTGACTCTGGGGAGTCCCCTACATTGGGCTTACCTCAAGACTAAGCACTTGGGGTGCCTTCTTTGCAAGTATGAGGACATGTGAAGCACTTGCATCCTACGAGATCTTTTTGTTCATCTCTATAGGACAAAGAACCTGTAGAGCCTTTTGTTCACCTTTCGTAGGTCCACAGATCTACGAAATTTTTTTTTCAACTTCCCTTGGAACCAAGGACTTATGGAGCCATCTCTCTTGGAATTTTCATTCATTTCTCTCGCTTAAATTCTCTTCTCTATTCTCTTCTCAAATTGTATATACTAGATCGAATATCTAAATCTTCTCCATCCTAAGTATACACTCTTTCTCTCCTCGACATTGGTTTCTTCCCTGAATTTTGGGTGCATTCTTCTCTTACAGCAAATGATCCTTACATTCTTCTCTCCATTTAAGAATTATTCTATATTTTATTTCTTAATTTGGGGACAATGCATAGTACAGAGACAACCTTTTACATTGAGGTCTCTTTCACTTTGTTGACTCAAATTCTCTAGTTTGTTGTGTGCCTGTGTGTATGTGTTTTTATTTGTTCTAACCTCGTGATGTAATGGCCTTTTATGTTCTAACATTTTTGTCTTGTGCACGTATTTATTATATAATGTACTTGCTTTGTAGGTCTTCAACCTGGGGGCATGCTTCCTTGGTTCGAAGAGTAATCTACTTCCTCTACAGTATCCTTTTGGCATCATGATGTTATTTATGTTTAGTATATTTTCTTTAGCATTCATATTAGTGTAGATTCATATGCCCACTAAAGTGGGGGAAAAATATAATATCATAAAATTGCATCCCTCGCAATTTCACATACATTCTTGTATCCACTTTAGTGTCCACTCCTTAGAACTTGTGTAGGCTCAATTTAGCCCCTACATAATCCTTTTTCCCCTCTTAGGATGCTTAAGACCCCTTTTTTAGTAGCTACCCTCGAGCATTAGTTTTGCGTCAAACCTTGTGATTTTACCATTGTCATCATTTTGTAGCATGATGTATCTAGACACTAGAGCGTTGCGCAGATGTCTGCACATCGTGCTAGCATCTTGTGACATTTCAACATTCAAACATCTACTTCTAAGCATTTTTTCCACTTGTTAGTAATTTTTTCAATGGTAATGGCTCGGGACACCTTGTAAACACTCAGGAAGCTTCTTTTCCCTCCTCTTCTCTCTTTAAATGCTATCTTTTTAATCTATTTTCATCTTTTAGATCTTTCTAACTTTGGGCTCCCACCTTTTCCTCTTCTCTTGATCTTTCTCTCTTCCTTTCATATCTCACTATAAAAACACTCTTGCATTCTCACAATTCCCTTCGCAACACTCTTGGCTCTTGCAGCTATCTTTGTCTCCCTCCTTGGCTTTCTTAAGCCTTGTAGCTAATATCACTCTTATCTTGTGCTTGCGAGTATCTTGGTATTTCACACATCCCCTAGCAATTGCATCTCTATCTAGTGATACAGGTTCTCCTCCTTTAGTGGAGATTGCTTTATCATGCCCTATTTTCTTACTTTGATCACTTTCTCTATCTATCTAGCTATCCATGGAGGTGGGAACACCAAAATAGGGGTTTGACTAAGGAAAACCCCTATATGACCCCAAAATTTTCTCTTGATCTTACATATGTAGGTGTTGAAGATATCTAATTGTTAGAGCTTCATCACTTGGTTTGTTGTGAGCATTTTCTTTCTCTATCCTCTTCAGTTCTATAATTTTACCTTACTTCATTCTAGTTCTATTATATTCTATTACTTTGTTGTATTTCAAGATTTTTTGGAAATCATAGTAGAAGTAGTCACTTTGTTGTTCTCTATGATATTCTCAGTTTTTGGTCTGTACAATGTGCCAACGCACTTTTAGGACTTTAGCATGTCACACTATCATCCTTGTTCTATGATGTCATCCTTTGTCCAAGATTCCATCAATCTATCCAGAAAATATTTGTGGCCTGCTCTTTCTAGTTTTGAAAGTCTTGTGTTGTTCCTTGAGGTAGTTTAGGGAAATTCACCCCTTGGGATTCTGTTTAGAATAAAGAGACTCATGAGTAGAAAATCCCCCTTTTCTACACCCTGATTCTCTCAAACTTTGATTGAGCATAAATTTTGCATATGTCGTTCTTTTGACACAATTCAAGATACATCAGGACTATATCGGTGAGCTCTATGTAATGATGTTTTTTGTCATATTTTGAGACTATGAAATTTTTTGGTCTTCTAGATCCTCCTAGATCATACAAAATCAAAGACCAAAAATAATCAAACGTAAATGGTCCAATGCGATGTGGAACACATCTAAGATATTTCTTGTGTGCTCATTCTAAGGTATTGGAACTCTAGGCTATCCATTAGGTGAGTCTTCCAATAAAGTATCTTAGTGAGAAAGCCATGCCTATGTGTCAACTCTCACTATACAATGAGAAATTAATGCCTATGTGTTGACTCTCATCATACTAACCATACCAAATTTATCCCTCTGATAACTTCAATAAGGTGTCATAAGGTACAATGAAACAAAGGGGTGGAAAATGAGATAATCATATTAGGCTCCCATACCATATCAAAGATATACTCCTAACAACTTCAATAAGGCACCACAATTCTAGGCAAGGTTCTATAGGAAACCAAGGTGTGTTATGCTAGGTGGCCTTGAATTAGGGTTTCAAGCTTCACAAGGTCAACAAGTTATATTATTCCAAACACTTAAGAACATTATATATAGGTTTTTGTTCAAGGGGATCTCACTTCATTTATGTAAGGTCTTCTTCTTAGGGATCATCATGTCTAATGTCACCAAGAGAGGACAAGTCAAGAGTAAAATATTTACAAATTAGGGAATGTAGTGTGTCATGTCACCATTAGGAAATTCCTACGCTAAGAAATATCGCACTCTTAGAGGACATCAAACCTAATGGCACTGCCAATAAAAGGATGCATCACATGAAAAAATAATATCACACCATGAAACATGAGAAATATCGAAAGATATTATCAATGTATGCCCCCACTTTAAAGAGGTTGCTAACACTATTTTTGTGAGAAATTGCTTTAAAGTATCCAATGTTCACTCCTAAGACATGAGATCTTTATTTATCAAGCCCTATAACAAGTCATATATTTCCAAAATAAAGCTATGCCATGAAAAGGGAAGGAAGTGTTGCCCCCAAAAACACATAAGGGATCTATGGATTTGAGGTCAAAATATATATACTAAAATATTGTTATAGAGCTCAAAAATGTCATCATTCCCCAAATACTCATAGAACTAGAAGAATGACACAAAGAGAGAGAAAAAAGAAAAATATTTTTGAATCAACATGGAAGAGACCTAAATGTCTCGACACCTTCCATTATCCCTAAAAGGAAAACAAAGGAGAAGTGAAAAGGATAAAATGTTTATAACATATAGAAGAATATAGATACATATTAACGAATGCACGAAAAGAGAGAGAGAGAGAGAGAGAGAGCGAGAGAGAGAGAGAGATACGTTAAACAAAACAGCATGGGGGATCACATTACACACATGCAATCACATAAAGAAAAATGAAAAAGAAAATAATGAAAAATACTAGTAAGGCACATGTGAGTCAACCTATATTAGGTCATCTGTATCCCAATCTTGATCTATATAAGTGAAATGCGAACAAATAGCCAAAGGGATAATGACAAGTGATAAACTAGGACACACACCAAGTTCAACACTCGTTTAAGGAGAATTTTCATTTAAGCTCATGGAAGAGGAGAATAATGAATTAAAATTATTATGCACTTTTCATCAATCTTTTCCATATCATTTGTCATCATCTAAATTAATCACAATGGGAGGTCAAATGATAATGTATTTGGAAGGTCCTTTTTTATGTTGTAGTGAGGATAGAGAGTCATCATGTATTGCTTTAGGTAAGTTCGAATTTTGATTCTCTATATTGTTCTTTTCTTCTTTTATTTGTAACATACAAGCAATACCATGACGTCCATGGCTACACTCTCCAGCATTTCGGTTCTATTTCAATCTGTTGTCAATTTGGGTTTGTGTAGGAGAAGGTTTTTCAACCATAGGTTTCTTTTCTTCCCTTAGGGGAGGAATGGAAGGAACCATGGGAGGTTGTTCAACCACTTTCTCTTTAGTTTTGTAAACTTGTTTGATCTTAGGAGGCAAAATGGGATTGTTTAGATTGTCTCGTGGTCTCTTATAGGAAATGGTAGGAGGATTTTTCATAGGCTGCTATTAGATATTTAGATGGGCTTTTGGTTCAATCATGGTTTTGTCAAGGTTAGGTGGCTCAATCACGAGTTGAGGCATATTTCTAAGGGATAATTATACTATGCAATTTTCTTTAAACTTTTGATATGCTTTGAAAAGGTGGTCCTTGTGAGGTCTAATAGGTTCAGTAGGCTCAGGCCAAAATAAATCTAATGAAAAGTTCCCACAGGAAGACACAATATTAAAGCCACTATGGTGTATAGTAAAGATTTCATTGACAAAGGGAAATTTTAAACATTTTTTAACAACCAATGCATAACCAATGAGATGGCATTCATGGAGTGAATCCATGGATAGCCTAACTTCACATCAAATTGGTCTAACAATAGGATTGTTGGTTCCCAAATCTGCAATCAACTTGAGTCCTAAAGGGATGTTAGGCCTAATGGTCAGATTCAAGGAGATATTTGTCCAATGAATGGAAGATTGAATTAAAACCCTTTCCCCCATGCACTTGGGGATTTGTGAAACCTGGGAAGGTGATCTCGATAGTGTGCCTATAGATACTTGTGTGCCAAAGCATCCATAACACTGTAAATAGATAATTCTCCTTTAAATTATTACTAGACATAATACCCTAAAGATTTGGCTAACCTTCATGGTAATTTCCAATTTAAACATGATAATATAAAGCATTAAATTCCACACACAATTGCACCAAGATAGATAAGTAAAATTTATTTTAATTTGTAGTTGTCAAAAACAATCCTCGAAGACTGCAAAATTTAAAAGACCAATGCCTAATCCTAGGGTGGAGTCATTTAAACCATGAAATTCAAAACTCGCCATACCATTATCTTTGTCATAACTGTTCCTATCAATGATGTCTTATGTATCATTAATACTAGAGACTTAACTAGAAATACTTAGTAATCCCTGCATACAATTGCATAAATCTTCATTCCTGTTAATACAATTTATCTTATTCTCTGAATAAGAGTAATAAAAGTGAACAAAAATTTAGGGAAAGACAAGAAGATGAACAATAGAAACCCTTGATTTGTTATATTCAAAACGTATGCAATGTCTACAATGGAGAAAATTGGCCCAGAATATCTTGTCATTTATCTATCAAAGATGATAGTGCTATAATTAAATTCTCCATTACAAGATTCAAAAAATCCAAGAACCTAAAATAAACACCTATTTATTTTCAGACCCTATTACAAAAAATTATTCCCGTGAGACCACATTATGAGCCACCTCTTTTCAAATGAAATAGAAATTACATTTAAAGAAAATGAGGAAACCCTTAGATGGAAATTTTGTTTGATATTTGGCACTAGTTGATCCCTTAGATCAATAGCAATATTGCACTTGAAGGATGCCTTCTTCTGCTCATTATTTTCCCACCTCTATTATTTTCCTTCAATTGAAAATATCATGCAAACATTTTACCCTATTGTAAAAACTCACTTATTGGCCTTATTTCTGTCTACAAGTGAAAGATATTAAATTTTTAGTAAAAACCCACATACCCATTTGCCCTTTTACTCTATAAGTAAAATCTTCCTTTTTGCCCATATGTAATTTTTTTTCATTAAAACATTTCAATATATATTTTTCCATGCATGTAAACCATATATTTAATTTTTGGAGACTTCATTTACCTCTGCAACTAGTTTGATAATTTGTCAAACTATTGGTTGGTAATCTTTTACTGTGAACTCTACTTGCAATTGACTCACTTTCCTCTGCTCATAGTTCACATCATACCTCCAGGTTTAAAACTATTGGATGTTGTGGTTGTGTTTTTGATATGTGGTTTTCATTTATGTCAACACTATTAGCATTAATGTCTTTAAGACTATATATGTCGAGGATATTGAGAAAATTGTAATAAAATAAGTTGCAAGTTGTCTATGAAGCAGTGAAGATCAGTATGATGGAAATTTTAGCATGTTGCTGGTGATAAGTTGTGATTAAAGGGTTTTTTTTCAAGCCTATCTAGTTTATCCACCAAAATTTTTAGAGGTGCACATGAAGATTTGAGCAAGCTATGAGTTTTTGTATTTTGACAGTTATTCTGTTATTGAAGCTAGTGTTCCTGGAAGAAGATAATGTGATTCTGGTAATCTGATTTGTTGTATATGTTCCTATGGTTTTCGTGGATTTTTCTAGATTTTTCTCTATCTTTTTTGCACATCTGTATTGATCGTTGTGCTCATGATCTGTTATTTTCTCTTGCGTTTTCATGTTTTTCATGTTCATGGCCGACAGGGTCATTATAGCGTGTTGTGGATCTTCGAAGAAAAATATTTGAATTTGTTTTGTGTTTGAGAACATTGTTTTGGGTCTCTACTATTTTGTGGCTGACCTTGGTTGATTTACATTAATAATATTTATTGTTTTGGGCCGACAATTTGCATTCATTCTATTATTTTTTCAAGCCGACATGAAGCAATGTAATTACTTGTTGCAGATATATATGAGTGATTGTTTATCTCATTTGATGTGTGTATGATGCAAAGTGTGTGAGTGTTATGTGTGAATAAAGATCAGATCATTTGAAGGTAGAGCATAGTTTGAAGAAGAGTGAAGAAAAGTGAAGAAGTGTTCATGTGCCTAATCGGAATTGCAATCAGGCATTAACAAATGCTACTTTCTCAGTTCAAATTCTTCAAATGGATTTAATCTAATTTTTTTGGTAAGATAGTGAGTCTTCTTTGTATCTGAGCAGTGAGCTCTAGGCAGTGTGCCTGAATGCATATGCATTCCCATTTATTCTTCTTATACTTTTAACAGAGCATAAACTTGTGGATTAACATCCATCGTGGTTTTTTCCCTAACAAGGTTTCCACGCAAAAATATTGGTGTTATGTGTATTTTTTATGTGTTGTCGATTTATGCTTTCATGGTTATTAATCAGATCTGAGAATAAGGGTTAACAAAGTTAATAAGTTTGAAATTATGTGACAACCGATTCACCGCCCGCCCCCCCCGCTCCCCCACTCTCATTTTTCTTCCCTTGTGTTGCCAATAATTGGTATTAGAGAAGGTTCCTTGGAAGAATTTTAACAACTTGAGGTGATCTGGGATGGTGACATATAAGAAGGATAGTTTGAGATTTGATGGAACAAACTATTCTTTGTGGAAGACTCGAAGGGAGTGTCATCTGAGATGCATTGGTGAATCTTATTGGAAGATTACAAGTAATAGGTATGTTATTCCTCAAAATGGTCCTACTATTACTACTGAGATTATGCATGTTGAATACAATATCAGGGCTAAGGAAGCATTGTTGAGTGCTTTGACTGATTCTGAGATGATGAATGTTATGGATTTGAAGACTTCTTATGAGATCTGGAAAAAGTTGGAAAATTTTTATGAAGGTGACGCTAATGTGAAGATTGATAAGCTACAAAGTCTGAATGGGAAATATGTACTATTGAAAATGGGTAATGATGAGAATATTACTACTTTCATGCAAAGAGTAAATGAACTCGTATGTAGCATCAAATGTGCTAGTGGATAGTTGGATGAATCAGAGATTGTTGCTAAAGTTCTTAGATCCTTTCCTGATGCATACAAAGTCAAAGCCACAACTATTGATGAGCTCAGGATTGTGACAAATGTAACTAGAGACATATTGATTGGTAAACTTATTGCTTTTGAGTTGAGTGAATTTGGTGATGCCCTTCCTAAGATAGAATCTGCATTTAAAGCTACTTCCTCCAAAAGAGACAATAAAAGTATATGATATAGGTGAAAGTTCTTCTAGAAAGGTATTCAAGTATGAGGAAGAAATGAGATAGATTGAAGAAGAAGAAAGAGAACTGAATGAGCTTGAAGCACTTATTGTCAAAAGAGAAGCCAGAGGAGAAGGTAAGTATAAAGGAAATTTTCCTATTAAATTTTTTTCCTACAATAAGATAGGTCATTTTACATCAAGGTGTCTGGAAAGATTCCCTAAGCCAAGATATAACAAGCCTATATTTCAAAAGAAGTGTTATTATGCTACTGATGAAGGTGTGACAGATCATGAATCTGATAAAGGGAATGTAAGTGAAGATGAGTTTGTGTTTATTGCTATCAAGGAAAATAAACCCGTGTCTACTAAATCTGCTAGTTGTACAAATGTGGAGAAATCCCTAGCTACTCAAGTTGAAGAAAAGGATGAATGGGTGATTGACAGTGGATGTTCACATCATATGATAGGTGATAAAATAAAATTTGTGAGCCTAGAAAATTATGATGGCGGTGTTGTAAGATTTGGTGATAACAATGGTGGTCTAATTCATGGAAGAGGATGTAAGCATAATACTGATGATGTTCTTTATGTTGAAGGTTTGAAGCATAATATTTTGAGTGTTGGAAAAATGGTTGATAAGGGATACAATCTTTAGTTCAAGGATGGAAAGTGTAGAATATTGGGAAGTTCTAGAAATGTGATTGCTTCAGGTACAAAAACAAAAGGTAACATTTTTCACCTAAATGCTGGTAGTAAAAGTTGTCTGATTGCTCAAGTTGATAAAAGTTGCTTGTGGAATAGGAGAATGTGTCATGTAAACTTTGACAGTATTATCAAGATAATTTCTACTCAGGAAATGAGAGATCTTCCTAAGTTAGTAAAGCCTACTAATGCCATATGTAAGGAATGTCAGTTAGGAAAGAAAACTAGAATTTAATTTTAGAGCAAACAACATTGTTCAAATGAATTGTTGGAGCTTGCGCATACTGACTTATGTGGTCCTGCTAGAATCAAAATATTGCAAGATTATAGGTATTTCATGTTGCTTATTGATGATTATTCTAGGATGATGTGGGTCACTTTCTTTAGGGAGAAATCAAAAGCTCTAGAGAAGTTCAATATCTTTAAGGCTATGGTTGAGACAGAGACAGGTCTAAAGATTAAATGTCTAAGATTAGATAGAGGTGGTGAATTCACTTCTAGTGAGTTTAATTCTTTCTGTGAAGAACATGGGATAAATAAACAATTATCTACACCACAGACCCCTCACAAAAATGGAGTTTTTGAAAGGAAGAATATGACAGTTCAAGATGTTGCTAGAACTATGATGTTGGAAGGAAATATTACTCATATCTATTGGAGAGAAGTTGTGAGTACTATTGTTTATATCCTCAATCAGGTAAAAATCAAAGGTGATACTGGTAAGACCCCTTTTGAGCTATGGTTTGGTCATAAGCCTAATGTTAGATATTTCAAAATATTTGGGAGTAGATGCTAAATCATAAGAGACAAAGATATAGGAAATTTTGATGCTAGAAGTGATAAAGGAATATTTCTTGGTTATTCTACTAAGAGCAAGGCCTACCGGTGCTACAAGAAGAGATTGAAGAAAATGGTTGAAAGTGAAAATTTTAGGGTTGATGATGTTGGAAAAACAAGGATGGAAAACTAAGAGGGGGGGTGAATAGGTTGTTACAAAAATTAAACTTATTCAACCTTAATCAGCCTTTACTCTCAGATCTAATAATTAACAGTGAAAGCATAAATCAACAACACATTAGAGACACATGAAAACCAAGATTTTATACGTGGAAACCCTATTAGGGGAAAAAACACAGTGGATATTAGTCCACAATATTATACCCTATTAGAAGTATAATGAAAGAAATGAATAGGGAATGTACATGCATTCAGGCACACTACCTAGAGCTCACTACTCAAAGGGAAGGCTCACTGCCTTACATAAAATAATTAGATTAAATCAATCTGATTAGGTTGAACTAAATAATTAGCTTCTACAAAAGCTTGATGACAGTTCTAGTTAGGCACAAAAACACTTCTTCACACTTTGCTCAATCTTCCTCACACTTTGCTCTGCATTCAGATGATCTGATCTTTATTCACATATTTTTCATACATACTTCATACTCTCGCATACCACAAATGAAGAAAAAAATTTCTCTTATATATCCGCTACATAATTTACATCAATAACTCTGTCGACCACAAATAAAGAATAAATTACAACAATCGGCCCAATTGATGAAGAAATCTCAATGCTACTAACCTAACTCGGTCACAACATAGTGAGGACCTAAATCAACATCCTTGAATATACCAAACAATAAAATATTAATCCATAAGGATCTGCAACACACTACCACCATCATGTCGGCCAAGAACATGAAAACTTCGAACACAGAAAGGAAAATCTTCAATCACAAACACATCGATCAACATGGATGTACCACAATGATAAAGAACAATCTAGAAACATCACTGAACATAATAGTAGCATATGCAACAACTCAATTTACCAGAATTGTATTCTCTTCTTCCAGAAACACCTGCTACGGTAAAAAAATAACTATAGGAACACAAAAATTTATAACTTTCTCCAATTTTGATGCATACCACTAAAACTTCCAGAAAACATACTAGATAGGCTCAACAAAAAACCCTTTAATGTGTGCCTTCTGATCATCAACATACAAAAATTTCCATCACTCTGACCTTCTCAGCTTCACACACTACCTATAATATATTTATTACAATTTTCTCAATATCCTCGACATATGCAGCCTTCAATCCATTAATGCTAATAGTGTTGACATCAATGAAAACCATATATCATCAACACAACCACAATATACAATAATCTCCCCCTTTCACATTGATGGAAACACATGATGTGAAAAATACCATCAACACAAATAACTCTTCTCAACCTATTATCTTCCTTACATTGCTCTTCCATCTTCTCTCTCTGAGTACTTATTGCACTTCTCCTCCTTTCTTCTGCAAAGGTTTTTCACATTACTTTTCTCCCCCTTTGACATCAATAGCAAAGGTACACAATCTCTAAACCACATATCATCTGAATCATCTCACTACTCCCCCTGTGTAGCAGCCACCATAACATTAATTTGAAACAAGATTTGACTGTAGGTGCATGTATTGATGAAAAGACTTGCATCTTAGTTCATATTAGGAGGGGAAATCACCCCTAACTTTCCTCTGAGATACTCAAAATTATCCTTAGGCAATGGTTTAGTAAAGATATTTTCAATTTATTCCTTTGTGGGCACATATTCCAACTTGACATCTTTATCACTCACCTTGTCTCTCAAAAAGTGATACTTGATAGATATATGTTTTTTCTTTGAATGTAGCATCAGATTCTTGGAAATGTTTATGGAACTTGAATTGTCACAAAATATGGCAACAGGCTCATCATACTCAACTTTGATATCTCTCAGCATCTACTTCATCCACAACACTTGAGTACAATTTTTTGCAGCAGTAATATATTCTACCTCAACAGTAGATTAGGAAATGGAGTTCTTCTTTTTACTTAGCCAAGACGCCAACTTCTTCCCTAAGAAGAATGCACCACAACTTGTACTTTTCCTGTCATCCACATCTCCTTCCTAATCTGCATCTATAAAAGCATTCAGAGTAAGATCATCATCCTTAGGATACCAAAGACCAAAATCAACTCTTCCTTTTAAGTATCTGAAAATCCTCTTTATTGCAGTCACATGTGATTCCTTTAGATCAGCTTAATATCTAGCAACCATGCACACAACATTCATGATTTCTGGTCTGGTCTGAGTCAAATAAAGAAATCCACCAATCATTGACCTATATCTTGTTTGATTAGCCTTAGGATAATCATCACTCTGTGTTAGCTTGCATCCGGTTACCATGGGTGTACCAACTAGATTTGAGTCTTCCATGCCAAACCCTTTTAGTAACTCTTACATATTTGGAATGAGAAATAAAGATTCCATCATCTAATTGAGCAATTTTCAATCCTAAAAATAATTTTAGTTCTCCTATTATTGACATTTGAAATTCACTTTTCAT
This sequence comes from Sequoiadendron giganteum, assembly GCA_007115665.2. NCBI lineage: Eukaryota > Viridiplantae > Streptophyta > Pinopsida > Cupressales > Cupressaceae > Sequoiadendron > Sequoiadendron giganteum. The sequence continues at coordinate 86,802,158 of CM021102.1, read as the reverse complement.
TTCATCAACAAACTTCATGCATAAGTCATCATCACCTTCAAAAATAATGTCATCAACAAAGACTTCAATTATCAATTCTTTATCCTGATCCAACTTGAAATACAAATTCTTGTCAGTAGTGCCTTTATTGAATCCCAGTTTCAACAAGTATTTATCCAATCTATCATACTATGCTCTAGGGGCTTGTTTGAGTCCATATAGAGCTTTCTTCAATCAAAAAACCTGTTATGCCTTGCATAACCACCCCATCTTTTGTCTTGGTCAAAATGGGTCCCCCTTTGTGTTTTTGTACTTAGTTGTTTTTGGAACAAAATTTGGAGTATAGTTTTGCCAAGTATTTTGTTTTTTCTTTGTTTTCTCTGTCGGAAGCGGAACCGGAGCTGAATCGGGTTTTGAAAGGTCTTTTGAGGTGTATTTTTGGTTTTGATCCCGACGGTCTTTTCTTTTCCTTTGTTTTTGCTCTTTAGCGGAAGCGGAGCAGGAGTGGGAATTGGGATGGTTCTATTCAAAATTTGCAAAATCAAATTCAATTCCGATTCTGACTCCGCTCCCTTTTTAATGTTTGTTTGTCTTGGTTTTTGTGTTTTGTTTTATTAGGTTGGTCTTTTACTTAACTTTTGTTTTTGTTTTTGTTTTGTTTTTAGTTATCGGACACGGAGTCCGAATGGGAATAAGGTTTGGAAAGTTTATGATTTTAAGATCCTGTTTCCATTTTGGTTCCGACCCCGCCATTTTTTGTCGTTGACTTTTTGACAGAAGTTGCACTATAGACCAGTGTTTGTTCTCTTATAGTTTCGACTCTTCCTTTACTGTGTTTTAATGCATTAATGGTGGTTGCCGATGTAGGTAGAAATTCACTTTTTTTTCTTTATTAAGGGTTAAAGCCGATTATTATTGTTACTATTACAAGTTTGAGAGCGCGAAGAGCAATAGCAGAGTTCGTTTGAGCGAATTGATTGACATAGAGAAGGGATTATGTGTGAATTGATTCAGAAAGTCAGCATGGCTTTGTTTGCATTTGAGGTAGGTCTTTTATTTTTGTTGTTCATTGTTTTATTTGCGGTTGTGTTCGTTGTGTTTTGCTTTGTATCTGTTCGCGTGTTCAATCATTGTGTTTTAAGCAATTTTATGATCAACGATGTGATTGAATGAGTAGGTTCTTGTTTTGGTTTGTTTTAGTTTTATTTTCATCTTGGTTGTTTTATTTTGTTGTGTCGTTTGTTTCTATTTTTGGGCATTGTCATTTTCACGACTTAATCGTGATCGCGTCGGGTCGTTTTCGATTTGCAGTAGATTTAGATTAGATTAAAGGTTTTTATTATGGTGTAAGTTAGATTAAGAATTTATAGTGAGGTAGATTAGAGATTTTTATAGTGAGTTGAGGTAGATTAGGTTTATTGTTTAATTTAGGGTTTCGTTGTTTGGTAGAATGGCAGGGTTTTAAAACCCATGCCCTAGTTTTATTAAGTTTGTTAGATTAGGGTTTCGTCGGTCTCTACAATAAGTTTTAAATAAATGGCTCTAAAATATAATTGTTCCCCCACGGTCGTATGAGGGTAGAGTTTTTAAGCTCCTTTGCTATGTTATGGCGACCTAGGTTTAACCATGAAGTTATGATGAAAATGAATAAATTTGATGATGTCATGATTAGCATAGGCAGAGGCGGGATTGCAATGGGTATTGGCATAAGAGTTTGTTTTTACCAAAGATGTGAATTCCATTTCTATGTCGTTTTCGATTTCAAGTTCTAAAAAGGTTTTATTAAAGTATGTGATAATTAGTGGAGGTGGGATCGGAACTGATCTTAAACTTAAGAATTTTTGTTTGTAAAGGTTATCAGTTTCGTTTTCATCCCATGTCCGGCTCTGCATATTGTGGAAAGTCTTTTGTCGAAGTAACGATAAACAAATTGGAGGCAGAGGTGGAATGGAAATAGAATATGAAATGAGAGGAATTTGAAGAAAAACCAAATCCCTTTTTTATTCCGATCTCGGTTCCGATAACTTCCCCGACTCCGACTCCGAGCCCGTTTGTTACTAGCTGAAGTTCCTATATTGGTTTTTGCTCTGAGTCTGCCAGTCTTGTAAAAATGATTATTTTGTGTTTCTGTCCGACTCCGACTCTGATACATATGTAACAGGTATGTTTTTAAAACAAGTTTTATAATGATTAATTGGAAGGGGTCTAATTAGAGGTTTTCTTGCAGGAGATTTAAGAGATGTTAGGAACGTCAGGAGAGACTGCTCGAAGGAATCAACCGGCTGGAACATCAAAGCCTACACCAAAGATCAAGAAGGTGAAACCAGAACAATTACCTTATACATTAAGGTATGATCATAGGAATCCGGTGGTGAAGGCGAGCAAGGTGGAATCAAACTGGTCAGATATCACAGATACCAATCTGGGCCAGTATAGTTTCGAAGAATTACATGAAGAGACCTTTGCAGAAAGGGAAAACTTGATAGGGAGAACTCAAAGGATTGTTGACTCCGGTCTTGGACATATCACTGTGTTTCCTTTGTCAGTTCAGTGTCCGGAGTTGATATATACAGTGGCCAGTACTTATAATCCAGCTACAAGATTATGCATGGATTCATAGAATAATGTAATTATAGATCTTACTCCGCAGATGTTCCAAAACATATTCAATGTTCCTGATCCCAAGAATTTAGTGCAATTAATTGAGGCTGAGGCATTGGAGAAATACAGTAAGCATAAAGACTCCAATAAGTCTCATTTAAACAAAAGATGGTTAAGTACTGAGAAGAAGTCTTTGAGCAAATTGGCAGATCAGCCAAAGAGGGCAGACTTCAAGAAGGAGATATCTGATTTAATATTGATGTTGTCCAGAGTGTTTGGGAAAAGAGATGCCTTCCATTTCAAGGAATGGATGTTTCATTTTATTCAAGTGATTTTTCAAGGTGATTATCAATTTGATTGGTCCATGATTGTTTTTGATGCCATACATGATCAGCTCACAAGGGTCAGACAGACCAAATCTTTCTTCATGACTTCATATGTGGTCTATGCTGCAGCAAGATTGGGGATTTTCCCAGGATTAAACAGGGTAGGTATAATGGGAGCTTTGGATGGAAAAAAGAAGGTATGGGAACACTATGATCAATTATCCCTTCAAGTTGCTGAGACTCACTTTAGAAGAGTCAATGATGCATTTTTATATGTGGTTATCAATCAGTTGAGTGGAGATGCAGGATACAGGTTAAGTCAGGAAGCTATGGCTTTCATTTATGAATGGGAAAGTTGGTACATCCAATACCCCAAATTTACATACTTCAGATTGTTTGGGTTTGAAGGTCATCCTCATTTACTTCCAAGATGCTGCAGCAATAGAATAGTGCTTATGGAATTTGTATATCAAGCCATCGGAGTTAATGCTAGATTCGGGATGAAGCACAAGACAGGATGCCATAAGTTTCCTATGACACTGGGGGAATATAGTTGTCAACACTTGAAGGCAGCTAAGGTGGTTTGTAATGAGTTGATACAATTAAAATTGGGATTGTATACAGCTCGTAAGTATTTTGATCTGAAAAAGAAGATGTATACTTTATTACCTTCTGTGTTTACTATACATTTTAATTTGTTAGAGGATTTTTGGTGTGATAGGCAGGATGAATTTGACTTGAGGAGGAAGAATTATGAGAGATTACCAATCTCACTTATGGTAGAGCTGGGCATTAAAGATAATATTCCTGACACTTTGGTGGATGATGGAGTGGTATTAGATCCCTCATATGAAGCTTTGAATATTGGCACCAAAAACTTAGATCCAATAGACTGGAGTGAAGAAGAAACGATTGACATTAAGAAATTTGGAAGAATAGTCTTGGATAGAAGTGTGCAATGGTTGATGATGAGGACTCAAGCTCCTCAGGGACCAATCCTCAAGAAAGGTAAAGGGTATAAGAGGATTAAAAGAAAGGCACCTTCCAAGGAACCATTGGAATTCTTTCCTTCGGATGTTGAAGAAACAGAGTTGGAGGTGGTTGATGAAGAAGAAGAGACACCCGAGGGAGATGTTCCAATTGAATATGTTGTTCCTATGCCCGCATTGGGTGAGTCATCTACACAAGCCCCACTCACAAGAAAGAAAAGCAAAGAAGTTCAAGGAGTGCTTTATGCCATGGCTAAAGCTACTAAAGGAAAAGAAGTGGAGGAAGAGTTGGTAGAAATTGAGACAGATTCAGATGAAACTCTGTCAAAGAAGGACTTGCAAGAAAACATGCCTCTAGATCCTACTATTGAGCAGATTCTTACACAGGAGGAGCAATGGAAACAGTTTGAAGATGCTACCAGAGAATCTGATGCAAGGGCTGCTGCGGAGAAACAAAAGGAAATAGAGGCAAAGTTGCAATTTGATGCTCTACTTCAACAGCAGCAATCGAAGGAAAGAGAAGTTGAAACAAGGACAACAGTTGATACAATGGAGGAGCAAATGAGGCAACGAGAGCATGAGATCAAGGTCAAAGCTGAAAATGACAAGCTAGAATTGATACAGAAGATCCATGATCTCAAGGAGGAGAAAGCAAGAAACCGAAGGGAAAAGGAAGCCCTTGTTGCTAGATTGAAGCTTGCAGAGGAGACTCGACTGAAAGAACAAGAGGCTGAAGCTCTAAGGAAAGAAAAGGAGGCTGAAGAGCTGGTAAAGAAATAGCTAGCTGAGAAAGAAAGGGAAAAGGAAGAGAAACTCATAGCCTTGGAAGAGGAAAGATTGAGAAAAGAAGAAGAAGGTAGGAAGATGCAGGAACAAAGAGATAGAGAGGAGGCTGAGAAGTTGGTGCAGTTGCATGTACTGTAGGAGCAACAAGAAAAGGCAAAGGTTGATTCTCAACCTAAGGTAGATATTCAGCCATCCTCTACAGTTGCTGCTTCCTCTTCCATGATGATGGCTCCTAGTGCTCCTACTTGGTTGAAATTAGATCTACAGAAAAGAGCTAGAACACCTTCTCAATCTCTTAATTGGGAGGACATGATGAAGGAGATTGAACAGGAAAGGCCTAAGAAGAGGGCTAAAGTTTTGCACTCTACCAGACTCACAGATAAAGGGGAGATAGTTGCTGAATGTGCCTTGCCTATGATTGAAAAGGAGGTAGGGGATATGCAGCTTACAGACTATCAATTGAGTACGGTTAACTTGGGAAGACCCACTAGAAATCAACAAATGAATTTGATTGATGTGGTGGCTTCAACGACAAAATCCAGAATGATCAAGGACAAACAAAAGAAAGATGAGCTTAAGGATCAGTTAGATCAGTTACATTCATTTTTGAAGAGTGTCTCCTCTCCAAGGTCACAAAAGGTTGCAGCAATTGAGACTCCTGTTTTGCTAAGCAAAAAGGAGGTTGATGATTTGATGCAGGTTAGAGGTGAGGCGGAGATGGTTGACAAGTGGATAGACAAAGTGAAATGGGAGGTAGGTGAGGTTTTGGAAAAGGGGTTTGAAACCTATAAGGAGGCGGAAGGAGTAATAAAAGAGATGCATCAATATATTGAGGCCTCTGAGAAGTTAGAAGAAGAGTACAAAGAGTATAGTGAAAAGTTGGAGAAGATAAATACATTGCCTCTAACTACTCTTTTAGAAGAATCTATACTCGAAGATGATAATAAAGATTTTGTAGAAAATACTTCTCGTATCCTTAAGTTTAGGACTGGCTTCTTGAGCAAACATAAGGATGCAATTCAGGGAGCAGTTAATAATTTAACTGAGCAGTTGGAAGAGTTGGAAGCGGTTATGGCTATAATAGTAGATGTGAATGTAATGACTAAAGATGGCATGCCGTTAAGTCAGGTTAGAGAGAAATGGAAGGAAAGATTCCAAGGACTCATGCAGGATGATGGAGAAGACTTGGTGATAGATCGACTTGTAGAGGTCAAGGAAGAGATAAAAGCTGCAGGAAGAGAGTTGGTCAAGGTAAAAAGCATGAAAGAATTTGTTGCAGTTGAGTTGGATCGCATCAAATTTGAAGATAACTGGATTGATGGGCCAGATATGGATATGCTACAACAGGTCTTCACCAGTTATGATGAGTTCATAGTGGATCCAGCATCACATGCATAAAATCTTGCATGCATGATGCATGATGATCTTCTTCCTTGCATGTTGCATGCATGCAGCACTAGCAGTCTCAAGGACGTGGGATCTTCTTTTCTCCTATTTTATATCTTCTATTGTTAGATCAAACTGAATGTGTAATGTAAGAACTCAAGATAGAAATTGATCTGAGTTTCCAAGACAGTTGATTGTTCCTAAAAAGGTGGAAAGCCTAAGATAGAAGTAAAGTTCGAACTTTATTTTTTTTGTATTCTATAAAAACCAGTGGGGTATTACATTGTAAGGGTTGGCTAATTGAGAATTGGATTGGCTTACCTAGTGTTAGGAGATAGAATTTTCAGAGAGCATTTTGTAGAGATACATTGTACCAGATCTTGTTTACAGTTAATAGAATTTCAGGTTTACGAAATATGGAGTTTGGCATTGAATTGTGTGTTTGATAAGGTTAATGAGTTATAATCCACTTGAATGCCAGTGATTGTGCTGAAGCATGATAGTTTCTTATATGATGAAAGTCATTAGAAGAAACTAGGTTTAAAGATTATCTTGTTAAATTGTCATTGAATTAAGGTTATTAAAGTCTGTTGATCTATAGTTTTAATGATGAATGAAGGTGTGTGGTTTTGAGATCTTGGAAATATTTGTGATAGGCGAATAGAGGAATTGAATTAAGCACCTAAGATGTATATGATGGTACAGTTATATTGTGGGTTGTGTCATGTTATGGTTTTTGTGATCGGTTAAGAAAACATTCATTATTAAAAGTATATGTCTGGATAGTAGATAAATTTAATTCATACTTACTGATTTACCCCTTGGATCTATCTTTTTTCTTTTATTTTAAACCCCTTGATTTACAAAAACTATTTTGACAAAGAGAGTCATAGCTTGAATCCTTTGTTACCAGTCCAGGCCCCTTGAATATTACAGTTGCATGAACCAATTGAGTGACATCAGATAGTTGAGAACCAACTACCAGGACCTTGGGAGTTAGGCCACTACATGTAGTCTTTCTTTTTCAGGAGAAATAGAATAGAAATATTCTATTTTAATGTTGTTTGTGTCATTTTAACCATCAACAAAACCATTTCTTTTTCATCAGTCAGTTGAAATACATCTAGTTTCTCAACATAAACTTCTTCTAATTCACCATTCAATAATGTTGACTTTACATTCATTTGATAGACTTTATAATTCTTGAAAGTAGCATAAGCAATAAATAACCTTATAGATTCAATTCTAGCAACAAGGGAAAATGTTTCTTCAAAATCAATACCTTCCATCTACGAATATCCTTTACATACCGGTCTTGGTTTATTCCCGATCACTTCACCTTATTCATTCAGCTTATTCCAAAAGACCCATTTGGTTCCAATCACATTTTTTTCTTGAGGTCTAGGAACAAGAATCCATGTATCATTTTTCTCGATCTACATTAGTTCTCCCTTCATTGCTTCCCTCTAATATTCATCTTTACATGCTTCATCAACATTACTAGGCTTAGTTTTGCAAATTAGGCAATATTATTCTACAGTTCTTCTTCTAGTCTGAACACCTTTGTTCTTATCTCCTATGATCTAAATTTCAAAATGACTTCACTTTACATACCTTGGAATTTTGGGTTCTTTTGTTCTTTCTTATGCATTTTCATTATCTTATCCTTCATGATTTTCTTGATTCACCGGAAAAATTTGAACTTGATTCTATGTCTGCACATTCTTTCCATTCTCAGTATTGTCTTGTTGGTCATCTGAATCATATCCATAATACCTAGATGATCTGACAATGTCCTCATCAACTCTGGCATTTTCACTTTCAATCATCTTCTTGAATCTTTTATTGTAGCACCGGTAGGATTTTCTCTTAGTAGAGTAACCAAGAAAGATTCCTTCATCACTACTAGCTTCAAACTTACCTATATCTTCATCTCTTTTGATATAACATCTACTTCCAAAGATTTTGAAATATTTAATAGTAGACTTATAACCAAACCATAACTCAAAAGGAGTCTTACTAGAATTACTATTGACATTCACTCAGCTGATAGTATACACAATAGTGCTTACAACTTCTCTCCAATAGATTTGAGGAACATTAACTTTGAACATCATAGTTCTGGTAGCATCTAAAATTGTTTTGTTCTTTCTCTCAACAACTTCATTCTATTGTGGGGTTCGGGGAGCAGATAACTGACTTTTTATTCCATTCTCTTCACAAAATGAATTGAATTCCCGGGAAGTGAATTCACCACCTCTGTTTGTTCTCAAACATTTGATCTTTAAACCTGTCTCATTCTCTTTCATAGATTTGAATCTTTTGAATTTCTCTAATGCCTCATGTTTTTCTCTTAAGAAAGCAACCCATACCATTCTAGAATAATCATCAATAAGCAACATAAAGTACCTTTCTCCTTGTAGACTTTTGATTCTGGATGGACCACATAGATCAATATGTACCAAATCCATTACTCCACTGGAATGATGTTGTTTGCTCTGAAATGAAATTATTGTCTACTTTCCCATCTAACATTCCTTGCATATAGTGTTATTAGGCTTCACTAACTTAGGTAGATCTCTGACTGCTTGTGTGGAGCTTATTTTGACAATGTTATCAAAATTCACATGACACAGTCTTCTATGCCATAACCAACTTACATCAACTTGAGCAATAAAACAACTTTCACTAGCAGCATTTAAGTGAAAAATATTACCTCTTGTCTTTGTACCTAAAGCAATCACATTTCCTCAGCTTCCTAGTATCCTGCACTTACCATCTTTGAACTGAAGATTGTAACCTTTGTCAACCATCTATCCAACACTCAATAAATTGTTCTTCAAACCTTCAACATATAGGACATCATCAGTATTGCATTTACCACCAAGATAAATAGTGCCTCTGCCACAAATCACACCAGCATTGTTATCTCCAAATCTTACAGCACCACCATCATATTTTTACAAGCTTGGAAACTTAGTTTTATCACCAGTCATATATTGTCAGCATCCACTATCAATCACCCACTTATCCTTCTCATCAATCCTAGCTGCAAGAGCTTTCTCAATATTTTGATTACTAGTTGATGCAGTGGAAACTATACCATTTTCCTTGATAGCAATGAATACCCATTCATCTTCATTTCTAGTTTCTTTATCAGATTCATCATCAGTAACACCTTCTTCAGCATAATAAAATCTCTTTTGAAATCTAGACTTGTTAGGTTTATACTTAGAAACTCTTTCAGGACACCTTGATGCAAAATGACCTATCTTACTTCAAGAGAAACATTAAATAGGAAACTTTCCCTTGTACTTACCTTGTCTTCTCACTTCTCTTTTCACAATTAGTGCTTCTAGTTCTTCTAGTTCTCTTTCTTCATATTCAATCAGTTTCATTTCATCTTCATAATTGAATGTCCTCCTGGAACTCTCTCCTAGATCATATCTTTGTTGGTTTTTGCTGGATACAGTAGCTTTGAATGCAGACTTTTTCTTAGGAGAAGATTCACCAAATTCACTCAACTCAAAGGCAACAAGTTTTCCAATCAGTATGTCTTTTGTCACATTTGTTATTGTCCTGAGCTCTTCACTAGCATGAGCTTTTGTTTTGTAAGAAGTAGGCACAGATCTAAGTATTTTAGCCACAATCTGATCTTCTTCCAAGATTCCACTGACACATATAATGCCCATCACTAGTTCATTTACCTTTTATGTGAAAGAAAAAAAAATCATCTTCACTCATCTTCATGTTCTCCCACTTGCCTTTGAGACTTTGTAGCTTAGCAACTTTTACTAGTGCATCTCCTTCATACAATGTTTTCAACTTTTTCCACATCTCATGTGCAATCTTCAGACCTATTACATTTGTCATCTTTGAATCTTTCAAAGCACTTAGCAATGCTTCTATATCCCTGGTATTAGTTTATGCTTCTTTGATCTCATCAATAGTAGAGGGACCATTCTGAGGAATAGTATATGCATTCTTTGTAATCTTCCAGAAAGGCTCACCAATGCACTTCAAATGACACTCCATTCTGACTTTCCATAGAGAGTAGTTTGTACCATCGAATTTAGGACTATCCTTCTTGTATGATGTCATCTTGGATCACCTCAAGCTATTAAACCTCTTCAGAGGAACTAGCTCTGATATCAATTGTTGGAAAAATAAGGATAGACAACTGAGAGGGGGGTGAATTAGTTGTTATAGAAATTAAACTTATTCAACCTTAATCAACCTTTAGTCTCAGATCTGATAGAAGATAATTTCTCAATTCAACCTTATCATATGGATTTAATCTAATAGTTTTATGTAAGGCAGTGAGCCTTCCCTTTAAGTAGTGAGATCTAGGCATTTTTCCTAAATGCATGTGCATTCCCTATTCATTTCTTTCATTATAATTCTAATAGGGTATAATCTTGTGGACTAACATCCACCGTGGTTTTTCCCCTAATAGGGTTTCCACGTATAAAATCTTGGTGTTCATATGTCTTTGATGTGTTGTTGATTTATGCTTGCACTATTAATTATTATATCTATGATTACAAGTTGTTTAAGGTTGGATAAGCTTAATTTCTATAACAACTAATTCAGCCCCCCTCTCAATTGTCTATCCTTTTTTTGCCAACAATTGGTATTAGAGCTAGTTCCTCTGAAGAAGTCTAACAGCTTGAGGTGATCTGAGATGGCATCATACAAGAAGGATAGTCCTATATTTGATGGTACAAACTACTCTCTATGGAAATTTAGAATGGAGTGTCATTTGAAGTGTGTTGGTGAGCCTTTCTAGAAGATTACAAATAATGCATATACAATTCCTTAGAATGGTCCCTCTACTGTTGATGAGATCAAGGAAGTAGAAACTAATACCAGGGCTATAGAAGAATTGCTAAGTGCTTTGAAAAATTTAGAGATGACAAATGTATTAGGTCTAAAGACTACACATGAGATCTAGATAAAATTGGAAACATTGTATGAAGGAGATGCACTAGTGAAAGTTCCTAAGATGCAAATTCTGAAAGGCAAGTGGGAGAACATAAAGATGAGTGAAGATGAAAACATATTTTCTTTCTCACAAAAGGTAAATTAATTAGTGATGGACATTAGATGTGTCGGTGGAACCATGGAAGAATATGAGATTGTGGCTAAAATACTTAGATCTGTGCCTATTTCTTACAAAATAAAAGCTCATGCTGTTGAAGAGATCAAGACTCTAACAATTGTGACAAGAGACATTTTGATTGGAAAACTTTCTACCTTTGAGTTGAGTGAATTTGGAGAATCTTCTCCTAAGACAGAGTCTACATTCAAAGTTACTGTATCTAGAAAAATTCAACAAAGATATGATCCGGGAGAGAGTTCCAAAAAAAAATTCAAGTATGAAGAAGAGATGAAACTGATTGAAGATGAAGAAAGAGAGCTAGAAGAAATGGAAGCATGAATTGTGAAAAGAGAAGTCAGAGGACAAGGTAAGTACAAAGGGAAGATTCCTATTAAATGTTTCTCTTGCAGTAAGATAGGTCGTTTTGCATCAAGATGTCCTGAAAGAGTCTCTAAGTATAAACTTGATAAGACAAGATTTCAAAAGAAATGTTATTATGTTGAAGGAGTTATTGATGATGAATCTGATAAAGAAACTAGAAATGAAGATGAATGGGTATTCATTTCTATCAAGTAAATTGGCTCACTGTCCACTGAATTAGCTAGTAATCAAAATATTGAGAAATCTCTTGTAGCCAAAATTGATGAGAAGGATGAGTGGGTGATCGAAAATAGATGCTCACATCATATGACTAGTGATAAAAGAAAATTTCTAATCTTGGAAAAGTATGATGGTGGTGTTGTAATATTTGGATATAACAATATTGGTGTGATTTGTGGCAGAGGCGCTATTTCTCTTGGTGGAAAATGCAATACTGATGATGTTCTTTATGTTGAAGGATTGAAGCATAACTTGTTGAGTGTTGGACAGATGGTTGATAGAGGTTACAATCTTCAGTTCAAATATGGTAAGTGCAAGATATTGGGAAGCTCGAGAAATGTGATTGCTTCAAGTACAAAGATAAGACGTAATATTTTTCACTTGAATGTTGCTAGTGAAATTTTTTTGATTGCTCAAGTTGATGTAAGTTGGTTATGGAATAGAAGGTTGTGTCATGTGAATTTTGATAACATTGTAAAAATAAGCTCCACACATGTAGTCAGAGATCTACCTAAGATAGTGAAGCCTACTAACACTATATGCAAGGAATGTCAGATGGGAAAGTAGACAAGAATTTCATTTTGGAGAAAACAACATCATTCCAATGGAGTACTAGATTTGGTACATATTGATCTATGTGGTCCATCTAGAATCAAAATTCTATAAGGAGAAAGGTACTTTATGTTGCTTATTGATGATTATTCTAGAATAGTTTGGGTTGCTTTCTTAAGAGAAAAATATGAGGCATTAGAGAAATTAAAAAGATTCAAAGCTTTGGAAGAAACTGAGACAGGTTCGAAGATCAAATGTCTAAGATCAAATAGAGGTAGTGAATTCACTTCCTAGGAGTTCTATTTATTCTATGAATAGCATGGAATAAAAAGACAGCTATTTGCTCCCCGTACCCCACAATAGAATGAAGTTGTTGAGAGAAAGAACAGAACAATTTTAGATGTTGCTATAACTATGATGTTGGAAGGTAATGTTCCTCATTTCTACTGGAGAGAAGCTATAAGCACTATTGTGTATACTATCAACTGGGTGAATTACAATAGTAATTTTGGTAAGACTCCTTTTGAGCTATGGTTTGGTTATAAACCTACTGTTAAGTATTTCAAAATCTTTGGAAGTAGATGTTATATTAAAAGAGATGAAGATATAGAAAAGTTTGAAGCTAGAAGTGATGAAGGAATGTTTTTGGGATACTCTACTAAGAGAAAAGCCTATCAGTGTTACAATAAAAGATTGAATAAATTGGTTGAGAGTGCAAATGTCAGAGTTGATGAGGATATTGAAAGATCATCCAGGTATTGCAGATATGACTCAGATGACCAAAAAGATAGTACTGATAATGGAAAGAATGTAGAGACACAAAATCAAAATCAAAGTGTTCCAGTGGATCAAGAAAAACATGAAGAAGAAGACAGTGGAAACATAGAAGAAAGAACAAAACCCAAAACTCCAAAGTATGTAAGGTGAAGTCATTCTAAAAGTCAGATCATAGGAGACAAGAACAAAGGTGTACAAACTAGAAGATGAATTGCAGAAGAATATTGTTTCATATTCAAGACTGAGCCTAGAAATGTTAATGAAGTATGTAAATATGAATATTGGATGGAAGCAATGAAGGAAGAACTAATGCAGATCGAGAAAAATGATACATGGATTCTTATTCCTAGACCTCGAGACAAAAATGTGATTGGAACCAAATGGGTCTTTCAAAATAAGCTGAATGAACAAAGTGAAGTGATCAGGAATAAAGCAAGACTAGTATGTAAAGGATATTCATAGATGGAAGGTATTGATTTTGAAGAAAAGTTTTCCCCTGTTGCTAGAATTGAAGTTGTAAGGTTATTTCTTGCTTATGCTACTTTCAAGAACTACAAAGTATATCAAATGGATGTGAAGTCAACATTTTTGAATGGTGAGTTAGAAGAAGAAGTTTATGTTGAGAAACTGGATGGATTTCAATTGACTGATGAAAAGGACATGGTGTGTTGGTTGAAGAAAGCACTATATGGACTCAAACAAGCCCCTAGAGCTTGGTATGCAAGGTTGGATAAATAATTGTTGAAGATTGGATTCAATAAAGGTACTATTGATAGAAATCTGTATTTCAAGGTGGATAAGGATAAATAATTGATCATTGAAGTCTTTGTTGATGACATTATTTTTAAAGGTGATGATAACTTATGTATGAAATTTGTTGATGAAATGAAAAGTGAATTTGAAATGTCAATGATACGAGAATTGAAATTATTTTTAGGATTGAAAATTAATCAGCTAGATGATGGAATCTTTATTTCTTAGTCCAAATATGTGAGAAAGTTACTGAAAAAGTTTGGCATGGAAGATTCAAATCCAGTTGGTACACCCATGGTAACTAGATGCAAATTATCTCAGAATGATGATTATCCTAAGGCTAATCAAACAATATATAGGTCAATGATTGGTGGATTGCTATATTTGACTCAAACAAGACCAAACATTATGAATGTTTTGTGCTTGGTTGCTAGATATCAAGCTGATCCAAAGGAATCACATGTGACTACAATAAAGAGAATTTTTAGATACCTGAAAGGAACAATTGACTTTGGGTTATGGTATCCAAAGGATGATGATCTTACTCTGAATGCCTTTATAGATGTAGATTGGGCAGGAGATGTAAATGACAAGAAAAACACAAGTGGTGGTGCATTCTTCTTAGGAAATAAGTTGGTGTCTTGGATAAGTAATAAGCATAATTACATTTCTCTATCTACTACTGAGGTAGAATATATTGCTGCTGCAAATGATTGTACTTAAGTATTATGGATGAAGCAGATGTTGAGAGACATCAAAATTGACTATGATGAGCCAATTGCTATATTTTGTGATAATTCAAGAGCCATAAACATTTCTAAGAATCTAGTGCTACACTCAAAGACAAAACATATATCTATCAAGTATCACTTTTTGAGAGATAAGGTGAGTGATAAAGAGGTCAGGTTGGAATATGTGCCTACAAAGGAACAAATTGCAGATATCTTTACTAAACTATTGCCTAAGGATACTTTTGAGTATCTCAAAGGCAAGTTAGTGGTAATTTTCCCTCCTAATCTGAACTAAGATGCAAGTCTTTGCATTAATCTGTGGACTTACAGTCTGATCTTGTTTCAGATTGATGTTGTGGTGGTTACTACTCAGGGAGAGTAGTTAGATGATTCAGATGATATGTGGATCAAAACATGTGTACCTTTGTCATTGATGTCAAAGGGGGAGAAGAACAATGTGAAAAACTCTTGAAGAAAGGAGGACAAGAATGAACAAAGGGGGAGAAGTGTACTATGTGAACAACTAGTTGTGTTGATGGTATTATTTTTCACATCATGTGTTGCCATCAATGCCAAAGGGGGAGATTGTTGGATGTTGTGGTTGTGTTGCTGATATGTGGTTTTCATTGATGTCAACACTATTAGCATAGGTGATTTTGAAGGTTGTATATGTTGAGGATATTGAGAAAATTGTAATAAATATATTGCAGGCATCCAGTGAAGCTGAGAAATTCAAAGTGTTGGCAAGTTCTATACATGTATGATTAGAAGGAATGCATTAAAGGGTTTTTTGCTGAGCCTATCTATCATATTGTCTGAAATTTTTAGAGGTGCGCATCAAGAATTGAGAAAGTTATGAAGTTTTGTGTTCCTACAGTTATTTAGTCACTGTAGCAAGTGTTTCTGGAAGATGAGATTGCAATTATGGTGAAGTGAGTTGTTGCGTACATTCTTAAGGTGTTCAATGATGTTTCTAGATCATGCTCTATTAGTGTGGTACATACTCATTAATTGATGTGTTCATGATTGAATACTTTTCCTTGTTTGCTCAAGGTTTTCATGTTCTTGGCCAACGTGATGGTGGTAGCGTGTTGTGGATCCTTATGGATTAATCGTGTATTGTTTGGTGTGTTTGAGGATGTTGATTTAGGTCCTCACTATGTTGTGACCGACTTAGTTTGGTGTGCACTAAGATTTGTTCATGTATTGAGGCCGACAGTTGTAATTTATTCTTTATTTGTGGCCCACATAGTTGTTGGTGTAAATCCATATAGCAGATATACAATAGCGATTGTTTCCTCATTTTAAAGTATGCTCGTTGAAAGAATGTGAAGTATATGCAAGATATGTACAAATAAAGATCAGATTATTCGAGTGCAGAGCAAAGTGTGAAGGAAATTTAGTGAAGAGTGAAGAAGTGTATCTATGCCTAACCAGAATTATAATCAAGCTTTTGTAGAAGCTAATTTCTCAGTTCAACCTCATTAGATGGATTTAATATGATTGTTTTATGTAAGGTAGTGAGCCTTCCCTTTGAGCAATGAGCTCTAGGCAGTGTGCCTAAATGCATGTGCATTCCCTATTCATTTCTTTCATTATACTTCTAATAGGGTATAATCTTGTGGACTAACATCCATCGTGTTTTTTCTCCTAATAGAGTTTCCACATATAAAATCTTGGTGTTCATGTGTCTTTGATGTGTTGTTGATTTATGCTTGCACTATTAATTATCAGATCTGTGATTAAAATTTGTTTAAGGTTGGATAAGCTTAATTTATGTAACAAATGATTCACCCCCCTCTCATTCATCTATCCTTGTTTTTCCAACACACACTTCATACTCTCGTATAGAACAAATGAAGAAAAAAATAACTCTTATATGTCTGCTACATGAATTTACATCAATAACTCTGTTGCCCACAAATAAAGAATAAATTATAACTATCGACCCAATTCATGAACAAATCTCAATGTGCACCAACCTAATTCGGTTACAACATAGTGAGGACCTAAATCAACATCCTCGAATATGCCAAACAATAAAATATTAATCCATAAGGATCTACAACATGCTACCACCATCATGTCAACTAAGAAAATGAAAACTTCAAATACACAAAGGAAAATCTTCGATCACGAACACACCGATCAATGCGGATGTACCACAATGATAGAACATGATCTAGAAACATCACTGAACATCATAGTAGCATACGCAATAACTCAATTTACTAGAATTACATTCTCTTCTTCTAGAAACACCTGCTACAGTAACATAATAACTATAGGAACATAGAAACTTATAACTTTCTCCAATTTTGATGCGTACCACTAAAACTTCTGGACAACATACTAGATAGGCTCAACAACAAACCCTTTAATGCACGCCTTCTGATCATCAATGTACAAAAATTTCCATCACTCTAACCTTCACAAATTCATAGACTGCCTGTAATATATTTATTACAATTTTCTCAATATACTCGACATATAAAACCTTCAATCCGTTAATACAAATAGTGTTGACATCAATGACAACCACATATTAGCAACACAACCACAATATCCTATAGATGAAGACATTGCTAGACCATCCAGAACCTGTGGATATGATTTTGATGATCAGAATGATAGTACAAACAAAGTTCAGACCTCAAATCAAGTTTAGATCATTCTGGTGAATCAAGAAGATCCAGAAGAAGGAGAAACTAGTGAAAGTACAAAAGAGAGATCACAAGAGTCTAAAATTGAAGAACAGCCTAAGACCCCTAGGTATGTGAGATTAAATCATTCATAAAATCAGATTATAGGTGATAAGAACAAAGGTGTCCAAACTAGGAGAAGAATTGGAAAAAAATATTGTTTGATATCAAAGACCGAGCCAAGTAATGTAAATGAAGCATGCAAAGATGAACACTAGATTGAAGTAGTGAAAGAAGAACTGCAGAAAATTGAGAAGAATAATACATGGACTCTTGTTCCTAGACCTAAGGATAAAAATGTAACTGGAACTAAATGGGTCTTTAGAAACAAACTTAATGAGCAAGGTGAAGTTATCAGAAACAAAGCAAGACTGGTATTCAAAGGATATTCTTAGATGGAAGGAATTGAATTTGAAGATACTTTTGCCCTTGTTGCTAGAATTTAAGCTGTGAGATTGTTTCTTACTTATGCTGCTTTCAAAAACTACAACGTTTATCAAATGGATGTCAAGTCAGCATTTCTAAATGATGAATTGGAAGAAGAAGTGTACATTGAACAACCTGATGGATTTCAATTGACTGATCAGGGAGATATGGTGTGTCGGCTGAAGAAACCATTGTATGGACTCAAGAAAGCCCCCAGAGCTTGGTATACCAGATTGGACAAGTATTTGTTGAAGCTTGGATTTAACAAAGGTACTGTTGATAGTAATCTATATTTCAAGATTGATGATGATAAATATTTGTTTGTGGAATTATTTGTTGATAATATCATTTTTGGAGGAGATGATGGTTTGTGCATGAAGTTTGCTAATGAGATGTAGAATGAGTTTGAGATGTCAATGATTGGAGAGATGAAATTATTTTTGGGATTGCAAATTACTCAGTTAGATAAAGGGATCTTTATATCTTAGTCCAAATATGTGAATGAATTGTTAAAGAAGTTTGGTATGGAAGATTCAAATCTAGTTAGTACACCCATGGTGACCAAATGTAAGTTAACAACAAATGATGATTCTTTGAAGGCAAATCAGACTAGATACAAATCAATGATTGGTGGATTGCTTTATTTGACTCAAAATAGACCTTATATCATGACTGTTGTATGTATTGTTGCAAGATTTCAAGTCAATCCTAAGGAATCTCATGTGACTGCTATAAAAATAATGTTTAGATACTTGAAGGGAACAATTTATTTTGGCGTATGGTATCCTAGAGATGATGATCTTACCTTAAGTTCCTTTACTGATGCTAATTGGGTAGGAGATGTAAATGACATGAAAAGTACCAGTGGTGGCACATTTTTCTTGGGAAAGAAGTTGATTTCATGGTTAAGTAAAAAGAAGAATTCCATTTCTTTGTCTACTGCAGAGGCATAATACATTGTTGATGCTAACAATTGTACTCAAGTATTATGGATGAAGCAGATGTTGAAAGATATCAAAGTTGTGTATGATGAACCTATTGCTATATTCTGTGATAATTCAAGTGCAATTAACATCTCTAAGAATTTGGTGTTGCATTCAAATACCAACCATATATCTATCAAGTACCACTTTTTGAGAGACAAGGTGAGTGATAAGGAAGTTAGACTGGAGTATGTACCTACCAAGGAATAGATTGTAGACATATTTCCTAAGCCATTTCCTAAGGATACTTTTGAATATCTCAGAGGGAAGTTAGGGGTGATTACCCCTCCTAATTAGAACTAAGATGCATATATTGCATCATTCTGAGTACTTCATAGTCATATCTTGATTCAGATTGATGTTGTGGTGGTTGCTACTCAGGGGAGTAGTCAGAAGATTCATATATGTGGTTCAGAGCTTGTGTATCTTTGTCATTGATGTCAAATGGGGAGAAGAATAATGTGAAAAAATCTTGAAGAATCAAGGAGGAGAAGAGAAATGTGAAAATCTGGAAGAAGTCATGAGAAAAGTTAGAACCTAAGGGGGGGTAAGTGTTGAAGTTAGTTGCGTTGATGGTTTTTTTCACACATGTGTTGCCATCAATGCTAAAGGGGGAGATTATTGGATGTTGTGGTTGTGTTGCTGATATGTGGCTATCATTGATGTCAACACTATTAGCATTAATGTCTTTAAGATTGTATATGTCGAGGATAATGAGAAAATTGTAATAAAATAAGCTGCAAGTTGTCTATGAAGCAATGAAGATCAGTATGATGGAAAGTTCAATATGTTGATGGTGAGAAGTTGTGTATTAAAGGGTTTGTTTCAAGCCTATCTAGTTTATCCACCGAAAGTTTCAGAGGTGTGCATGAATATTTGAGCAAGCTATGAGTTTCTGTGTTCTGACAGTTATTCTATTACTGAAGCTGGTGTTCCTAGAAGAAGATAATGTGATTCTGGTAATCTGATTTGTTATGTATATTCATGTGGTGTTCATGAACGTTCCTAGATCATGCTCTGTCTATGTTGCATGTCCACATTGATCGTTGTGCTCGTGATCCATGATTTTCTCTTGTGTGTTCATGTTTTTAATGTTCATGGATGACAAGGTGATTATAGCGTGTTGTGGATCTTCAAGGGAAAATATTTGAAGGTGTTTTGTGATTGAGGATATTGTTTTGGGTCTCTACTATGTTGTGGCCAACCTTGGTTGATTTGCATTAATAATATTTATTGTTTTGGGCTGACAGTTTGCACTCATTCTATTATTTTGTTCAAACCAACATGAAGCAATGTAATTACTTGTTGTGGATATATATGAGTGATTGTTTATCTCATTTGATGTGTGTACAATTTGAAGTGTGTGAGTGCTATGTGCGAATAAAGATCAAATCATTTGAAGGTAGAGAAGAGTGAATAAAAGTGAAGAAGTGTTCATGTGCTTAACCGAAATTGTAATCAGACATTAGCAGATGCTACTTTCTCAGTTCAAATTCTTTAGATGGATTTAATTTGAATGTTTAGGTAAGACAGTGAGTCTTCCTTTGTATCTGAGCAGTGAGCTCTAGGTAGTGTGCCTGAGTGCATGTGCATGCCCATTTATTCTTCTTATACTTTTAACAGAGTATAAACTTGTGGATTAAACTCCACCATGGTTTTTCCCCTAATAGGGTTTCCACACAAAAATCTTGGTGTTATATGTATTTCTGATGTGTTGTTGACTTATGCTTTCATGGTTATTAATCAAATTTGAGAATAAGGGTTAATAAAGTTAATAAGTTTGAAATTTTGTGACAACTGATTCATCCCCCCCTCTCAGTTGTCTACCCTTGTGTTGCCAACAAAAACAAGATCCAATTGCCACAACAATGGAAACCCAAAACAAAAAAAAATGAATTGCATCAACAGGATTTTTTTCGGCTCATAGATAACCAAACAGGCATGAAAAGTAGTTAAAATTCCTTCCTAGGTATGAGAAATGGTTATGGAAACTTCCCGAAGGTTGAAATAGCATTTTCTAGCTTGTACATGTATGCAAAAATTTGCCTCAAGCCAAAAAACATGGTTATATCATACATTTGTAGCCATTAAAAGTATCAAATCTTCCCCAAATCCTCCTCCATGTGGCACATTTTAATTGCAGCACCCAAGCACAATCCATCACTTGATTTACATTATTGTTGCTTTGAAAATATGGAGAACTACATTTCTTGTGATGCACGATATGCATTGATCCATCGCTCAGCACACACTATCGCTACTTTATCCCCAACATCTTCTATGAAAACATGATGAGTGATGGACTTATTTTTATAAAAAAACTAAAGTTTCATTTATCAATGTAAACTTTAATATAGCTGCCCCAAATTATTTCCCATACACTTATTTTTCCAATATTTAAACCAATATATACTTGCCCCAAATCCATCATTGCATAAAGGCCATCACCGATTTGATTATGAAAAGCCTCTCACAAATAGCGATGAACGATTGTGAGAATTTTCACATGCATTGAGAAACATTTGAAAATATATTTAATTTTAAAATCTCATCGCTAGAAAAGGCTATCAATGTTTTGTTTCCTCTTTCTCCATTCACAACGGTGATGTGTGATGCTTCTGCCATGAATGAAGAATGCGCTATAAGAAAACTTTGGAAAATTATAAAAACCTATCATTTGCCACAAAGATTTAATTAAAACCTACCCAAATAAAGACTCGTTGCTCAAACCAAGGCATCCTTGATTGCCTCCTCCATTTTCATTCACAACTAGCGATGGGCCATGAGTTTTGCCATGTAGTCGTGTTGTCGTGAGCTACCATGTCCGGACCAATCAAAAGAAAGAACTAAACTTGTTTTTCCTCCAAAACATTTGAAATACATTTTATATTTTCCCTAAATGCCATTTTTAATTTTGCACAACATTTTAAATATTAACATTTGAAAACATTAGAAAATGGGCAAAATTTTAATTTTGCTTGTAGGCCAAATGGAGAAATTTCACTGCACACAAACTAAGACCCCTAGAGCTGATATTTTTTGTGTGCAATCATGATCAATTATTTAGAACATGGGTTTTAAATAAAAATTTTCCCAACCATCAAAAATTAGGTACCTCCTTTGTAAGTTAGCACTTAGGACATGTTCGTCGCACCCAAAATACATTAAAAAATAATGTATCAAATGACCTCCATTTTTTATGAAAATAAAGTTGGAGATGTTTTAGACCAAAATGAGAAATGGGTTGCCCTTATAATTTGAAAATTTGAAACTTAACAAAACATCAAATTTAGCTCGGTCGAGACTCGGCAACACATTAATTAACCCATCAAAACTCATCCAGGAGGCATGAAACTGAATAGGCACACCACCATATGTACCAAAAATTTGCAAGATGACCTTTGAGTCACAAAATATTAATCAACAAAGAGGGCCTTGGGGGCAGATTTAGTAGGATGTAGCCCTAGGCTCTATCATCAAACTGAAAGGGCAAAGACACTTCAAATTTGCAAAATTTGAAGGTGCCATCTATGGCTCCGACTGGGGATGCATTCCCCTTGTGAGCATGGTGAGATTCCATGTCTCTAGAGAGTAGACCAAGTGCTATAACCATTGGGAAACTAAGTCTTTACTCAATTTTTCAAGCCTCATTCGGTGGCCTCAGGTCACCAAATAAAAAAGGGAAGTCAATACTTACCTCTTTCAAATCCAATCTATTAAAAGAGTTTATCTCCCTTTATCCTTACTTGCCTCTGTCACACCACAACAACATGAGCAACTTTGCTCCTACAAAAACAAGTGTTAGGGTGCCTTTGAACAAGTGAGAACTTGCTCCTTGTTTAGCTTTACTGTCACATGGCAACCAAATCATGTAGGCCACATCAGTGCCACTCATTTCATTTTTTGATTTTGTGGGAAGTGACAAAACATGAGGATAATGATCAAGACTATATGAGGACACAATATTATCACATTTACTAACCCCCTCATAATGATTAGGCTCAGAAAAGGCACCATGCCTCAAAAATAGTGTGCAATCCTTCTATGTATTAAGCAAAGAATGCTCACACATTTGTAACTCCTTCAACTGAATTGCATCACAAGTGAGTTTATCATCATCCCAACAATACAATCCAATCACATTATCATATGTCTCAAGGTTCTAAAAACAAGACTTATCAGCATCTACAAGTCCATTGTCCACATTCAAATCATAGCACCCAGAAAAGGCATCAACATCCCAAACAATGTCCTCCACTTTAGATTCATTAACAAGATTATCTGCACTCATCATGTTATCACACAAAAAGGCTTCAAGTGTAGATTCATATGACTTAGAATCTTTGTTTGCAATAAAACCCTCATAGTGAGTGCTCAAAACATATTCACTATTGCAAGGAGTATCATATTCAACATTACCTCCTACTACATCAACATAACAATTTAAAGCATATTTCTCATGAGGAAAATTATGAGTTGCAGATCCAAAAAAAGGTCCTCATATGCATCCATGTGATTGACATGGTCACATTCTTCAAGTGCAAACTCGTCATAAAGAGCTTCATTAGTTGTACCAGTATTTGTCTCCACATTTTCATTTTCATGTACAACTACATCTATGCTATCATCATGAAAACAATTAGTAAAAACTTCAAAATCAGAAAAAGTAGAATAAGGTGAAGAATCAAACAGGAAGAGAGTTCCCTATTCACCATTTATATCACCAACATATACATGATTTTCACAATCAGCTACTTGAACTGATTCATTTAATAAATCCCTTGCATGCATACCCCTTTCTTTGTTCATATTGCTACAATAATTAGTAGGGTCACATTCCTCACTGTCAAGCTGAAAAACATCATTTGTTTCTTCATTATAGCTACTCATGAATGGTTGTTCTGGATGAAATTTATTGCACACTTTATCATTTTCATCTGATACACCACCACTTTCAAGAGTATTCCCTAAATCAGCAAAATCCTTTGTCTCATCATCATGAAAGCTTGCATCAATACCAGACTCAACACTTGTAGAATTGGTATGACCAAGTGTATCACAACAATGTTGATTAAAAATTTCTTCTTCAAATAAGATATTCAGTTCATATCTATTATCTTTTTCTTGTGAGCCTTTAAAAGTATTGTCATTTTCTTTGTTGAAACACTTTCCACTCGAAGAAATTAATTATGCTTCCTTCTCTTGAAAATATTCACGGCTACTAAGGCTGCAAGAAGAATTGTAATCATCACGGTGATCGGGATAAGAATGCTTCTCATCTGGTTGTATATTTACATCCAAAACACTGTTGTTATCACCATGAAGACATGAAACTTTAGAATCAACATAATCTTCAACTGTATATTCAAAGTCCATAGAGGAAAAATTACTTTCAGTGTCATCCACATCATTGTAGCCTTATTTTGATACAGAAAATTAACTCACCATTTCAATATTTATCTTATCATGTCTTACATCTTCATTATTATGGCTGCAATCTTCTTCTACATATATTTTCTCCATGGGTTGTTCAGAAACAAAATTCTCACCACCAAATGATGCATTATCAGTTTCTTCTGCTATACCATCTAGATCTAGTTGACAAAATCTAGAAAAGGTACCATCATATAGGCTAGTTAAGAGATTAATTCCATATTTTTTTATTGTTTCCTCAATCACTAAAATCCATTGATACATGCATTTAAGGATAGGGGGTTTCAAGTGAACTGGAATGGTACTCAAAACTAGCTCACAATTCTCACAAAATAAATCAATGCAAAATAATTCATCAGGTCTTTTTGATTCTAGTATACCAAACAAAAACTTCATGAATTTATCATGAAATTCATAGAGAGATTCATCCTCAAATATTTCTATATCACAAAATGCATCAATATATTATACGGATTCAACTTTGTTTTCAAACTCCCCTTCAAATTCTTCTTGGATATGTGGATTTCTACTTTCAAACAAGCACATATTATCATTTGGTATTCCATCAAATTGATCAATGAAAAGTGTTCCAAGCTCTTGCCATGAACATATGGAATGCATTGGTAAACTAGAAAGCCAATATTTAGCGGTACCTTCTAAAGTTCTTACAAAAAACTTCATGATAGCATCCTCTTCTATTATTTGATAGTCTTCCATCAAATCAATGAAGCCCTGTACATGTCTTGATGTTGATTCTTCAAGATATCCTCTAAACTTAGGGAAATAATCATTAATTATTCTTGGGACAGAATGGGTTAACCATGGATTTTACTAAAATCTAGAGGGTCATATCTTTCACTAGTGAACACCTTTCTTTGAGGACATGGATGTGTTTTAGGCATGACATTACAGCTTGTAGAGGGAGAACTAGGACAATCATACATATTTGCAAATAAAATTTATTCCCTCTACAACTATTCAATTCTCCATATCCCTTTATTGTAGTTCTCAATTTCACTAAGGAAACCAAATTTTTCTAGAACTTTCAAATAGGTTTTCATATACATATTTATGATTCATGAAAATCAAACACGGAAAATACTTGGGTATGTTGTAGCTGCTGCAAATTCTTCTTTTTGACTGGAAATATTTACAGATCTGAAACTTTCTTCACATATTCACCAAGTTCTTAAGCAAATTCGCCACCTCCTTTTAGAGGAAAAAATAATTAAATAATTGAAATATCTTCAATAATGAGATTTCCTTCTGAGTTCTTTTCACTAGTAGAGTACCATAGATCATGAAACTTTCAAGTTCACTGCAACAATTTCTTTCTTCAGGTATAGAATTTTTCAATATTTGAACCAAATGCTCAGATCAAAAAATAATATGACTATGTGATAGGGTAGTCTGCAACTGGAGATTCAAATTTCTTCCCTAACAAAGTCGTCAATCTATTTGTTCCCAAATCTGCAATCAATTTGAATCCTAAAGGGTTTCTAGGCCTAATGGTCATATTGAAGGAGAGATTTGGCCAATGAACAGGAGATTGAATTAAAACCCTTTCTCCCTTGCACTTCAGGCTCTGTGAAACTTGGGAGGGTGATCTCAACAATGTGCCTACAGATACTTGTGTGCCAAAGCATCCAGAACACTGTAAATAGATTATTCTCCTTTAAATTCTTACTGGACATAATACCCTAAAGATTTGGCTAACCTTCATGGTAATGTCCAATTTAAACATGAGAGATATAAAGCATTAAATTCCATACACAATTGCACCAAGATAGATAAGTAAAATTGATTTTAATTTGTAGTTGTCACAAACAATCCCAGGAGATTGCAACATTTAAAAGACCAGTGCCTAATCCTAGGGTGGAATCATTTAAACCATGAAATTGAAAACACAACATAGCATTATCTATGTCATAATTATGCCTATCAATGATTCCTTACATCATTAATACCAAAGACTTAACTAGAAATACTTAGTAATCCTTGCATACAATTACATAAATCTTCATTTATGATAATAAAATTTAACTTATTTTTTGCATAAGAGTAATAACAGTGAACAAACATTCAGGGAAAGACAAGAAGATGAACAACAAAAACCCTTGATTTCTTATATTTAAAACTTATGCAATGTCTACAATGGAGAAAACTAGCCCAACATATCTTGTCATTTACTTATCAAAGATGATAGTGTTGTAATTACATTCTCCATTACAAGATTTAGAAAACCCCAAAACCTAAAATAAACACCTATTTATTTTTTAGAACCCATTACAAAAAATTATTCCCATGAGACCACAATGTGAGCCACCTTTTTGCAAATGAAACATCAATTATATTTAAAGAAAATGAGGAAACCCTCAGATGGAAATTCTATTTGACATCTGGCACTAGTTGATCCCTTAGAACAATAACAATGTTGCACTTGAAGAATTCCTTCTTTTTCTCATTATTTTCCTTCACTTGAAAATCTTGTGCAAACATTTTACCCTACTATAAAAACTCACTTACTGGCCTTATTTCACTCTACAAGTGAAAAATATAATTCTGGGTAAAAACCCACAACCAGTTTTCCCTTTTACTATGTAAGTAAAATCCTCCTTTTTACCCATATGCAATTTGTTTTCATTAAAACATTTCAATATATGGTTTTTCATGCATTTAAACCATATATTTAATTTTTGGAGACTTCATTTATCTCTGCAACTAGTTTGATAATTTGTCAAACTGTTGGCTGGTAATCTTTTACCTATGTGAACTATGCTTGCAATTGACTCACTTTCCTCTACTCATAGTTCACATCACACCTACAGGTTTAAAACAAGATCCAACTACCCGAACAATGGAAACCCAAAAATAGAAAATCATGAAATGCATCAACAAGTTGTTTTTTGTCTCACAGATAACCAAACATGCATGAAATGTAGTTAAAATTACTTCTTGGGTATGAGAAATGGTTATGGCAACTTCTTGGATGTTGAAATAGCATTTTTCAGCTTTACATGTATGCAAAAATCTTCCTCAAGCCAAAAAACGTGATTACATCATACATTTGTAGCCATTATAAGTATGAAACCTTCCCCAAATCCTCCTCCATGTGGCACATTTTAATTGCAGCACCCAAGCACAAGCCATCACTTGATTTACATTATCACTACTTTGAAAATATCGAGAACTTCATTTCCTGCAATGCGTGATATGCATTGATCCATCGCTCAACACACACTATCACTACTTTATCCCCAACATCTTTTGTGAAAACATGATGAGTGATGGATTGGATTTTATAAAATTTGTAAAGTTCCATTTATCAATGTAAAATTTGATACATCTACCCCAAATTATTTCCTGTGCGCTTATTCTGCCAATATTTAAACCAATATATACTTGCCCCAAATCCATCACTGCATAAAGGCCATCGTCGATTTGATTATGAAAAGAATCTCACAAATAGCAATGATTGATGGTGAGAATTTTCACGTGCATTGAGAAACATTTGAAAATATATTTAGTTTTAACATCTCATCGCTGGAAAAGGCTATCGATATTTTGTTTCCTCTTTCTCTGTTCACAATGGTGATGCGCGATGCTCCTACCATGAATGAAGAATGCACTATAAGAAAAATTTGGAAAATTATTAAAACCTGTCCTTTTCCACAAAGCTTTTGTTAAAACCTACCCAAATAAAGACTCATTGCTCAAACCAAGGCATCGTTGATTGCCTCCTCCATTTTCATTCACAACTGGCGATGGGCGATGAGTTTTGTCATGCAACTGTGCTTTCATGAGCTACCGTGTCTGGACAAATCAGAAGAAAGAATTAAATTTGTTTTTGCTCCAAAAAATTTGAAATACATTTTATATTTCCCTAAATTCCCCTTTTTATTTTTGTATAATATTTAAAATATTCACAATATTTTAAATATCAACATTTGAAAACAATAGAAAATGGGCAAATTTTAATTTTGCTTGTAGGCCAAATGGAAAAATTTCACTGTGCACAAACTGAGACCCCTAGAGCTGAGATATTGCATGTGGTCACGATCAATTATTTAGAACATGGGTTTTAAATCAAACTTTTCCTAGCAATCAAAAATCAAGTACCTTCTTTGTAAACTGGCCCTTGAGACGTGTTCGCCACACCCAAAATACATTAAAATAGTATATCAAATGACCTCCATTTTTTATGAAAATGAAGCTAGAGATGGTTTAGACCAAAATGTGAAATGGATTGCCCTTAGAATCTGCAAATTTGAAACTTCTTACAACACCAAATTTGAATTGATCGCATTCAGCAATGCATTAATTAACCCATCAAAACTCATCTAGGAGGCATGAAACTGAACAAGGACACCACCATATGTACCAAAAAACACCCCACCAAAGGGATTTTTAAGATGACCTTCGATTGCAAAATATTAATTGGGAAAGAGGGCCTTCGGGACAGATTTAGAAGGATGTAGGCCTAGGCTCTACCATCAAACTGAAAGGGCAAAGGCACTTCAAATTTGCATAATTTGAAGGTGCCATCAGGGATGATGGTGAATGAGACACTTAATTTTTTCATTCCAAATTTTAGAGGGAGATTTATTGAGCCCATCACAAGACAAGCAAAACCATTATGCATTTTTATCCATGCTTTCGATTTGTCATATGCATCTTGATAGATTTCATGCACAAATAGGAGTTCTTCAATGATCATGTTCTCTACATAGACAAGGTCAATTAATATCCCATTAGTGGGTTTGTCATTGATTCTTCTAGCTATGTAAAGAGGACCATCAGGTGCATGTTTAAGTATGTCTTTTTGAGAGAAATCAATATCAAGGGGCATTTTGGTTGAGCCCTTACAAGGTTTTAGCTTCGATAAATGACACCACTTTAACAACTTTGCTCCCATGTTTATATTTGGCAGTTTCATCATTCATGTCAACATTCATCACATCATTCTTTGTTTCACTAGCTTTGACAAATGAAATAGTGTGTTTTGGCATGGGGTTTATAAAGATTTGTAAGTTTTGGTTAGGAGGAGCTATGGACTTATTACCTTGATCATTCACACCTCCAATTAGAAGATGCTTAGAATCAATGAGGTCTTGCACAAGATGTTTAAGACACTTACAATATTCCATATCATGTCCATTGTGTCGGTGATAATAGCAATAAGAGTTTGTTCCATAGTTTGTGGGTAATAGTTTATTAGGATCAAGAGCTCTGACAGGAGGTAAGTAAAGAATACTCTTTTCTATGAGCTACAACATGATATTATGAAGGGTATCGGTTAGAGGAGTAAATTTTCTATTCCTATCCCCAAAGGTAAAAGGATTTGTCATATTTATAGAAGCCACATAGTTATCAAATTGTTGATTTTTTCGAGGGGAATTAAGTTGTAAAAAAGTCCCTATTCTATTTCATGAAAGGTTGGTAATTATTTTGAGGTGTAGATTTAGAATTTTCAAGATGGCTAGAAGGATTTTTCACATCATGAATATAATCCAAATTCTGATAATCATGAAGGGCTATACATAACTATGTGAAGAATGGGAGTTTCAACATCTCAAGCTTGGTTTAATAAACATTCATTGAAGGTTGGCATCAGGAATCTTAATGTTTATTTTTGAATAAAGTGTTTGATATCTCAATATCAAATCGATCACTTTCTCATGATCCTTTTGTTTGCATGTCATTAAATCAAATAGGGTCATCTTGGTACCCATGTGACTGTGGAAGTGGTTGTAAAAGGAATCAACAAGCTCATTTAATGAACCAATTAAATTTTTCAGTAAAGAATAAAACCACTCTAAAGCAATGTATTTCAATGACCTAGGGAATAGTTTAGCCAAGAGCTTATCTTCAAAGATGAAATCACCACATAGGGTTGTGTAAGAAAAAATATGGCTAACAAGATCTCCTTTCCTACCATATTTTTCAAATCTAGGAACCTATATACCTTGTGGCATTGGTGTTCTCAATATCTCTAGGGATAACAGGTTGGTTTTGATGTATTGTAAAGGTTGAACATTATTGTTTTGAGTTAGGGTTGTGACTTGTTGTTGAATGGATGACATGATTTACAAAAGTGTGTTAAGGATGGCATCATTGTTATTAGTGTAAGGTGGGGGGAATAAGGTGGAGTGGTGTATGTATGTGGAGGATAAGTGAACTGTAAATTTGTGAAGGAGGATGGTTGAGGACATATTGTATTTGAAAGAAAAAATCTAGAAGGATTCCCTGTGGAAATACCTAAGGAAGTGTTGACACTACTAGTAGGCTGAATGATTGTGGTAACTTGAGTACTACTGTATGTAGGAATGGAAATGGCTATTGTAGAAGGATGAATTGAAGCTCCACCTTGGCTTTGGGTATAACCCAAAGCTTGAGTACAACTAGTGATTATAGGGATGGTATTAACATCATGCACATTGGTTGTAGGTAAGGAAGACATGAGAAATGAGGTATGCATACTATGATCCATACAGGGTTGATTATCAACACTATTAGAAAGAGAGTTTGAAAACCAAAGATCTGCAGTGAATGGTGTATGGTGCAAGGGAATCTACACCTTGTGGAGTCTAAGTTGGTATAATTGTCTCTTGAGTTCATTTATGCTTAATAAGGTCTACAGACTAGTCATAATGCAAGTTGGAAGGGTTTGAGTCATTTAGTTGAATTTGACATTTTTGGTGCATAGGCCATATGAAGTCATGAGTTTTAAGGGGTTTGGAAGTAGGGTCTTATTCCATGTTAAATAAGGTCTCAATGACCATTTTCTATTGTATTTAAAAATCTTAGTATGTATTTTAAAAGATTAGTGGATCAGTCAAAAGGTATTTAGGGATTTATAAGATCAAATTATGTAAAAGGTGTAATCTTGACCTCCAACGGTCATAGGTAGTTCAAAAATTTTGTTAGAGAGTAGTTGGTCAGTTGTGGGAGACAATTAGAAGTTGGATTCCATATGCATCCATGTAATCCTTGAGAAAAGTTTGGTTTTTGAGTTCTAAATAAAAATTTGTCCTGGTGGAAACGCTGATCACTATCTTTCACTGGTTTTCCTGGACTTTTCTTATTGGCACAAGCCTGTACAAAGTTGATATGCCTTGAAACTGTGAGCACTTGTTGGTGCATGCATTTTCTGCCTTATTTCATTTTTTTGGGGGATTAGAATCTCTGTTGGTGCATGAGGGATCAACAAACACAGAAGTTGCTTTGTTTCTTGTGTTAAGGGCTTGGGGGTGATATTATGACAAACTAGCCAATCCACCTACTATTTTGGGTTAGTGGCTCAGTGGATTGGCTTGTATCATGGTAAGTTAGGTGTGTTAATGTTGTGGAGACCGAAGGGGTGAAGGGACTCAACATGTTATGATGCTCTAGTGCTGATCAGGGGTAGTGTGGTCATGAAAAGAGGGAACTCAAGTAGTGAATTGGAGAATTGTTGAGGGGAATGGATTGTGAGAGTTTCTAGAATCAGGGAAGAGGTAATACATGGTATCTAGACCCCTGGGAGGATTTGGGAGAGTTAGGAGTTGTGAGTTTCCTCAAACCCTCATTTTGGTGAAGGTTTAGGAGGGTTTGTGAGAAGAGGGGTAAGACAAGCCTTTGGTGCTCTAATAAGTGATAAATCTTGAGTTTGAGAACTATTCCTAAGATTGTTTCAGGTTCTTTTGGTTCGGGGGTTCCTTTGTAAATCAGGCCAAATTGTGAAGCCTAGAACCCGGTAGGTGTATTAAAAGTCCATGTTGGTCCAAGACAGTAACCCATGATTATTTAGTATGTTGTGTAACCCTGAAAAGGGTATCTTAATCCTCCCTTTAGTTGTTAAGTTTTTTGGAAAGGTTGTGTGGAAATTGGCCTAGACTAGTTTTTGAGTGTTACAAGGGGTAAATTGGTATGAAGGTTGTTGAATGGTGATTTTGGAGTGATCAACTTTTGAGATTGAGTTTGAATGGTTAAGTTTCCATTATATACATGTTGAGAGACCTTGTAGGGTTTGGGTGGAGATCTTGATTGTTTTGTAAACTTGGAGGGTTAAGATCCTTGAGGGTGAGTTGGTGTTCATGAAATTGGAGTTGAGTCCTTGGTTGAGAGTTGAAGTCTCTGTTTTGTGAGTGATCTCCGCCTAGCCTCTGCATCATAGTGGTATCAAAGCAAGGGAGTAGGTTTTTGTGAAGATCAGGATTGAATTTTGTCAGCAGGAAGAAGAAGATAGTTGGAGGGAGCAAAAGTCCTCCTAAAAACAATTTTGTGGCAAGAAAACTTGATACTCATGAGAAGGACATAGATACACTGAAAAGGGAGATGGCTGAAATAAAGGCTAAGGGCAGGACCCTTTTGGAGGAAAGTGAGTTTGAAGAGGAAGAGACCTCTAGTGAAGAAGAAGAGATGGATCTAGATGATGTGAGAACAATGAAGCTACTGAAAGCTATGAAGAAGGATGGACATGGCAAAATGGATGTGCCTATGTATGGAGGCAAACTTGATAGTGAAGAGCTCTTGGATTGGCTAGGGGCTTTGGAGAACTACTTTGATAGTGAAGATGTTGATGAAGGACATAAAGTGAAGAGAGAAAAAACAAAATTGAAAGGACATGCTTTGGTGTGGTGGAATTTTGTGCAAGAAGATAGTTTGAGAAAAGGCAAGAGCAAGATCATTTCTTGGGAGAAGATGAAAGCAAAGATAAAAGGTAAATTTCTTCCTTTTGATTACAACATTCAATTGCTTAAGAAATTGCAGAATCTTAGACAGAAGGAGTTAGATGTACAAGAATATACTGAAGAGTTTTATAGGCTAAGCATAAGGGCTAAACATGAAGAAGATGAGGAAGAGATGACTGCTAGATACTTGAATGGTTTAAGATTCAACATTCAGGATGAAATCAACATGATGTCACCAAAATCAGTAGAGCAATGCTTTCAAATGGAAATGAGGGCAGAAGAAAAGCTAAAGAGGAGACAAGAGAAGGTAGCAAGAGGAAGAGGTAACACTTCTAGAGGAAGGGGATTCAATCCTAGTTCAAGGACAAACAATGAAGGCCGAGGAGATGACAAAAAGGATCAAGAGCAATCTGATTCAAGAGGTGAATGGAGAGGTTCAAGAGGCAGATTTAGTGGAGGAAGAGGATCATATCAGTTCTCAGGCAGATGCTACAATTGCAACCAACCTGGACATCCATCCTTTAAGTGCCTTGAAAAACAAGGCTCAAGCTCTCATGGTGGAGAAAGGAGGAATCAATTAGTGCATGAGGATGAAGAGAGTGTGACTACACTTGTAGTGAACCTTACATCAGAACAAGGAGAGGCACTCATGATAAGGAGAACTATGTTGCAAGCATCCAAGGAGGAAGATTCAAGCCAAAGAAGGAGCCTATTCAGAACTACATGCAAAAGCAAAGGTAAAGTGTGTCAAGTTGTCATTGATTCTGGTTCTCAAGATAATCTAGTGTCTAGGGAAATGGTGGACAAGTTATGTTTGGAAAAATTACCTCATGAAGCACCTTATAGAGTCTCTTGGGTAAATGATAATCAAACCTTGGTGGTCAAAAAACAAGCATATGTTGATTTTCATATTGGGGAGTCTAATGATAGGGTCCTATGTGATGTCTTGCCAATGGATCGTTTCCATGTGCTCTTGGGGAGGCCTTGGCAATTTGACAAGAGGGCTATGTATGATGGCTAGGAGAACACATACACCATCAAGAAGGGGGACAAAACCTTTAAGTTTCTTCACTTGAAGACAAATGTAAGGGATAAAGGTAAGGCTAAGGTAGTTTTGTTTGGCGATAAGAGATTTTGAGGCCTGAGGACAATAGGTCTGATGTGATTGCAGGTATAGAGCAGGTTGGTGGAATTATGACAGTGAGGAGCACACCTACAAATGGTGTTAGGATAGTAGATATGAAGGGAAGGTGTGGTTTGTGTGAGGATGAGGTGAATCATACCTTTGCATGGCATAATGAGTTGAGTAACAAGGTAAAAGAGTCTTTGGAGAAGCAAGAGGAGGCTAATAATGTGCTTGTTGGGAAAATTAGATGTCCTGTGGTATTGTAGCAGGTCAAGGAACAGTCAGTAGGCATGAAGACAAAGTTTGTTGGAGAGGCAAATGAGAGGACAGTGGGTCATGAGAGAAGAAGGACAAAGAACCTGACACTTGAAGGTCTGATCACAGTAAAGGAACAAAAATACAAAGGTCTGATGATAGTGAGGGGAGGAAAGTGTATGCAAACATAGTTGGAGTGGTGCAAGCATGGAGATGAAGCAAGGAGGAAGCTAGGACACTGTGGTGTTAAATCTTGTTTATTTGCAGGTATGAGGACTAGGAATCCTTTCAATTTTGATCCAGGACTAAAGAGATTAGTATAAAGTCTCAAGATACTTGAAGCAGCAATGAGGATGAACAAAACAAGTTTCCACTCTTGGGACAAGAGTCCTTTTTATGGGGGGGTGTATGGTGCAAGGGAACCTACACCTTGTGGATTCTAAGTTGGTATAAGTGTCTCTTAAGTTCATTTATGCTTAATAAGGTCTACAAGACTAGTCATAATGTAACTTGGAAGGGTTTGAGTCATTTAGTTTAATTTGACATTTTTGGTGCATAGGCCATATGAAGTCACGAGTCTTAAGGGGTTTGGAAGTAGGGTCTTATTCCATGTTAAATAAGGTCTCAATGACCATTTTCTATTTTATTTAAAAAGCTTAGTATGTATTTTAAAAGATTAGTGGATTAATCAAGAGGGATTTAGGGATTTATAAGATCAAATTATGTAAAAGGTGTAATCTTGACCTCCAACGGTCATTAGTAGTTCAAAAATTTTGTTAGAGAGCAGTTGGTCAGTTGTGGGAGACAATTGGAAGTTGGATTCCATATATGCATCCATGTAATCCTCGAGAAAAGTTTGGTTGTTGAGTTCTAAATAAAAATTTGTCTTGGTGGAAACGCTGATCACTATCTTTCACTAGTTTTCCTGAACTTTTCTTATTGGCACAAGCCCGTACAAAGTTGATATGCCTTGAAACTGTGAGCACTTGTTGGTGTATGCATTTTCTACCTTATTTCATTTGTTTGGGAGATTATAATCTCTATTGGTGCATGAGGGATCAACAAACACAGAAGTTTCTTTGTTTCCTGTGTTAAGGGCTTGGGGGTGATATTATGACAAACTAGCCAATCCACCTACTATTTTGGGTATGTGGCTTGGTGGATTGGATTGTATCATGGTTAGTTAGGTGTGTGAATGTTGTGGAGACCGAAGGGGTGAAGGGACTCAGCATGTTATGATGCTCTAGTGCTGATCATGGGTAGTGTGGTCATGAAAAGAGGGAACTCAAGTAGTGAATTGGAGAATTGTTGAGGGAAATGGGATTGTGAGAGTTTCTTGAATCAGGGCAGAGGTAATACATGGTGTCTAGACCCCTGGGAGGATTTGGGAGAGTCAGGAGTTGTGAGTTTTCTCAAACCCTCATTTTGGTGAAGGTTTAGGAGGGTTTGTGAGAAGAGGGATAAGACAAGCCTTAGGTGCTCTAATAAGTGATAAATCCTGAGTTTGAGAACCATTCCTAAGACTATTTCAGGTTCTTTTGGTGGTAAGTTTGAGTGGGGGTTCCTTTGTAAATCAAGCCAAATTGTGAAGCTTAGAACTGGGTAGGTGTATTAAAAGTCCATGTTGGTCCAAGACAATAACCCCTGATTATTTAGTATGTTGTGTAACCCTGAAAATGGTATCTTAATCCACCCTTTAGTTGTTAAGTGTTTTGGAAAGTTTTTGTGGAAATTGGCCTAGACTAGTTTTTGAGTGTTAAAAAGGGGTAAATTGGTATGAAGGTTGTTGAATGGTGATTTTGGAGTGATCAATTTTTGAGATTGAGTTTGAATGGTCAAGTTGTCATTATATACATGTTGAGAGACCTTGTAGGGTCTTGGTGGAGGTCTTGATTGTTTTGTAAACTTGGAAGGTTAAGATCCTTGAGGGTGAGTTGATGTCCATGAAATTGGAGTTGAGTCCTTGGTTGAGAGTTGAAGTCTCTATTTTGTGAGTGATCTCCACCTAGCCTCTGCATCAGTGTATTATGAGATAACATGAGCCTCAAAATATATCTCACAATAGTATTGCTAATAAGACACCAAGTTGTAAAGCTCATACAAGTTTCACAAACTTAGTGTACAAATCCAAAATGGAAAGAGGCTTAAAATGCAATGCAATGACCTAGAATGTAATGTTTAAATACAATTTTTAGATTCTAAACAAGGTAGTTTTCTAATTACACTATGCAATAATCTGAAAATTAAATCTCGTAAATGCAATTTTGAAATAACACAATGCACTAAACGTACCAAATTAAGCTAAATATGATGAAATTGATGAAACAAAAACTCAACAAACTATAACAAAAATCTGAAAGCAGCAAACAAAAGCACAAAAATAAATATTTTAATTCCCATAAATTCAGGTTATGACTTGATCAGGGACTCATTTTCCCTATAGTGAATGGGTCCTAGATTAGGTTTTTGAAACAAACGTTTACTATTTTTTAAGTGTTTTCTAGTGGTTTTCAAATTTGGGTGGGTTACAACAATTTTCAATTTTAGTTTTATGTGAACACAATGTGAAACGCAAGTTGAAAATGTGACAAAATGATAACCTAAAATACCTAGTTTGATATGCAATTTTGTTTTAATTTTCAAATGCAAGTTAATATGATGTAAATGATATGCAAAATGACTAATTTTTTTGTGTTTTTTTAATTTAAAGAATGCAAACTAGGGAATCCTAAAACCCTTAATGAGATGCAAATCCTAGGACCCTATTTTCACATAACACTTCATATTTCCTTAAGTGTGTCCTAGTTAAGTGAACTAGGACCCATTCGCCATGTATCATTGAGTTTGTGGGAAAAGAAGATAGAATCCATTTTGTAGACATCGACATGGACAACTTTAGAATTGAAGAGTTACAAGAAGAGGAAGAAAAACAAACCGTACCTCTAGAGAAAGAAGTATTACAACAAGCTAACAATGATGATCTATGGAATATTCATTTTTATGGAGCTTGTTCAAAGGAAGGAGTTGGTGTAGGGGTCATACTTATTTATCCAAGTGGTAAGACCTTCAAATTTTCATTTCAGTTATTATTTGCATGTACAAATAATGTAACTGAGTATGAAGCCTTGCTACTAGGGTTTAAATTAGCTAAGAAACATGGGATTAAAAATTTAAGTCATTGGAGACTCAAAACTTGTTGTTTCTCAGGTTAGAGGAAAACATGCATCAAAAAATACTAGACTAACACAATATAGAAATTTTGTTTAGGACTTAATTGAGCATTTTGATTCATTTGGCATTGATTGGTTGGATAGGAGAAATAATAGAGTGGAAAATTTACTTACCAATATTGCTCTCTTACCAAATGATATTACATTTTCTAGCATCTCAAAGTTTGAAGTGCAATTTAAACCTTTAGTTCCTGATAATATTAAGAATTGGAAAGTGTTTAATGATGATGATGACATCTTGATATTCCTAAAATACATAGATGGATATGAAGGTCAAGAAATTTATTTTGGAGCCTTTGTGGAGGAAGTGGATGGTAAGGAGACTATATTTGGGAATGAAATTATTCAGTTAGAAACCAATAAAATTTCTAAAGGACTGGTAGAATTGGAAAGTGTTTTTGATGACCTTGATTAGAGTAATGCTAAGCAGACATCTACACACAAAGAGGATCTTGAAGAAATAAATCTTGGAATAGAGAATGCTCCAAAAAAGGTTTACATTGGTAAAAAGATGAAATCACAAGTTAAATAAATGCTCATTGCTTTGTTGAGAAAGTATAGACATGTATTTGCTTGGTCTTATGATGACCTGAAGGTGTAAAAATAAGATATATTTTAGCATGAAACCAGATGAAAATCCCTTCAGGAAAAATAAAATATCAATAAATCCCACACTACAAACAAACATGCAGGAAGAACTTGTGAAGTCAAGGGATGCTAGGATCATTAAGCCTATTAGGCATTCTAGTTGGGTTTCAAATATTGTTCCTGTGAGGAAGAAAAATGGTGACATTAGGCTCTGTGTTGACTTCAGAAATTAAAATATGTCATCCACTCCCTAACATAGAATCCATGTTACAAAAGGTAACTGGTTGTGAGCTGCTATCTATGATGGATGGGTTCTCATGTTATAATCAAGTTGTGGTCAAAGATTCTGAAAAATATAAAATAGCTTTCACAAATCCATGGGGCACTTATGTCTATGTTAGAATTTCATTTGGATTAACAAATACCGGGACTACCTTTAAGAGAGCCATGGATGTGGCATTTTCTGATTTCATAGATATATTTTTAGTTGTTTAACAAGATGACTAGACTATATAAAGAAAAAAGGAAGAAGATCATTGTATGCATATGGAGAAAGTGTTTAAGAGAGCACTAGAGAATGGAATTTCATTGAATCCAAAAAAGTGTGTGGGGTAAAGGAAGGTAAGCTACTTGAGCATATTATGTCTAAATATGGAATCAAGAATGATCCTGAAAGAGTAGTAGCCATTGACAAAATTTCACAACCAAAAATTGCCAAAGGAGTTCAATCATTCTTTGGTCAGATAATTTTTTTGAGAAGGTTTGTAACTAAATTTTTGATATTACAATGCCTATTTCTAAGATGTTAAAGAATGGAGAGGAAGTGGTTTGGAGTGAGGAGCCTAGTTAGGAATTCAAAAGTATAAAAAAATCCATCAAGGAGGCTCCAATGCTAATATCTCTAGATTTTTCCAAGCCAATGCATATATTTTATTTTGCATCTTTTCATACTATTACTGTTGTGTTACTACAAAAGAATGACAAGGAATTTGAAAAACCCATTACATTCTTTAGTAATTCTTTGCAAGCTGCAAAACTTAAATATGACATGAATGAGAAGCAAGCATATGCTTTAGTCAAGGCTGTAAAGAATTTTCAAATGTACCTAATGGGAGCTACAATCATAGCTTTTGTGTCAAGTGTTGTAGTGAAGGACATATTCACTCAACAAGAAACCATAGGTAGAAGGTGCAAATGGATCAATAGGATCCAGGAGTTTAACATTGATATTCAGATTACCAAGTTGGTGAGAGGACAAGGTCTTTCTAAGCTAATGGTTGAAACCAAATTGGAGGAAAACTAGATAAATCAATTCAAGTGTGTTGATGTTACACCTATCCATGATATGTAGACTTGTGGGTGGTATAGAAGGATTGTTCAATATTTGAAAACCATGTAGTGTTCAGAAGATATGGTTGACAATGAGAGAAGAAATTTGAAGTTACATGCCATCAAGTATGTCATCATTGATAATGAGCTTTGGTGGAGAAGCCCAAATGGTGTATTACTCAAGTGTTGATGGAAAATAGGCATTGGAACTCTTACAAGAAATTCACAATGGAGTGTGTGGTGGCCACTGCATGGCTAGAATAACTTCTTATAACATTTTGAGGGTAGGTTTTTGGTGGCCTATAGTTTTCAAAGATGCACATAATTTTGTTAAAACTTGTGATGCTTGCCTGAGATTTGTAGGAAAGCTAAATTTTTTAGGTATTTTACCACTTAGACATATCTCATTTTAGGCCCCTTTTCAGTAATGGGGTATAGAATTCATTGGTGAAATATTATAAAAGTCTAGTGGGGGGAATTTGTGGATTCTTGTTGCAATTTATTACTTTACAAAGTGGGTGGAAGAAATCCCAACCAAGAAGGAAATAAGCAAAGAGATAATTGATTTTTTGATAAATAATATTCTAATCAGATTTGGAGTCCCAAAAAATATTATCTCAGATAATGCCATGTGTTTCAGATCTGATGTGCTCAAAGACTTTTGTGATAAGCATGGAATGCAAACTTCTTATTCTCCCCCTTACCATCCTCAAGGAAATGGTCAAGATGAATCTAGTAACAAGATTCTAATGCAAATCTTAAAAAGGGTGATTGAGAAGAATAAGAAGGCATGGGATTCAAAATTGAAGCTGGCACTATGGGTTGATAGAGTTAATGTAAAAAAGGCCACAGGACAATCACCTTTTGGTTTAGTGTATGGTTTGGATGCTAGACTACCTCAAAATAATATGCTAAAGATGTACAAGTTTGTACAAGAATATGATGATGACATATGTGATGAAATGCAACATAGATTGGATGAATTTATACAGTTGGATAAAACTAGAAGAGAAGCTCATGATAAGAACACCAAAATGCAGCTACAAGTAAAGCATTTGTATGATAAAAGAGCTTCTCCCAAAAAAATTGAAGTGGGGAGTAAGGTATTGATGTGGAATGCAAGAGCTCAGGGTAAGGGAAAGCATGGGAAGCTTGAAGCATTATGGTTTGGCCCTTATCTGGTGTCCAACACACATGGTGAAGATTTATACTTTCTCCAAAGCTTAACAGGTGAACTTCTTGAACTTCCACTATATGGAAAGTTCTTGAAGCCATATTTCTATTGAAATATGTTTTGATCCATGTACATTGTATAGTCCTATAAATATTGTGTACAGGCTTGGTGTGCTTTGGTCTGGTCTTCTTTCCTTGATTGGGAAAGTCCTTGGTTTTTTATGTCCTTGTGCTTGGTGTGCTTCAACCATGAGATTTGAAATATCACCATGCCTGCAAGATGCATGTGTCCCCAACCAGAGCCACTGGTGGAACTCTAAATTTTTCATGTTCCACTGATCCAAACATGTCTTTATTTAGGTGCCCTCTTTCTTTGAAATCAAACAATTTTTTATGGTTTTATGTTGTGGGGTTGGGTTACTTTGCATATTTTTCAATTCTTCTAAATCCTTATCTTTGGATCTAATCCTTTGTTGACTTGCTATAGTCGGTCTTCGATTAGATTAAAATAACTTAAGGTTGTTGTGTTCATGTATCGACCAACCTCTTGTGTTGTAGCTTTCTCATTGCATTATCATTTATTTTGATAACATATTGTTCTAGCACATCTATCTATTTTATTTATCTCATGTATTTTATTTTATCTCTTTATCTATCATATTGTCCATGAAGGTGGGCAAACCTACATTGGAGTTTAACTAAGGCAAACCCCTAAAACAACCCCAACCATTTTCCCATTTTTGGGTTTGCAAGTTTTGAAGTTGCAATATTGCGAGAGGATTCATTTGTGGACCTCTTGTGAGTGTCTCCTTTCCTCTATTTTCATTTTATCATTTCACTTATTTTATGTTTATTATTTTTATTCTATTTCTATTATTTTAGTATATTTATGATATTTCAATCACCGAATAGGTAGTGGGTTATTTATACTTTTCAATGATAAACCTAGTTTTCATCCATGCAAGACTACAACATGCCCTTATGTAATTGTTTCATATGATATTCCTTTGAGAATTATTATTTTCACTCATTCTAGATCTGTATTGGTTGGCCTTGTGTCCAAATCCATAGTGTGTATAATAATAACCTTTGGAAGATTGAATCATTCTACCATTTCTATATGCATTCATCATTTGACTTCTGCATTCACTTGCTCTATGCCCAAATTTATTGCATGTAAAGCATTGACCAGTAAAGGATAAAACATTTAGATTCATTCTACTTCTACACTCCTTTTCTCTATGTCCAAATTTATTGCAAAAATAACAAGTACCATTGAAAGATAAGTACCTTTGAGCATTTGGTTGTCTGATATGAGGTCTTCTAGTATTGTTTCTTTGATTCTGAAGCATACCATTGTTCTTCTTGTCTTCAGTCTTATTTGCATTAGGTATCTAATATTCTTTCAATATTTCTCCTTTTTCAAGTCCCAAACCACCTTTATCTTTAGATGTTTTTTGTCCTATAATTAATTCATCAAGCATTGTGGAACTTGTCTTGAATTTTTCCTCATAACATCTTGCCTTCTCTAAATCTAATCTCATATTTACCACCTCTTGTTCAAGCCTCATTTATTCATTAGATTTGTTTTCCACCATTGCATTTAAACATTCCTCAACCTTTTTCTTTTCTTCCACTTGCACCTTCAATGTGGTGATGTTCTCATTTTCTTGTTTTAATCGTTCATTAACTTCTCTATTCCTTTCTTTGATTTTCTTGATCTACTCTCTCAGTTTTTTGATACATTTATTTTCCTCTTTAAGATTCTCCTTCAGATCTCTATTTTCATATTCAACTCTGTTAAGATCTTCAAGAGAAACTTTTTGTTCTTCTTTTTCAATCATGTATTCTTCTTTAGTGTATTAAATAGCGGGAATCTCTTCCAGAAGAATAGAATAATTTTTATCAATCATGTGTTCATCTCCAAGATCTTCCCAAAGTGTTCAAGCTCCTTCTAGTATCCAAGATCTAATACCAATTGTTGAACACCCAAAATACTAAGGGGGGGTGAATCAGTATCCCTTTAAACCAATTAAATATAGGTCATCTAATTATAAAAAAAAATATAACTGTAATGATGAATGAAAATATGAAGACATCCACAAAATCATATGACACATGAACACTAGTATTTTTACATGGAAAACCCAAAAAATTAAAAACTATGGTGAGGGTTATCTCACAATATATTATATCTGAATATAAGATATTACAAAAAGGCTCACTGCCAAGTGGACTCATTGTCCAAGTGAACTCACTACCCATAGAAAGTAAGAAATATAGAAAGAAGGGGTGTCTATACATCCTATTTGAACTGATACAATATCATCTATCATATGTTGAATTATAGTTCCAATTAAGTACAAACTGATCTTCACTCAAGTCTGAATCAATACTCTATTTTGCTCACAATCTACTCAACTCTGATTATATTCACAACACACACATGTAGGTGAAGAAACATGCATTTCATATATCTCTCAATACTCACATACAATTTTTTATCTCTATCCCTTCA
Organism: Sequoiadendron giganteum; assembly: GCA_007115665.2. Taxonomy (NCBI): domain Eukaryota; kingdom Viridiplantae; phylum Streptophyta; class Pinopsida; order Cupressales; family Cupressaceae; genus Sequoiadendron; species Sequoiadendron giganteum. The sequence goes on along the minus strand of CM021102.1, from coordinate 86,759,142 downwards.
TCATCATTCATATTCCACTGTCGAACACTCCAAAACTCTGAAGTTAATCTCATATATATATATATATCAAGTGTAACTTCAATTAGATCGGCCTAATTAGAAGTAACACAAAATTAAATGTCCTCCTCAAAACATTATATCCACATCTCATACAATAATTTAAAATTAAATTCACCTTAAGATAGGTCATTATGGACCTAATATAGATCCTACATAAGAAAAAATTACTTGCTTGTCCTCCATAAAACATAAAACATGCTAGGTCAGCCCAAAAATAGACCTAAACACAAAACCTTCATACATACATACAATTTTCCATATGTGTGACTTCAAAACTCAACCTTCCTTTAAATTCCCACTTATTCGGAATCTAGTAGCTTACCCTCATCATCACAAAACAAAATAGTTATCTACAAATAAATGTAGAATCTCCCACACTGATACACTATACAAGGAATGACTGTAATAAATAGAGATGAACTCTTTCATTCATATCTTTCATAATACTTCACAAAATGTCATAAAATATTAAATGTAGATGCATCTAATGATCTCAAAATTATGGTTATAACTGTAAAGTAATATCTCCACATGTGGTGGATTGTAGACGCAAAAATTGATGCACTAAACCATAATACTATTAGAAGAAATACTTAGCCAAATTCTTGTATGACCATATTTTTCAGATCAACTTTCTCTATCCACATGTCTTCAAGAATGCTTCCAATCTATGCTAGAATGATCATAACAATTTTGAAATCAATGAAAACACTAGATCAAGAAATATATGCACCTCATGCTCATGTTTCTAAAGTACATCAACAATGACAAACTTCCAATAGTCTTCCAACACTTCTCATAAATTAAATAAATAGATTCCATTTATTTAATTTTATCCTCACATGTCACATCCTCCAACTCTCCCACATTCCCTCTAAATATAATTCAATCACCCACCTAATCCCCCCTAAACATGTGCACATTCTTAATCCATGATTGAGAAAGGGTCAAATCCTTTCCATTTATTTCTCACCCCCTTTGGGAAATAACCCCACATGGGTCCTTGTCCTAAAAGTACACCCCTCCCACACTCAAGGAATTGAAAATTCCTTTATTCCTCTAATCCCTATCATCTTTGGAGTGTATGAAAAATCTCGTCATTATGGCACGATCTTCCCATACTCCAAAGTACTCCTACAAGTACCAATTGTTGAATGAAAAAGACAACTGAAAGGGTGGGTAAATTAGTTGTATCGTATCAAAACATCAAAAACCTCATTAACATTCAGATCCAAATGCATTCATTAAACCCTTAATTTGTTATGATGAATTAGCATGAAAAAAAATAATAGAAACTAAAACAACTTTAACACCATGCACAAGAGAACACCAGATTTACATGGAAATCCAAGGAGGGAAAAACCATGATGAGGATTAGATCACATTATAAGTAATTACAAAACTAGTTACAAAGGCACGCTGCTAGAATAGGACACACTATCTAGAAGGCTCACAACCAAAGCTCATTTCTGGAGTGAAAAATAAGATGGAGAAGAAATATTACATAGAGAAAATGATCTCAATGCAACAAAAAATCCACCACAATAGCTTCAACACCTTCACAATTTGTTTGAATGATTGTAGAAACCTTCTGCTCACTACATTCGGTAATCCAACACTTGAAATTTTGCACTTCTCTACTAAATTTCACATCATTCACATCACACACTTTTCACATTCATCTATCTTGATATCCCTCAACAATTCAACTCATATTTATACCATCTTCAACCTTGAGACACTCTCCAAAGTTGGCTATGCACTTCAAATGTGAAAATTCAAATTAGTTTGGTGCCAAAACACTTATGTGGTGGATAGAAGTGAATGGGGACCACATCAACACTTAATTGTGACCCAAATCAACAACACCACTTATCCACACACTACCATAAACAATATTTATCCTTCACATGTAGTGTAAACACCAGGTCAGTCATTACCCATATAAACACCATTTAAAATTTGAAGTACTCACTTCCTCAAACTCAAAGATAACTTGTGAACCACACACCACACTTGAACATGATCTAGAGTATTCCTCAAAATTCTTAAAATTCATCAAACTCCTTTGCAACAACTTCCACTAGAAGAATGTACAAAACTAGTAAACTCAAACAACTCTGGCATACACTATCACTTGAAAAACTATCTTCTAAAGCACCAAACCTCAAACCCTCTTGAGTAAGGTAACTACCAGCACCATAAATACACCTCCATAATTGCAAGACCTAAAGCATGACTATGGAGAAACATGGATTAAAAACATTTCTCCCAAACACCTATGTAATACACAACCACACACTAGTGAACACAAATTCTACTGTATGATGATCCAACATACCACCTCTTGAATATATCACCTCTCACTAACATATCCAAATCACATAAGTAGTTCTACAACCTAGAAGAAATGCAGAGAAAAACTAGAACACCTCTTTGTAAACCAAAATAGCACTGAAACACTCTATTTTCTCTTTTTATTAAATTTTCTCAAAAGAACTTGGAAACCAAGTGCCAAAGACACATCCACAACATCTTCATCACTACTACATCCATAGACAAAATCTTACCAAAGTAACACTGGAGGTTAACACTAGTAGCCTAACTAATGACAATTTAATGCAACAAACAAAGCATAAACAACACCAACTATTCACCTTCAACACAAATCTCTCTCAACACATAAAATTGACACCAATGACAACACAATCTTGTTGACATCAATGAAAACACCAACCTTCTCATACTTGCAACACCAATGTCCTTTCAAGCCACCATATTCTGCCACTTGGCACAATCTCATGACTTGAGAGATCCCATTCAATCTTATCCCTTGATCTCTCCCCTCAATCCTCACCATTGATTTTCCTCATAAATAATCTATAAATTAATCCTCAAACCATACAAAATCATCATAATTTTTAATGCAAGTTTATGTTACATAATTTGAGTGCACACATCCAACCAATCAAAGGGAAAACCATTTCTATGCAACTAGGTGATCAAACATGGATTGTTTTAATGATTTTTGTGTCTATTTGATTATCCAATACCTAATATTGAGTTTTTTATTGTTGTTGTGTTTGTTCAATTTAATTAATTAAATTGTTCAAATTTAACACAATATTTCATGCACACAACATAAAAATTGGATATTCAAATGAATGTTTATGATCTGAAAATATTTTATTTTTATTGATGATAGCACTATTTCTGTAGAATTGTTAGAATTTCTCTTGTTAAGAAGGAATCAATTTTGTGAAGGATCAATTTGTGTGATGCATTGAATTATTATTGTGATAGTCCTTAGGGTTTCTTAACTTAGTTATATTCAAGATTATAGTGAACCCCACAACTTCTAGGAATCACCTATAACCAAAATTCCTATCACATTTTAAGAGAAAAAGTAATGATTATGCTCATGCAATGGGATAAATTGACATATAAATAGCCCAATCTAATAATAAAAAATCACTCCTAATTTTAGCTTAAGTAATTAAAGTAATAAAGGGACATAATAATTCATTAATGATTAATTAATTATTAGGTGATTATCCTAATCAATCCAACACCCCCCCTTAGGATCAACTTAAGGAGAAGCTAAAAAATTGATGAAGAAATGTAGTGAAGGCTGCATGGATGGGTCTTGGGTACAAGGCTTCATGAGGTACCCATTTAAAAAATAAACTATCATAACAGATAAAATTATTAAACAACATTGGAAAAATCATCTCCGAAAGAGATAAAATGAAATAACTGCACTAGTGAAATATGGATAGAAGGACTCAATGTGACCCTCCAAGGACTACTTCTATCGCATACGTACAATAGATTTATCCCTAGTAGGAGACAAAAAATAAGAATATGGATCCCCCCATAAAAAGAGAGCTATTATGCTAATGATGAAAATATGAATACAACATGATCCACTAGCTACAAACAAAATTTCTTCCATTAGGAAGAAAAATATCCATTGGTGATTAGAGAAGCCATTCCCAAAAGATGGAATAATTAGGAATCCAAATCTATATAATTTGTGCCTTTGAAAACTAATCAAATTTCCACATGTTGAAAATAAATGTCAATCCAAAATCCTATGAAGGTTGATGTAGAAAAAGCTCCAAATATTATGAAGACGATGGTGGGCCGACAATCATGATGTCACTATCGAAAAGAGGAAATGAATGTCTGAAAAGTAATCCTCCAAATCTACAATCTAAGACTAAAAATAAGGATGGTATGTCTACAAGATATGAATAACAAATAGCTATTTTTTGGAAGAAGATGGATATCCTACTATATTGAACCGATATAGGCCAAAGATGTGGTGATGCCAACTTGATCAAGAATAATAGAATATGGAGATGGGGTCTCAATTTGAAGAGTCGTAAAATGAAGACAAGTATTTGAACCATCAGAACATGCAAGACCTATGATATATTCAAGCTTTTCTAAATTATCATCATGAAAGGGTATGTAATATGTATCTACAAGAGGAATGAGACAATCTGTAGAAGAATCCTCTAGAATGGAGAGACATGAGGATCTACATGGATCTCCCAAATTTGAGTCCAAAGTGTTTGGGGACAATCAATTTCCAATATATCACACATAGTGTCATGATCAACACTAGAACAAACCACTCCTACAACATGATCACTGATAATACCCCATGTTGATATACTCCCTAGTGTGTTTGGTGTAGGTATGAGTCAATATAGATAAGGAAAAAGATCGAGCCACTTTCAAGATGTGTCAAGATGTCATTTCACCAAGACTCATAGTTATCCTTTTCCAAGATGACCATAGAAGAATGCACAAAAAAACCCATGATACTTTTCTCAAATAAAAAAATAAGAGATTGATAACCTCAACACATATAAAGTAAATCAAATGAATTCATCTCATGCAAATAGATCCTTTCTAGGTAGCAAAACTCCCCAAGTAGTTGAAAAAACTTAAATCATAAAAGATAAATAAAATGCATCTAGGGAAGATTCTAGAAAAAGTGAATGTATGGATCTAAAGAGCTCTGAAATACCTTTCTAACAACAAAAGAATCACATAAATCAAATTTATAGGAAAAAATTTATGAGCTCAGAAGAAAAAAATTATGATCTAATTTTGATTGAGAATAAAATAAACTTGAAAAAAAATTTATGATGATACTTACATTAATGAAAAGTGCTCAGAACTAGCTTTCCAAAGATGTCTTGTTTGCCCAATTTTGACATTGTATTCCCAAGTTATGCCAAGAAGAAGAAAAATGATCCTTTAGGGAAAATGGGGGCTAGGAGGGGGGTTGAGTGGTTGTATGACTATCTGTATTACTAACATCAACAACATATACCAAGGAATACTCCCTATCACCACAAATACTTCCTATCATCATAATATTCTCTGTCATTTCCAAAATATTCTTGGTATTCCTAAAATAATTTTATCCTCGAAAATGAAAATTAATGGCCAAAAAATATTTTGTAGCCACTGATTTTCAATGTGGTACTCGCCAAAAAATATTAACCACTCAATATGTTGATTTTATGTTGCGGGTGACAAGAAAAATGGTATCGATAGCGTCCACGTTGTCACTAGTCCATTGAGTAGTTGGTTGAGGCCATTGGTAGACCTACATGGGGCCCATAGTCCCTATAGGTATGGCCTTGCACAGGGCAAAGAGCACCTTTTTTAGTTTTGAAAAAAAAACCAAAATTTATTTTTGAAAAAAAATTCATTTTTTGTTTTAAACCTGATTTCTTGCTTTTTAATTTTTTTATATATTTGGGTGATCCCACAATGTTGGTTTACAATTTCTGGGAGATTCTGATTTTTGCTGAAATCACACATTTTTAGAAAATATAAAGATTTAAGCCTTAAAAAGTTTCATTTTAATGATTCCAATTGAAGAGGGTTTGATCAAACCACTTTATATCAAACCCCCTTGGATAGAACCCCGCTAGTATTAAACCATACTTATAACAGAGTCTCCTTTACACCTATCAAAATGCTGATAAAAAACCACTTTTGATTTACCTTTTGGGGGATCAAATGAATTCATTTAAAAAAAAATTGTTCGCCATTTGTTGTGTAGTTTTGCACACATGCCCCACTAAATGTGGGGACCCTCTTTCTTCGCTTTTTGGTGTTTTGACCCTTTCCTTTTGGGGATTTTTTTTGCTTGCTTGGGTTTGTGCCTTAACGACCATTTTTCCAATTGAAGTGGCATTCCTTTTAACTAAATTGAAAATATGAAGTTTTGACTTTGTCTCGGGTTTTTCACTGTTTTCGAGAAAATCCGCCTGGGCCAGATTCTCCCGATTCCTTCGAATTGTCTGAAATTGCTACTTTTGCACTACTTTCGGGAAAGTCCGCACATCCTGGATTTCCCCAAAATCCGTGGCAGTGTCGAATCCCCAAAATTCATGACAGTGTCGAATCCCTGAAGGTCTTTGTGGCTGTGGCTGTGGCTGTCTTGTCAAATGCATTAATGGCGTTTATGCGGAGGTCCTTTGGCTTTGATATATTGTTTTTGTTAGAATCCAAGATCACCTGCATGCAATCAACTATCACATGCAAAAGACATGCAAAACCAACAAGATGTTCTATAAACCTCAAAGTGTAAAATGCATTATGAGAATCTCAAATATTACAAAGAGATCAATCCTTATGAAGGAGATCAAGAAACCTTAAATGAAACCCTAGTGTGCACACTTAATAATTAATCAATTATTAATGTGCCTAAGTTTTTTTTTTTTTTTTTAATTTCTAAGTTTAGCTTAAGCAACTAGAGGAATAAGTGACTTAATTAATTAACCAGTATGATATAATTAATTAAGCATATAACTTATTACTCTAACACCCCCCCTTAAGATGAACTTAGGAAGAAGCTAAAACACTAGAAGAAGATGCATGCAAACAAAGATGGGTCCCGGCAACTAGGCCTGATCAGGTACCCATTTACAAATGCAAGAAAGAGGTAGAGGAGGAAAACCCAGTGGGACAAAACCCCCCTACAATGATATGACATGCTGCAAAGAAGCACTGGAAGAACACTATAGAGTAACACTGGAACCGCAATCTGGCAAGCAAGGAAAGATACTTTTGTCTACAAGAAACCATATCAGAATCATAATGATGCAACAGCAGACCCGATGCCATGTAACACTTGAAAACTCCAAACGGGAACTACCTTGGAATCTATGAAGGCTAAAATGATTAATGATGTATCTATGAAAATGAAGTGCAAAAGATGCAATCTCATTCTCCCAACTCAAAATATTCAAGTAATTCCAAATCACCCATCGTGGGAAAATCGGAATAATGAAAACCTAGGATGTGATACAGAAAAGGATAGGAACATAGGGCTTCAATACTCCTTCCAATGTCAGAAGATAGCTTAAAACGAGATTGTGGCAAAAAAGCGAGCTAAATACAAATAAACATCTGAATTCAACCAGAAATAAATGCATTAAAACAAGAAAATAATATAAAATAAATAGCACCAAATGAAAGTACTCAGAACCAGCTTTCCGGTGATATCTTGTTTTCCTGATTTCGATACCATATCCCCAAGTTATGCCAAAATAAAAAAAACTGCTCTTTTAAGGCAAATAAGGGTTAGGGGGACAAACTGCCGTACGGTCGATGATGTCATGTTGATGTCGCAAGATTCTTGCTGCAGGTAAAATTTTGACAGCCATCTAGCCATTGGCTAAAAATTTGACCTCCTGTAAAATTCATTTTATCTCCATGCACCGATGGCATAGAAGGAAGCAGAAAGCCTCCGTTCTCCATGCAACCATGTCAAGGATAGGGAGCCCCTGTGGGTAACCCTAGTTGTCCATAAGACCGTATTGCATGGCATCTGCAGGCTGGACCAAATCATCGGAGTTGAGGGAGTGCCACCCATATGGGTTGTCGGTGACGCCTCCTAAGTGGCTTAATCCTTTTCTGGCTGTCTCCATGAGCATTGTGCAAACTCTGGCAACCACAATTTTTTTCATTTTTTCTTCAAAATTTAGGCTCAACGTATAATAGGAGGTCGACGTATTTCTCGGCAATGCTTTTGCCTCCTGCATCAAGATCACCAAAATCAACCAAACGCATTGTAGCGTTCTTAGGGTTTTGAGGCACTTCAATAACGCTGGCTATTATCGTCCATGAAGCCCATAGTGCCAAAAGTTATTACCCCAGATTCAGTAAAAGATGCCTCGGAAACTCTGCATTTGAACTCATCGAGAAGCTTATATCTTCAAATCACAAATAAGTAAAATGTAGGTCTAGAGCTCGATACCATGTCGTTAGAATCCAAGATCACCTACATGTAATTATTCGTCACATGCAAAAGACATGCAAAACCAACAAGATGTTCTGTAAACCTCAAAGTGTAAAATGCATTATGAGAATCTCAAATATTACAAAGAGATCAATCCTTATGAAGGATATCAAGAAACCTTAAAAGGGAAACCCTAAATGAAACCCTAGTGTGCACACTTAATAATTAATCAATTATTAATGTGCCTAAGTTTTTTTTTTTTTTTAAATTTCTAAGTTTAGTTTAAGCAACTAGAGGAATAAGTGACTTAATTAATTAATCAGTATGATATAATTAATTAAGCATATAACTTATTACTCTAACATTTTTTTTGAGGAGTAATTGATCATTTGAGTTTGTGTATTTGCTATCATTTGAGCTTGTGTGTTGAGGTTCTTGGTGTTTGCTGGATATTTGGATTTTCGGGGCCATTTGGATTATGCGTTTGCATTTCCTGTGTGTGGGCTGTATTTGGTTTGCATTGAGCAGTTGTATCTTGACTCCACCAGTTTCAACCTTCATGTTTCCATGGTATGTAGATGTGCCCTATTCCCTATTGATTTCAATGACTTTTCTCTGTTTGCTTGGGGAGTCCTTCGTAGGTTTCTTGGTTTCCTAGATGTGCGTCATCATTGTACATTTTGGGGTTTCATTTGGTGCACCAATCCGCTTCTATTTATTATGCGTGTGCGTCTTTGTCTGGTGTTGCTTTTTATTTGGGTGTGGGCTTGCTATGGTTTCATGCTTCCCATTTTGATGTATTAGCAAGTCATCTATGCTTTCATGGTGGACGTTTAGGTTTTTGACCTAGGGCATGGCCAATTCTCTTCAAATTTCTGTGTGAAATGTCCTTAGCTCACGTTTTATTTCTCAGGGTCCTAGGTTTGTTGGTTTCAGAGTTCTGGCATAAATCCGGAGTGATTTGAATTGATTTGATGAAAGTACTGAGGACATAGATAGGTTCAGGTTTTTGAGGTCTTCACGGAATTCTGCTTCCCTTGGATTTCCCCAAATTTTCTATCTCTTCTTCTTTTTTCACTTTCTGCCGGATTTCATTTGGTTTCGCCAAAATTTGTTCCATCCGGATTTTCCCGAAGTCCGCGATCGAGTCGTTTTTCTGATTTTGAGCTTTGATATTGTTATATCTGGATTTTTCCAAAATCCGTTCGATTTGGATTTTCCCGAATGGTCCATGTCCCTTCATTTTCCCTGAGTTAGTTGTAACTATTGTTGATTTTGCCAAAATCCATCTTCGGCGGATTCTTCTGGGTGTTTTGGGGAAATGTTGAATTTGATGGTTATGGATTGTGGGTTTCTTGGTAATACATTTGATTAACTTAAAGAGCTTATGTTAAGTGTTCTTAATGCTTTTCCTTAGCTAAGTTGGTGATTTAAATAATTTTTTGGGATTTTGTTTGTTTGGTTAGCTAGAATCTACCTACCCCGGATTTTCCCAAAAATCCTTCCGAGTGCAGAATCCACGAGGGGAGCTAAATCCTGAATTTTGAGATAATGATCTTTTGTACTTAGTGCTTCTTATAGATCTAATTATGGTTATTCTTATGTGTTCATA
>CM021102.1:86683973-86749095 GCA_007115665.2 Sequoiadendron giganteum | reverse complement strand
GATGGTCAGGAATAACTATCCCCCTAATCAATGTACATAGTATACAATCTATCGTCTCATATCTATCAGCTAACACCTGCCATCTAATCTCATAATTCTCTACACCTAACCTCCTAATATCATCAAATACATAAAATCTAGTAATCTCGCTATATCCACGATGTGTATCGTACATCACCATCTCTCCTCTGATGGAAAATCTAAGAATCCTATACACATCCTCTAGGGTGACAATCACCTCACCAGTAGGAAAATGAAATGATGAGGTCTCTCGATGCCATCTCTCACATAGGGCAGTGAGCATACCTTTGTTTTCCTGAATCGTGGGCATGTTCAACACATGATGAAGTCCCAGTCTCCATAACAAGTGTGTCTTTGCACTCACTAATCGATCTCTCAGCTCGAACATATCCGGCCATGAGTCTCGGTTATAAATAGGGTCTAAGATAACCTACAAAGTGCATTCAACCAAGATATCAAATGTCAAATAATTCAAGTTTCTATCAAATTTTTTTTTCAAAAATTTGATAGTCAAATGTGGTTCACTTTATCAAATGTGGTGCAAGATTACACATGCATCGCAACACAAGGCATATGTGTTTTGTATTTCAAATGCATTTCAAAGTAATTCAACTTCAAACAAACAAGATAATATGTGCAACAAATTTCATATGCGGTGCATATTAACTACCTACCTAATATGCATATGCGATTCACATTATCAAATGTGTTTCTCTATCCTACATGTGCCTAAGAAAAACTCATATGCGATGGAGATACACACATGTAGTGCATAAACAAAACAAATGTGTCTAATTGATAAATGAACTAATAATGCCTAGACGTCTTTTGAAATATGCATCATTCTACAAGCACATGTGTTGTGTACGAATGCATATGCATTGAACTAGAAAGACCGCATCTTAAAAATTAAATTTTACCGCCTAAAACTACGTGAAAAATTAAAATTCGAAAGGTCATTCTAGGGTACATACCGGGCATCCTGTGTTGGCTATCCATTGGAAGGTCCAGATTCGATAACTGCGATGATGGGTGTAGGGAACTGGAGACATTTTTGTTGAGTGCTCAAAGCTAAATTCTTAATTCTTCAAATCTTCAGGGTGCAAATGACTTGGTTTTCACCCTAATTTCTATTTATACCTAGGGTTTGGGTGGTATTTCTTCTAACCTAGTCTATTGACCGCATAAAATTCCAACTTCAATTGATTTTTACACATCCCTAACACTTCCAAATTCAATTTCGTCAACTCCATAGCTTTTCTAACCATAAAATTGACTAATCGGGAATATTTCTTGATTTTATTGAAATTTTTCAAAAATTTGTCAATTTTCCCAAGGGGGCATACCCTAACCTATTTCATACTAGGGCATGATCAAGGCATATTTTCTTTGACACAATGCTGAAACAACATTGTATCAAAGAGGGGCAAACTGTAGACACCAAAAATTGGTCTAGGCCTACGAGTACCACTTTCGACATAAATTTCTAATGTCCATGTTCATGATTAAATAATGTTTATTATTTAATTACTTTATAAACATATCTTTCCTCTATTAATTAAATAAAAATTAAATTATTTAATTAATTCATTATGACCCTTATTAAACTTTGATTAATTGTCACTAACTAATTAATTCTCTTTCTTAATTAAATAATTTATTATTTAATTAACCCCTTTGTTATATTTCAATTATAACTAAATATTCTTTTCAAATTATTTAATTATTTAATTAACCTTTTTAGTCAATTAAATAAATTATTATTTATTTAATTAAATTATTTTAGTTTCAAATGTTGAATTAAATTAACATTTAATTCATAATTAATTGTTTCTATCACATTCTTTTATCACCGAGTTATCTAATTATTCACTCACCATCTGACTCGAGATCTATTTAAATCTGCTAGTTATCTCCGGATTCGATATCCAATCATCTCTACGAAATGACTCTCTATCACAACCAGTCAGTTAACTAGTTCTAACTCATATGCATGAACATATTTATTAATTAAATATCTTTGTTTAATTAATTAATTCATGTGTGCATTCGAACATATTATTCTTTGAGTTCTAACTTTATGATTTTCATTCAAAGTCTAATTCTTTTATTTTCAAAGAATTTCAACTGAATATTAAATCATTTATTTAATCTTGAACTCTTGTTCTTTCTATTTTCAAACAGTCTTAACACCAGATTAAATTATTATCCTAATTTAATCTTTATCCTGCAAAATTTCCCAACTCACGTTCTAAATGACACAAAACTCACAGTGCATGGCACTCATCAATCTCAATCATTGATCTATCTTTCAAAGCTGAGTTGATCATTCGAAAACCAACTTTCTATAAATTGGTTGATCTTTGTTAGTATTCCTCCTCCCGAAATCAATACTTTTGAGAAGAACTTATAATCTTCAATATTTTTCTTAGATAATACATCCAAGCTATGCTTGCATACATACAGAAAATTCGAGGGCAATAATACCGATACAGAGAAATGGAGAAGGACAATCAAGATAATTCAAAGAGGTGGACTGATATTCGGTGAGATTGTTTCATATTATCATTTTTATTGTTTTATTTCATTTGATTTGTTCTTTGTTGTTTGATTTAGATTTATGCTTGTTAGATTAGATTTAACCATCTTATTTTGCAACAATCCATTTTATCTACGTTACACCTAGGACTTAAATTTAAATTATGTTTTTGCTGTTATTTTAATTATTTCAAATCTATATTCACATGTCAGCTTGTGTTATTTGAATTTTGGGAAATTAATGTCACATACCTATAAATATAAGGTCATTGCACTATGTTCCACCTATAAATTTTATGAGAAATTTTGATATAATAAATATAGAGTTTAAAAAGAGAATTTAAAGGCATTCAAGAGAAGATCTAGTGAAGAGTTATTGCAGCAATCAAGATCCAATTATCATTTCAAAGTCTTATTGTATCACGCATGTTATTGGGGCTAATGTGTTGGTGTAGATGAAAAATAGAAAAATAGGTTAAGGGAAATGTTGTGAAAGAGGGTTCACCACAAAGGAACTATTTATCCAGTTTTATTCAAGGAAATGAGATCCAAACAATGAAGTGACTATCAACCAAAAGGTGAGTCAAATCAATGTATGAATCAGAAAATTTCCTATCTATGCAAGGATGGGGGTATAAGCTAAATTGAGATTTAGAGAGGAAAATCAAAACCATCAAACAAGCTCCAAAATACAAGCTATGAAATGAAAATGAAGAATAGTAATCCAATATGATAGAAATAGTAATCAAAAGGTAGATTTGGAAAGGGGAAAATAATTTGTACCTTTCACCAAAATTTACCTTTTGAACCTCATTTAGGACAATTTTCCCTATCACGAATGGGTCATGGCTAGGGTTCTCTAAGATCTATTTCTAGGTTCTCTTCTGCTATGTCTATACTCCTAAATTCTTGATTTTCTTTCTCAAAAAGATGAAAAATAAATTCAGTAGAGGAGTTTCAATGTCAGGACAAATTTTCTTGCAACTTTGCAACTTTCTTCAATTTTTCTCTTCAAAGGATCTTCAACCTAAAAATTTTAATCACACATCAAAGAGAGAAAAGTATTGTTTGTTAGGGAATGGGGGTTTTCCTTGGTCAAACCCCATTTTGGTAATTAAATGTTGAAACAAATAAAAGCATGATTTGGATTCAATTAACATGAATTGGCTTCAATGGATGTGGATCTTCATCATGAAACTTATCTTGAAACAATGTCCTTGAATATTTGAATAGATATTGAAGTCTACATCACCATATTAGCTCAAACAACATGCATGATGCAAGAAATATTTGACATGATGATAGGAATTTTGATTGCTACAATCTTAAATAATATTTCCCTTGAATACCTTGAAAATGCTCTTGAATTCTCTCTTAAACACAAAATTTCTATCATTAATTTTCTCATAAAGTTGTCAGGTGAAGCATAATGAAATAACCTCTTATTTATACATATCTTAACATTAATTCCCAAAATTCAAATATCATAAGCTGATATCTGAATATACATTTGAAATCATTGACAAACCACCAAAAACATAATTTGAATTTAGTTCCTAGCTGCAAGTGAGGACCCGTTTGCCTTAAGTGAAAGGGTACTATGCCACTTACCTAGGACACACATGACTCAATGTTAAGAATAATTTTATGGCATTTATGAATGTTGGGTTTCATCCCTCATAAATTGAAATTAATTAGGCTTGGATTTGAATTAAAGGGCCAATTAAGGAAAATTAACCTCAACTAATTAATAAATCCTTAGATTAATGTGAAAGTGTAAAGGTACACCTTACAACACCAAGAATAAGGCACAATTAATTCCATTTTAACTAAAAGGGCCCTAAACTTGTGAATATGTAAAATACATATTACAACACTAAATTAAGGCATCATTAAGCTCATTTTATTATTATTAATTATTCCCGAATTAAGTGTGAAAAAGGAGTATTTTTTGCTACACTAAATTCAACCCTCACTTTGGTACAAGGATAAGCCCAAGTGAAAACTCATGTAAAAGTATACATTCAAGACACTTACATATGCATCAATGAAAAAGATACACCAATCATAGAACATCAAAGACTAGGAAGATCAATCCTAGATGATCTGATTGATATAAAACACATCTAAGCTTTTGGTTTTATGCTCAATCTAGGGTAGTGGAACCTCAGGTTGTCGACTAGGTAAGTATCCCAAAAAGGGTGGAAAATGAGAGAATAATATTAGGCTCCCATACCATATCAAATATATCCTCCTAATAACTTCAATAAGGCATCACAAGGCAAGGCTCCATAGGAAAGCAAGGTGTGTTATGCTAGGTGGCCTTGAATTTAGATTTCAAGCTTCATAGGGCTTAACAAGCTAAGTTATGCTAAACACCTATGAACAAGGAAAGGCTCCACAAGCAAGCAAGGTGTGTTATGATAGGTGGCTTGAATTTAGAGTTTGAGCTTCATAAAGCTTAACAATCTATATTATGTTAAACACTTATGAACAATAATGCTAGTAAAAGGTTTTGGTTCAAAGGTATTTTTCTTAGTTTGTGTAAGGTCTTCTTCTTAGGGAACATCATGCCTAATATCCCCAAGAGAGGAAAAGTGAATAGTAAAATATTCACAACTTAGGGAATGCAGTGTGTCACACCACCACTAAGAGGAAAGACATACATTAAGAAATATCACACTCTTGGAGGACATCAAACCCAATGAAACCACCAAGAAAAAAAATCACACCATGGAACATAATTTTTTTTGAAATATATTATCGATGTATTCCCCCACTTTAAAGCAGTTTCTAACACCATTGTTGTGATAAATTTCTTTAAAGTACCTAATTTTCAATTCTAAGACATGAGAGCTTACACAGAAAGCTATATAACAAGTCATATGTTTCTAAAATGAAGCTACATCATGAAAAAGGAAGGAGGGGTCGCCCCCAAAAATCCATAAGGAATCAATGGATTCGAGGTCAGTATATCTTTGCTACAATGTTATTATAGAGCTCGAAAATGTCATTGTTCCCAAAATACTCGTAGAATTGAAAGAATGACACATAGAGAGAAAAAAAAAAGAATTTTTTTTTGGGCAAACATGGAAGAGACCTAAATTTCTCGATGCCTTGCATCATCCCTAAAAGGAAAACACAAGATAAGTGAAAAATATAAAATGTTGATGACATAGAGAAGAATGTAGATACAAATAGAAGAATACACAAAAAGAGAGAAATACATCAAAGAGAATAGTACGAGGGTTCACATTATGCATATGCAATCACATAAAGAAACATGAAAAAGAAAATAAAGCAAGAGAATAGTAAGGCACATGTGATTCACCCTATAGCAGGTCATTCACATCCCAATCATGTTCATTATATACAGAAGGTAGACAACTATCCAAAGGGACAACATCAAGTACCAAAACTAGGACAAGGCTATCTAACCCCTTTCCCCCACTAAGTGCAAGACAAGGATGAGCTAAGATGGGTGATGAGAATGAGCTCCTTGTGATAATGAGAATGATTTTAAATGAATGTAAAATATGTAATAGTGAGGGTACTATGATCCTACAACCATTACATGACAAGGAGAAAAATGCATGTAATTTCTATCCAACTATTTTTCCTAGGAATCATTATCATCAGAATAAAAATCACTCAATATAAATTTTAATGCATGACACTCATTAGTAAGATGCCCAAGATTTATATGATATGCACAATATTCATGTCAGTTTTAGGTATGTTGCATTTGCTATGAGGTGGAAATTTAATCCATTTTTAAGGAGTTGTTGTTAGATGAAGTTTTCCATTGATGTCGAAGGTTATTGATGTTAGAGGTTATCCATTTCTTGTTGATTTGTTGATGCTATTGGAATTTATTAATGTCAAATGTCTTTCATGGTTTTATGTTGTTCATGCAACAATGAAGTATAGGAAATAGTGTTTGGTATGTGTTCATGATTCATTCCATGTTGTTTGTTGCACTGATTTGTCATTGTTGGTATATGTGGATCATTCGGTGTTTTTTTATCATCTCATGGCTCTTGTACCACAAATTTTCTTCAAGAGTTGGCCATAAATACATGGTTGAAAATATAATGATATGAGAAGAGTTGAATGATGAGATCTTCACTTAAGGATCAAAACCCTAGTATTATGTACATCATCGAGGATCATCTTTATTTTCAATGCAGGCACTATACTATGCATCAGTGATATATGGTGGCTAGCAAAGGCGGTGCAAGGGCACCTACACTTTGTGGATTCTAAGTTTGTATAAGTGTCTCTTGAGTTCATTTATGCTTAATAAGCTCTACAAGACCAGTCATAATGTAAGTTGGAAGGGTTTGAGTCATTTAGTTGAATTTGACATTTTTTGGTGCATAGGCCATATGAAGCCATGAGTCTTAAGGGGTTTGGAATTAGGGTCTTATTCCATGTTAAATAAGCTATCAATGACAATTTTCTATTTTATTTGAAAAGATTATTATGTATTTTGAAATATTAGTGGATCAGTCAAAAGGGATTTAGGGATTTATAAGATCAAATTATGTAAAGGGTGTAATCTTGGTTGGTTGTAGGAGGCAGTTGGAATTTGGATTCAATATATGCATCCATGTAATCTTCAAGAAAAGGTTGGTTTTTGAGTTCTAATAAAGAAAATTGCATTTTGGAGAAGGTTGATCACTGTTTTCCATTGTTTTCCTAAACTTTTCTTCTGGGCACAGGTCGTACAGACTAAAGATGAATTGAGACATTACTTACCTAAATGTATATGTGTTTATTTTCTCTTTTATTTGTGTTGGAGGCTTAGAATCCTCGTTTGTGTGAGAGGGATCAGCAAATTCGGGAGCACCCTATTTTCTGTGTTGGGGTGTTGAGGGAACCAATATGAGATTTTAACCAATCCACCTACAGAACTCTGGGTCAATGGATTGGTCTGTAACATGCTTAGTTAGGTGTAGGAATACCTTGGGGAAAGAGGGAACAAGGAGTATGGCCATGGTGTGATGTTCTAGTGTTGATCAGGGGTAGTGTGGTCATGAAAATAGGGAACCCAAGTAGTGAATTGGAGAATTATTGAGAGAAGTGGGATTGTGAGGGTTTCTCAAGTCGAGGTAGGGATAATGTAATATTTTTGGAAGCCTATGAGTGTTGGGAGAAGCCTGGGGTTGTGAGTTTCCTTAACCCCTCATTTTGGTGAAGGTTTAGGAGGGTATGGGAGCAGAGGTTTAATATAGGCTCATGGGGCTCTGAAAGTTGGGAAATCTTGAGTTTGGGCATTATTCTTAAGACTGTTCTAGGTTATCTTTCTTTGGGGGTAAGTTTGAGTAAGGATTCCTTTGGAAAAAAGGGCTAATTGTGAAGCCTAGAACCTGGGTGTGTGTACTGAAAGTTCATATTGGTCCAAAAGAGTGACCCTTGATTTTCCTATATGTTGTATAACCCTAAAGAGGGTATCTTAATCCATGTTTCAATCGGTTGGTGTTTTGGAAAGGTTGTGTGGAATTTAGCCTAAACTAGTTTTTGAATGCTACAAGGGGAAATCTATTGTGAAGGTTATTGAATGGTAACTTTGGAATTATCAATCTTTGAGATGTAGTTTGAATGGTCAAATTGCCAATATATTCATGTTGAGATATCTTGTAGGGATTGGGTGGAGGTCTTGAGTGTTTTGTAAACTTGGGGGGTTAAGATCCTTGAGGGTGAGTTGATGTCCATGAGATTGGAGTTGAGTCTTTGGTTGAGAGTTGAAGTCTTTGTTTTGCGAGTGATCTACACCTAGCCTCAGCACAGTAGTAGTATCAAAGCAAGGGAGTAGGTCTTTGTGAAGATCAGGATTGGATTTTGTGGGTAGGAAGAAGAAGATAGTTGAAGGGAACAAAATGCCTCCTAAAAACAATGTTGTGGCAAGAAAACTTGATACTCATGAGAAGGATATCGATACACTGAAAAGGGAGATGGCTGCAATAAAGGTTAAGGGCAGGACCCTTTTGGAGAAAAGTGAGTCTAAAGAGGAAGAGACCTCTAGTGAAGAAGAAGAGATGGATCTAGATGATGTGAGAACAATGAAGCTACTGAAAGCTATGAAGAAGGATGGACATGGAAAAATGGATGTGCCTATGCATGGAGGAAAACTTGATAGTGAAGAGCTCTTGGATTGGATAGGGGCTTTGGAGAACTACTTTGATAGTGAAGATGTTGATGAAGGACATAAAGTGAAGAGAGCAAAAACAAAACTGAAAGGGCATGCTTTGGTATGGTGGAATTTTGTGCAAGAAGATAGGGGGAAGAAAGGAAAGATAAATATCATTTATTAGGAGAAGATGAAAGAAAATATAAAAGGTGAAAGAGTTAGATGTGCAAGCATATACTGAAGAGTTTTATAGGCTAAGTATAAGGACTAAACATGAAGAAGATGAGGAAGAGATGACTGCTAGGTACTTGAATGGTTTGAGGTTCAACATTCAGGATGAAATCAGCATGATGGCACCAAAATCAGTAGAGCAATGCTTTCAAATGGAAATGAGGGCAGAAGAAAAGCTAAAGAGGAGACAAGAGAAGGCAGCAAGGGGAAGAGGTAACACCTCTAGAGGAAGGGGATTCAATCCTAGTTCAAGGACAAACAATGAAGGCCAAGGAGATGAAAAAAAGGATCAAGAGCAATCTGATTCAAGAGGTGAATGGAGAGGTTCAAGAGGCAGATTTAGTGGAGGAAGAGGATCATATCAGTTCTCAGGCAGATGCTACAATTGCAACCAACCTGGACATCCATCCTTTAAGTGCCTTGAAAAACAAGGCTCAAGCTCTCATGGTGGAGAAAGGAGGAATCAATTAGTGCATGAGGATGAAGAGAGTGTGACTACACTTGTAGTGAACCTTACATCAGAACAAGGAGAGGCACTCATGATAAGGAGAACTATGTTGCAAGCATCCAAGGAGGAAGATTCAAGCCAAAGAAGGAGCCTATTCAGAACTACATGCAAAAGCAAAGGTAAAGTGTGTCAAGTTGTCATTGATTCTGGTTCTCAAGATAATCTAGTGTCTAGGGAAATGGTGGACAAGTTATGTTTGGAAAAATTACCTCATGAAGCACCTTATAGAGTCTCTTGGGTAAATGATAATCAAACCTTGGTGGTCAAAAAACAAGCATATGTTGATTTTCATATTGGGGAGTCTAATGATAGGGTCCTATGTGATGTCTTGCCAATGGATCGTTTCCATGTGCTCTTGGGGAGGCCTTGGCAATTTGACAAGAGGGCTATGTATGATGGCTAGGAGAACACATACACCATCAAGAAGGGGGACAAAACCTTTAAGTTTCTTCACTTGAAGACAAATGTAAGGGATAAAGGTAAGGCTAAGGTAGTTTTGTTTGGCGATAAGAGATTTTGAGGCCTGAGGACAATAGGTCTGATGTGATTGCAGGTATAGAGCAGGTTGGTGGAATTATGACAGTGAGGAGCACACCTACAAATGGTGTTAGGATAGTAGATATGAAGGGAAGGTGTGGTTTGTGTGAGGATGAGGTGAATCATACCTTTGCATGGCATAATGAGTTGAGTAACAAGGTAAAAGAGTCTTTGGAGAAGCAAGAGGAGGCTAATAATGTGCTTGTTGGGAAAATTAGATGTCCTGTGGTATTGTAGCAGGTCAAGGAACAGTCAGTAGGCATGAAGACAAAGTTTGTTGGAGAGGCAAATGAGAGGACAGTGGGTCATGAGAGAAGAAGGACAAAGAACCTGACACTTGAAGGTCTGATCACAGTAAAGGAACAAAAATACAAAGGTCTGATGATAGTGAGGGGAGGAAAGTGTATGCAAACATAGTTGGAGTGGTGCAAGCATGGAGATGAAGCAAGGAGGAAGCTAGGACACTGTGGTGTTAAATCTTGTTTATTTGCAGGTATGAGGACTAGGAATCCTTTCAATTTTGATCCAGGACTAAAGAGATTAGTATAAAGTCTCAAGATACTTGAAGCAGCAATGAGGATGAACAAAACAAGTTTCCACTCTTGGGACAAGAGTCCTTTTTATGGGGGGGTGTATGGTGCAAGGGAACCTACACCTTGTGGATTCTAAGTTGGTATAAGTGTCTCTTAAGTTCATTTATGCTTAATAAGGTCTACAAGACTAGTCATAATGTAACTTGGAAGGGTTTGAGTCATTTAGTTTAATTTGACATTTTTGGTGCATAGGCCATATGAAGTCACGAGTCTTAAGGGGTTTGGAAGTAGGGTCTTATTCCATGTTAAATAAGGTCTCAATGACCATTTTCTATTTTATTTAAAAAGCTTAGTATGTATTTTAAAAGATTAGTGGATTAATCAAGAGGGATTTAGGGATTTATAAGATCAAATTATGTAAAAGGTGTAATCTTGACCTCCAACGGTCATTAGTAGTTCAAAAATTTTGTTAGAGAGCAGTTGGTCAGTTGTGGGAGACAATTGGAAGTTGGATTCCATATATGCATCCATGTAATCCTCGAGAAAAGTTTGGTTGTTGAGTTCTAAATAAAAATTTGTCTTGGTGGAAACGCTGATCACTATCTTTCACTAGTTTTCCTGAACTTTTCTTATTGGCACAAGCCCGTACAAAGTTGATATGCCTTGAAACTGTGAGCACTTGTTGGTGTATGCATTTTCTACCTTATTTCATTTGTTTGGGAGATTATAATCTCTATTGGTGCATGAGGGATCAACAAACACAGAAGTTTCTTTGTTTCCTGTGTTAAGGGCTTGGGGGTGATATTATGACAAACTAGCCAATCCACCTACTATTTTGGGTATGTGGCTTGGTGGATTGGATTGTATCATGGTTAGTTAGGTGTGTGAATGTTGTGGAGACCGAAGGGGTGAAGGGACTCAGCATGTTATGATGCTCTAGTGCTGATCATGGGTAGTGTGGTCATGAAAAGAGGGAACTCAAGTAGTGAATTGGAGAATTGTTGAGGGAAATGGGATTGTGAGAGTTTCTTGAATCAGGGCAGAGGTAATACATGGTGTCTAGACCCCTGGGAGGATTTGGGAGAGTCAGGAGTTGTGAGTTTTCTCAAACCCTCATTTTGGTGAAGGTTTAGGAGGGTTTGTGAGAAGAGGGATAAGACAAGCCTTAGGTGCTCTAATAAGTGATAAATCCTGAGTTTGAGAACCATTCCTAAGACTATTTCAGGTTCTTTTGGTGGTAAGTTTGAGTGGGGGTTCCTTTGTAAATCAAGCCAAATTGTGAAGCTTAGAACTGGGTAGGTGTATTAAAAGTCCATGTTGGTCCAAGACAATAACCCCTGATTATTTAGTATGTTGTGTAACCCTGAAAATGGTATCTTAATCCACCCTTTAGTTGTTAAGTGTTTTGGAAAGTTTTTGTGGAAATTGGCCTAGACTAGTTTTTGAGTGTTAAAAAGGGGTAAATTGGTATGAAGGTTGTTGAATGGTGATTTTGGAGTGATCAATTTTTGAGATTGAGTTTGAATGGTCAAGTTGTCATTATATACATGTTGAGAGACCTTGTAGGGTCTTGGTGGAGGTCTTGATTGTTTTGTAAACTTGGAAGGTTAAGATCCTTGAGGGTGAGTTGATGTCCATGAAATTGGAGTTGAGTCCTTGGTTGAGAGTTGAAGTCTCTATTTTGTGAGTGATCTCCACCTAGCCTCTGCATCAGTGTATTATGAGATAACATGAGCCTCAAAATATATCTCACAATAGTATTGCTAATAAGACACCAAGTTGTAAAGCTCATACAAGTTTCACAAACTTAGTGTACAAATCCAAAATGGAAAGAGGCTTAAAATGCAATGCAATGACCTAGAATGTAATGTTTAAATACAATTTTTAGATTCTAAACAAGGTAGTTTTCTAATTACACTATGCAATAATCTGAAAATTAAATCTCGTAAATGCAATTTTGAAATAACACAATGCACTAAACGTACCAAATTAAGCTAAATATGATGAAATTGATGAAACAAAAACTCAACAAACTATAACAAAAATCTGAAAGCAGCAAACAAAAGCACAAAAATAAATATTTTAATTCCCATAAATTCAGGTTATGACTTGATCAGGGACTCATTTTCCCTATAGTGAATGGGTCCTAGATTAGGTTTTTGAAACAAACGTTTACTATTTTTTAAGTGTTTTCTAGTGGTTTTCAAATTTGGGTGGGTTACAACAATTTTCAATTTTAGTTTTATGTGAACACAATGTGAAACGCAAGTTGAAAATGTGACAAAATGATAACCTAAAATACCTAGTTTGATATGCAATTTTGTTTTAATTTTCAAATGCAAGTTAATATGATGTAAATGATATGCAAAATGACTAATTTTTTTGTGTTTTTTTAATTTAAAGAATGCAAACTAGGGAATCCTAAAACCCTTAATGAGATGCAAATCCTAGGACCCTATTTTCACATAACACTTCATATTTCCTTAAGTGTGTCCTAGTTAAGTGAACTAGGACCCATTCGCCATGTATCATTGAGTTTGTGGGAAAAGAAGATAGAATCCATTTTGTAGACATCGACATGGACAACTTTAGAATTGAAGAGTTACAAGAAGAGGAAGAAAAACAAACCGTACCTCTAGAGAAAGAAGTATTACAACAAGCTAACAATGATGATCTATGGAATATTCATTTTTATGGAGCTTGTTCAAAGGAAGGAGTTGGTGTAGGGGTCATACTTATTTATCCAAGTGGTAAGACCTTCAAATTTTCATTTCAGTTATTATTTGCATGTACAAATAATGTAACTGAGTATGAAGCCTTGCTACTAGGGTTTAAATTAGCTAAGAAACATGGGATTAAAAATTTAAGTCATTGGAGACTCAAAACTTGTTGTTTCTCAGGTTAGAGGAAAACATGCATCAAAAAATACTAGACTAACACAATATAGAAATTTTGTTTAGGACTTAATTGAGCATTTTGATTCATTTGGCATTGATTGGTTGGATAGGAGAAATAATAGAGTGGAAAATTTACTTACCAATATTGCTCTCTTACCAAATGATATTACATTTTCTAGCATCTCAAAGTTTGAAGTGCAATTTAAACCTTTAGTTCCTGATAATATTAAGAATTGGAAAGTGTTTAATGATGATGATGACATCTTGATATTCCTAAAATACATAGATGGATATGAAGGTCAAGAAATTTATTTTGGAGCCTTTGTGGAGGAAGTGGATGGTAAGGAGACTATATTTGGGAATGAAATTATTCAGTTAGAAACCAATAAAATTTCTAAAGGACTGGTAGAATTGGAAAGTGTTTTTGATGACCTTGATTAGAGTAATGCTAAGCAGACATCTACACACAAAGAGGATCTTGAAGAAATAAATCTTGGAATAGAGAATGCTCCAAAAAAGGTTTACATTGGTAAAAAGATGAAATCACAAGTTAAATAAATGCTCATTGCTTTGTTGAGAAAGTATAGACATGTATTTGCTTGGTCTTATGATGACCTGAAGGTGTAAAAATAAGATATATTTTAGCATGAAACCAGATGAAAATCCCTTCAGGAAAAATAAAATATCAATAAATCCCACACTACAAACAAACATGCAGGAAGAACTTGTGAAGTCAAGGGATGCTAGGATCATTAAGCCTATTAGGCATTCTAGTTGGGTTTCAAATATTGTTCCTGTGAGGAAGAAAAATGGTGACATTAGGCTCTGTGTTGACTTCAGAAATTAAAATATGTCATCCACTCCCTAACATAGAATCCATGTTACAAAAGGTAACTGGTTGTGAGCTGCTATCTATGATGGATGGGTTCTCATGTTATAATCAAGTTGTGGTCAAAGATTCTGAAAAATATAAAATAGCTTTCACAAATCCATGGGGCACTTATGTCTATGTTAGAATTTCATTTGGATTAACAAATACCGGGACTACCTTTAAGAGAGCCATGGATGTGGCATTTTCTGATTTCATAGATATATTTTTAGTTGTTTAACAAGATGACTAGACTATATAAAGAAAAAAGGAAGAAGATCATTGTATGCATATGGAGAAAGTGTTTAAGAGAGCACTAGAGAATGGAATTTCATTGAATCCAAAAAAGTGTGTGGGGTAAAGGAAGGTAAGCTACTTGAGCATATTATGTCTAAATATGGAATCAAGAATGATCCTGAAAGAGTAGTAGCCATTGACAAAATTTCACAACCAAAAATTGCCAAAGGAGTTCAATCATTCTTTGGTCAGATAATTTTTTTGAGAAGGTTTGTAACTAAATTTTTGATATTACAATGCCTATTTCTAAGATGTTAAAGAATGGAGAGGAAGTGGTTTGGAGTGAGGAGCCTAGTTAGGAATTCAAAAGTATAAAAAAATCCATCAAGGAGGCTCCAATGCTAATATCTCTAGATTTTTCCAAGCCAATGCATATATTTTATTTTGCATCTTTTCATACTATTACTGTTGTGTTACTACAAAAGAATGACAAGGAATTTGAAAAACCCATTACATTCTTTAGTAATTCTTTGCAAGCTGCAAAACTTAAATATGACATGAATGAGAAGCAAGCATATGCTTTAGTCAAGGCTGTAAAGAATTTTCAAATGTACCTAATGGGAGCTACAATCATAGCTTTTGTGTCAAGTGTTGTAGTGAAGGACATATTCACTCAACAAGAAACCATAGGTAGAAGGTGCAAATGGATCAATAGGATCCAGGAGTTTAACATTGATATTCAGATTACCAAGTTGGTGAGAGGACAAGGTCTTTCTAAGCTAATGGTTGAAACCAAATTGGAGGAAAACTAGATAAATCAATTCAAGTGTGTTGATGTTACACCTATCCATGATATGTAGACTTGTGGGTGGTATAGAAGGATTGTTCAATATTTGAAAACCATGTAGTGTTCAGAAGATATGGTTGACAATGAGAGAAGAAATTTGAAGTTACATGCCATCAAGTATGTCATCATTGATAATGAGCTTTGGTGGAGAAGCCCAAATGGTGTATTACTCAAGTGTTGATGGAAAATAGGCATTGGAACTCTTACAAGAAATTCACAATGGAGTGTGTGGTGGCCACTGCATGGCTAGAATAACTTCTTATAACATTTTGAGGGTAGGTTTTTGGTGGCCTATAGTTTTCAAAGATGCACATAATTTTGTTAAAACTTGTGATGCTTGCCTGAGATTTGTAGGAAAGCTAAATTTTTTAGGTATTTTACCACTTAGACATATCTCATTTTAGGCCCCTTTTCAGTAATGGGGTATAGAATTCATTGGTGAAATATTATAAAAGTCTAGTGGGGGGAATTTGTGGATTCTTGTTGCAATTTATTACTTTACAAAGTGGGTGGAAGAAATCCCAACCAAGAAGGAAATAAGCAAAGAGATAATTGATTTTTTGATAAATAATATTCTAATCAGATTTGGAGTCCCAAAAAATATTATCTCAGATAATGCCATGTGTTTCAGATCTGATGTGCTCAAAGACTTTTGTGATAAGCATGGAATGCAAACTTCTTATTCTCCCCCTTACCATCCTCAAGGAAATGGTCAAGATGAATCTAGTAACAAGATTCTAATGCAAATCTTAAAAAGGGTGATTGAGAAGAATAAGAAGGCATGGGATTCAAAATTGAAGCTGGCACTATGGGTTGATAGAGTTAATGTAAAAAAGGCCACAGGACAATCACCTTTTGGTTTAGTGTATGGTTTGGATGCTAGTGTTAGAGTAATAATTTATTGCGCTTAATTAATTTTATCATAATGGTTAATTAATTAAGTCACCTATTCCTCTAGTTGCTTAAGCTAAACTTAGGCACATTAATAATTGATTAATTATTAAGTGTGCACACTAGGGTTTCATTTAGGGTTTCCCTTTTAGGGTTTCTTGATCTCCTTCATAAGGATTGATCTCTTTGTAATAACGGAGATTCTAATAATGCATTTTACACTTTGAGGTTTGCAGAACATCTTGTTGGTTTTGCATGTCTTTTGCATGTGACAGGTATCCATTTGCATGCAGGTGATCTTGGATTCTAACATGGTATCAGAGCACCAGACTTGCCGTTGCTTGTTCGTGATTTGAAGATATGGCTTCTCAGTGAGTTTCAAGTGCAAGGGTTTCCACAGGCATCTTTTTTCTGTATCTGTCCCAGGTTTTTCATTAATCCAGATTTGGCCCGATGGGTGTTTTGGAGATTACCTGGATATTTTGGCAGTTGGGAGACTGCATCTTGCATCTTTGCACTTCATTTTCAGTGATACATCATTCAATAATCGACTGTTGCTTCATAGATTCCAGTGTTGTTCCCATTTGGAGTTTTCGAGTGTTCTGTGGCATCGGGTCTGCTGTCACATTATGATGATTTTGATATGGTTTCATGTAGACAGAAGTATCTTTCCTTGCTTGCCAGATTGCAGTTCCAGTGTTACTCTACAGTGTTCTTCCAGTGCTTCTTTGCATTATGTCATATCATTGTAGGGGGGTTTTGTCCCACTGGGTTTTCCTCCTCTACCTCTTTCTTGCATTTGTAAATGGGTACCTGATCAGGCCTAGTTGCCAGGACCCATCTTTGCTTGCATGCATCTTATTCTAGTGTTTTAGCTTCTTCCTAAGTTCATCTTAAGGGGGGGTTTTAGAGTAATAATTTATTACACTTAATTAATTATATCATACTGGTTAATTAATTAAGTCACTTATTCCTCTAGTTGCTTAAGCTAAACTTAGGCGCATTAATAATTGATTAATTATTAAGTGTGCACACTAGGGTTTCATTTAGGGTTTCCCTTTTAGGGTTTCTTGATCTCCTTCATAAGGATTGATCTCTTTGTAATAACGGAGATTCTGATAATGCATTTTACACTTTGAGGTTTGCAGAACATCTTGTTGGTTTTGCATGTCTTTTGCATGTGACAGGTATCCATTTGCATGCAGGTGATCTTGGATTCTAACAGGTAGACTACCTCAAAATAATATGCTAAAGATGTACAAGTTTGTACAAGAATATGATGATGACATATGTGATGAAATGCAACATAGATTGGATGAATTTATACAGTTGGATAAAACTAGAAGAGAAGCTCATGATAAGAACACCAAAATGCAGCTACAAGTAAAGCATTTGTATGATAAAAGAGCTTCTCCCAAAAAAATTGAAGTGGGGAGTAAGGTATTGATGTGGAATGCAAGAGCTCAGGGTAAGGGAAAGCATGGGAAGCTTGAAGCATTATGGTTTGGCCCTTATCTGGTGTCCAACACACATGGTGAAGATTTATACTTTCTCCAAAGCTTAACAGGTGAACTTCTTGAACTTCCACTATATGGAAAGTTCTTGAAGCCATATTTCTATTGAAATATGTTTTGATCCATGTACATTGTATAGTCCTATAAATATTGTGTACAGGCTTGGTGTGCTTTGGTCTGGTCTTCTTTCCTTGATTGGGAAAGTCCTTGGTTTTTTATGTCCTTGTGCTTGGTGTGCTTCAACCATGAGATTTGAAATATCACCATGCCTGCAAGATGCATGTGTCCCCAACCAGAGCCACTGGTGGAACTCTAAATTTTTCATGTTCCACTGATCCAAACATGTCTTTATTTAGGTGCCCTCTTTCTTTGAAATCAAACAATTTTTTATGGTTTTATGTTGTGGGGTTGGGTTACTTTGCATATTTTTCAATTCTTCTAAATCCTTATCTTTGGATCTAATCCTTTGTTGACTTGCTATAGTCGGTCTTCGATTAGATTAAAATAACTTAAGGTTGTTGTGTTCATGTATCGACCAACCTCTTGTGTTGTAGCTTTCTCATTGCATTATCATTTATTTTGATAACATATTGTTCTAGCACATCTATCTATTTTATTTATCTCATGTATTTTATTTTATCTCTTTATCTATCATATTGTCCATGAAGGTGGGCAAACCTACATTGGAGTTTAACTAAGGCAAACCCCTAAAACAACCCCAACCATTTTCCCATTTTTGGGTTTGCAAGTTTTGAAGTTGCAATATTGCGAGAGGATTCATTTGTGGACCTCTTGTGAGTGTCTCCTTTCCTCTATTTTCATTTTATCATTTCACTTATTTTATGTTTATTATTTTTATTCTATTTCTATTATTTTAGTATATTTATGATATTTCAATCACCGAATAGGTAGTGGGTTATTTATACTTTTCAATGATAAACCTAGTTTTCATCCATGCAAGACTACAACATGCCCTTATGTAATTGTTTCATATGATATTCCTTTGAGAATTATTATTTTCACTCATTCTAGATCTGTATTGGTTGGCCTTGTGTCCAAATCCATAGTGTGTATAATAATAACCTTTGGAAGATTGAATCATTCTACCATTTCTATATGCATTCATCATTTGACTTCTGCATTCACTTGCTCTATGCCCAAATTTATTGCATGTAAAGCATTGACCAGTAAAGGATAAAACATTTAGATTCATTCTACTTCTACACTCCTTTTCTCTATGTCCAAATTTATTGCAAAAATAACAAGTACCATTGAAAGATAAGTACCTTTGAGCATTTGGTTGTCTGATATGAGGTCTTCTAGTATTGTTTCTTTGATTCTGAAGCATACCATTGTTCTTCTTGTCTTCAGTCTTATTTGCATTAGGTATCTAATATTCTTTCAATATTTCTCCTTTTTCAAGTCCCAAACCACCTTTATCTTTAGATGTTTTTTGTCCTATAATTAATTCATCAAGCATTGTGGAACTTGTCTTGAATTTTTCCTCATAACATCTTGCCTTCTCTAAATCTAATCTCATATTTACCACCTCTTGTTCAAGCCTCATTTATTCATTAGATTTGTTTTCCACCATTGCATTTAAACATTCCTCAACCTTTTTCTTTTCTTCCACTTGCACCTTCAATGTGGTGATGTTCTCATTTTCTTGTTTTAATCGTTCATTAACTTCTCTATTCCTTTCTTTGATTTTCTTGATCTACTCTCTCAGTTTTTTGATACATTTATTTTCCTCTTTAAGATTCTCCTTCAGATCTCTATTTTCATATTCAACTCTGTTAAGATCTTCAAGAGAAACTTTTTGTTCTTCTTTTTCAATCATGTATTCTTCTTTAGTGTATTAAATAGCGGGAATCTCTTCCAGAAGAATAGAATAATTTTTATCAATCATGTGTTCATCTCCAAGATCTTCCCAAAGTGTTCAAGCTCCTTCTAGTATCCAAGATCTAATACCAATTGTTGAACACCCAAAATACTAAGGGGGGGTGAATCAGTATCCCTTTAAACCAATTAAATATAGGTCATCTAATTATAAAAAAAAATATAACTGTAATGATGAATGAAAATATGAAGACATCCACAAAATCATATGACACATGAACACTAGTATTTTTACATGGAAAACCCAAAAAATTAAAAACTATGGTGAGGGTTATCTCACAATATATTATATCTGAATATAAGATATTACAAAAAGGCTCACTGCCAAGTGGACTCATTGTCCAAGTGAACTCACTACCCATAGAAAGTAAGAAATATAGAAAGAAGGGGTGTCTATACATCCTATTTGAACTGATACAATATCATCTATCATATGTTGAATTATAGTTCCAATTAAGTACAAACTGATCTTCACTCAAGTCTGAATCAATACTCTATTTTGCTCACAATCTACTCAACTCTGATTATATTCACAACACACACATGTAGGTGAAGAAACATGCATTTCATATATCTCTCAATACTCACATACAATTTTTTATCTCTATCCCTTCATCATCATTCATATTCCACTGTCGAACACTCCAAAACTCTGAAGTTAATCTCATATATATATATATATCAAGTGTAACTTCAATTAGATCGGCCTAATTAGAAGTAACACAAAATTAAATGTCCTCCTCAAAACATTATATCCACATCTCATACAATAATTTAAAATTAAATTCACCTTAAGATAGGTCATTATGGACCTAATATAGATCCTACATAAGAAAAAATTACTTGCTTGTCCTCCATAAAACATAAAACATGCTAGGTCAGCCCAAAAATAGACCTAAACACAAAACCTTCATACATACATACAATTTTCCATATGTGTGACTTCAAAACTCAACCTTCCTTTAAATTCCCACTTATTCGGAATCTAGTAGCTTACCCTCATCATCACAAAACAAAATAGTTATCTACAAATAAATGTAGAATCTCCCACACTGATACACTATACAAGGAATGACTGTAATAAATAGAGATGAACTCTTTCATTCATATCTTTCATAATACTTCACAAAATGTCATAAAATATTAAATGTAGATGCATCTAATGATCTCAAAATTATGGTTATAACTGTAAAGTAATATCTCCACATGTGGTGGATTGTAGACGCAAAAATTGATGCACTAAACCATAATACTATTAGAAGAAATACTTAGCCAAATTCTTGTATGACCATATTTTTCAGATCAACTTTCTCTATCCACATGTCTTCAAGAATGCTTCCAATCTATGCTAGAATGATCATAACAATTTTGAAATCAATGAAAACACTAGATCAAGAAATATATGCACCTCATGCTCATGTTTCTAAAGTACATCAACAATGACAAACTTCCAATAGTCTTCCAACACTTCTCATAAATTAAATAAATAGATTCCATTTATTTAATTTTATCCTCACATGTCACATCCTCCAACTCTCCCACATTCCCTCTAAATATAATTCAATCACCCACCTAATCCCCCCTAAACATGTGCACATTCTTAATCCATGATTGAGAAAGGGTCAAATCCTTTCCATTTATTTCTCACCCCCTTTGGGAAATAACCCCACATGGGTCCTTGTCCTAAAAGTACACCCCTCCCACACTCAAGGAATTGAAAATTCCTTTATTCCTCTAATCCCTATCATCTTTGGAGTGTATGAAAAATCTCGTCATTATGGCACGATCTTCCCATACTCCAAAGTACTCCTACAAGTACCAATTGTTGAATGAAAAAGACAACTGAAAGGGTGGGTAAATTAGTTGTATCGTATCAAAACATCAAAAACCTCATTAACATTCAGATCCAAATGCATTCATTAAACCCTTAATTTGTTATGATGAATTAGCATGAAAAAAAATAATAGAAACTAAAACAACTTTAACACCATGCACAAGAGAACACCAGATTTACATGGAAATCCAAGGAGGGAAAAACCATGATGAGGATTAGATCACATTATAAGTAATTACAAAACTAGTTACAAAGGCACGCTGCTAGAATAGGACACACTATCTAGAAGGCTCACAACCAAAGCTCATTTCTGGAGTGAAAAATAAGATGGAGAAGAAATATTACATAGAGAAAATGATCTCAATGCAACAAAAAATCCACCACAATAGCTTCAACACCTTCACAATTTGTTTGAATGATTGTAGAAACCTTCTGCTCACTACATTCGGTAATCCAACACTTGAAATTTTGCACTTCTCTACTAAATTTCACATCATTCACATCACACACTTTTCACATTCATCTATCTTGATATCCCTCAACAATTCAACTCATATTTATACCATCTTCAACCTTGAGACACTCTCCAAAGTTGGCTATGCACTTCAAATGTGAAAATTCAAATTAGTTTGGTGCCAAAACACTTATGTGGTGGATAGAAGTGAATGGGGACCACATCAACACTTAATTGTGACCCAAATCAACAACACCACTTATCCACACACTACCATAAACAATATTTATCCTTCACATGTAGTGTAAACACCAGGTCAGTCATTACCCATATAAACACCATTTAAAATTTGAAGTACTCACTTCCTCAAACTCAAAGATAACTTGTGAACCACACACCACACTTGAACATGATCTAGAGTATTCCTCAAAATTCTTAAAATTCATCAAACTCCTTTGCAACAACTTCCACTAGAAGAATGTACAAAACTAGTAAACTCAAACAACTCTGGCATACACTATCACTTGAAAAACTATCTTCTAAAGCACCAAACCTCAAACCCTCTTGAGTAAGGTAACTACCAGCACCATAAATACACCTCCATAATTGCAAGACCTAAAGCATGACTATGGAGAAACATGGATTAAAAACATTTCTCCCAAACACCTATGTAATACACAACCACACACTAGTGAACACAAATTCTACTGTATGATGATCCAACATACCACCTCTTGAATATATCACCTCTCACTAACATATCCAAATCACATAAGTAGTTCTACAACCTAGAAGAAATGCAGAGAAAAACTAGAACACCTCTTTGTAAACCAAAATAGCACTGAAACACTCTATTTTCTCTTTTTATTAAATTTTCTCAAAAGAACTTGGAAACCAAGTGCCAAAGACACATCCACAACATCTTCATCACTACTACATCCATAGACAAAATCTTACCAAAGTAACACTGGAGGTTAACACTAGTAGCCTAACTAATGACAATTTAATGCAACAAACAAAGCATAAACAACACCAACTATTCACCTTCAACACAAATCTCTCTCAACACATAAAATTGACACCAATGACAACACAATCTTGTTGACATCAATGAAAACACCAACCTTCTCATACTTGCAACACCAATGTCCTTTCAAGCCACCATATTCTGCCACTTGGCACAATCTCATGACTTGAGAGATCCCATTCAATCTTATCCCTTGATCTCTCCCCTCAATCCTCACCATTGATTTTCCTCATAAATAATCTATAAATTAATCCTCAAACCATACAAAATCATCATAATTTTTAATGCAAGTTTATGTTACATAATTTGAGTGCACACATCCAACCAATCAAAGGGAAAACCATTTCTATGCAACTAGGTGATCAAACATGGATTGTTTTAATGATTTTTGTGTCTATTTGATTATCCAATACCTAATATTGAGTTTTTTATTGTTGTTGTGTTTGTTCAATTTAATTAATTAAATTGTTCAAATTTAACACAATATTTCATGCACACAACATAAAAATTGGATATTCAAATGAATGTTTATGATCTGAAAATATTTTATTTTTATTGATGATAGCACTATTTCTGTAGAATTGTTAGAATTTCTCTTGTTAAGAAGGAATCAATTTTGTGAAGGATCAATTTGTGTGATGCATTGAATTATTATTGTGATAGTCCTTAGGGTTTCTTAACTTAGTTATATTCAAGATTATAGTGAACCCCACAACTTCTAGGAATCACCTATAACCAAAATTCCTATCACATTTTAAGAGAAAAAGTAATGATTATGCTCATGCAATGGGATAAATTGACATATAAATAGCCCAATCTAATAATAAAAAATCACTCCTAATTTTAGCTTAAGTAATTAAAGTAATAAAGGGACATAATAATTCATTAATGATTAATTAATTATTAGGTGATTATCCTAATCAATCCAACACCCCCCCTTAGGATCAACTTAAGGAGAAGCTAAAAAATTGATGAAGAAATGTAGTGAAGGCTGCATGGATGGGTCTTGGGTACAAGGCTTCATGAGGTACCCATTTAAAAAATAAACTATCATAACAGATAAAATTATTAAACAACATTGGAAAAATCATCTCCGAAAGAGATAAAATGAAATAACTGCACTAGTGAAATATGGATAGAAGGACTCAATGTGACCCTCCAAGGACTACTTCTATCGCATACGTACAATAGATTTATCCCTAGTAGGAGACAAAAAATAAGAATATGGATCCCCCCATAAAAAGAGAGCTATTATGCTAATGATGAAAATATGAATACAACATGATCCACTAGCTACAAACAAAATTTCTTCCATTAGGAAGAAAAATATCCATTGGTGATTAGAGAAGCCATTCCCAAAAGATGGAATAATTAGGAATCCAAATCTATATAATTTGTGCCTTTGAAAACTAATCAAATTTCCACATGTTGAAAATAAATGTCAATCCAAAATCCTATGAAGGTTGATGTAGAAAAAGCTCCAAATATTATGAAGACGATGGTGGGCCGACAATCATGATGTCACTATCGAAAAGAGGAAATGAATGTCTGAAAAGTAATCCTCCAAATCTACAATCTAAGACTAAAAATAAGGATGGTATGTCTACAAGATATGAATAACAAATAGCTATTTTTTGGAAGAAGATGGATATCCTACTATATTGAACCGATATAGGCCAAAGATGTGGTGATGCCAACTTGATCAAGAATAATAGAATATGGAGATGGGGTCTCAATTTGAAGAGTCGTAAAATGAAGACAAGTATTTGAACCATCAGAACATGCAAGACCTATGATATATTCAAGCTTTTCTAAATTATCATCATGAAAGGGTATGTAATATGTATCTACAAGAGGAATGAGACAATCTGTAGAAGAATCCTCTAGAATGGAGAGACATGAGGATCTACATGGATCTCCCAAATTTGAGTCCAAAGTGTTTGGGGACAATCAATTTCCAATATATCACACATAGTGTCATGATCAACACTAGAACAAACCACTCCTACAACATGATCACTGATAATACCCCATGTTGATATACTCCCTAGTGTGTTTGGTGTAGGTATGAGTCAATATAGATAAGGAAAAAGATCGAGCCACTTTCAAGATGTGTCAAGATGTCATTTCACCAAGACTCATAGTTATCCTTTTCCAAGATGACCATAGAAGAATGCACAAAAAAACCCATGATACTTTTCTCAAATAAAAAAATAAGAGATTGATAACCTCAACACATATAAAGTAAATCAAATGAATTCATCTCATGCAAATAGATCCTTTCTAGGTAGCAAAACTCCCCAAGTAGTTGAAAAAACTTAAATCATAAAAGATAAATAAAATGCATCTAGGGAAGATTCTAGAAAAAGTGAATGTATGGATCTAAAGAGCTCTGAAATACCTTTCTAACAACAAAAGAATCACATAAATCAAATTTATAGGAAAAAATTTATGAGCTCAGAAGAAAAAAATTATGATCTAATTTTGATTGAGAATAAAATAAACTTGAAAAAAAATTTATGATGATACTTACATTAATGAAAAGTGCTCAGAACTAGCTTTCCAAAGATGTCTTGTTTGCCCAATTTTGACATTGTATTCCCAAGTTATGCCAAGAAGAAGAAAAATGATCCTTTAGGGAAAATGGGGGCTAGGAGGGGGGTTGAGTGGTTGTATGACTATCTGTATTACTAACATCAACAACATATACCAAGGAATACTCCCTATCACCACAAATACTTCCTATCATCATAATATTCTCTGTCATTTCCAAAATATTCTTGGTATTCCTAAAATAATTTTATCCTCGAAAATGAAAATTAATGGCCAAAAAATATTTTGTAGCCACTGATTTTCAATGTGGTACTCGCCAAAAAATATTAACCACTCAATATGTTGATTTTATGTTGCGGGTGACAAGAAAAATGGTATCGATAGCGTCCACGTTGTCACTAGTCCATTGAGTAGTTGGTTGAGGCCATTGGTAGACCTACATGGGGCCCATAGTCCCTATAGGTATGGCCTTGCACAGGGCAAAGAGCACCTTTTTTAGTTTTGAAAAAAAAACCAAAATTTATTTTTGAAAAAAAATTCATTTTTTGTTTTAAACCTGATTTCTTGCTTTTTAATTTTTTTATATATTTGGGTGATCCCACAATGTTGGTTTACAATTTCTGGGAGATTCTGATTTTTGCTGAAATCACACATTTTTAGAAAATATAAAGATTTAAGCCTTAAAAAGTTTCATTTTAATGATTCCAATTGAAGAGGGTTTGATCAAACCACTTTATATCAAACCCCCTTGGATAGAACCCCGCTAGTATTAAACCATACTTATAACAGAGTCTCCTTTACACCTATCAAAATGCTGATAAAAAACCACTTTTGATTTACCTTTTGGGGGATCAAATGAATTCATTTAAAAAAAAATTGTTCGCCATTTGTTGTGTAGTTTTGCACACATGCCCCACTAAATGTGGGGACCCTCTTTCTTCGCTTTTTGGTGTTTTGACCCTTTCCTTTTGGGGATTTTTTTTGCTTGCTTGGGTTTGTGCCTTAACGACCATTTTTCCAATTGAAGTGGCATTCCTTTTAACTAAATTGAAAATATGAAGTTTTGACTTTGTCTCGGGTTTTTCACTGTTTTCGAGAAAATCCGCCTGGGCCAGATTCTCCCGATTCCTTCGAATTGTCTGAAATTGCTACTTTTGCACTACTTTCGGGAAAGTCCGCACATCCTGGATTTCCCCAAAATCCGTGGCAGTGTCGAATCCCCAAAATTCATGACAGTGTCGAATCCCTGAAGGTCTTTGTGGCTGTGGCTGTGGCTGTCTTGTCAAATGCATTAATGGCGTTTATGCGGAGGTCCTTTGGCTTTGATATATTGTTTTTGTTAGAATCCAAGATCACCTGCATGCAATCAACTATCACATGCAAAAGACATGCAAAACCAACAAGATGTTCTATAAACCTCAAAGTGTAAAATGCATTATGAGAATCTCAAATATTACAAAGAGATCAATCCTTATGAAGGAGATCAAGAAACCTTAAATGAAACCCTAGTGTGCACACTTAATAATTAATCAATTATTAATGTGCCTAAGTTTTTTTTTTTTTTTTTAATTTCTAAGTTTAGCTTAAGCAACTAGAGGAATAAGTGACTTAATTAATTAACCAGTATGATATAATTAATTAAGCATATAACTTATTACTCTAACACCCCCCCTTAAGATGAACTTAGGAAGAAGCTAAAACACTAGAAGAAGATGCATGCAAGCAAAGATGGGTCCCGACAACTAGGCCTGATCAGGTACCCATTTACAAATGCAAGAAAGAGGTAGAGGAGGAAAACCTAGTGGGACAAAACCCCCCTACAATGATATGACATGCTACAAAGAACCACTGGAAGAACACTGTAGAGTAACACCAGAACCGCAATCTGGCAAGCAAGGAAAAATTATTCTGTCTACAAGAAACCATATCGAAATCATCATAATGTGACAGCAGACCCGATGCCACAGAACACTCGAAAACTCCAAACGGGAACAACGCTAGAATCTATGAAGCAAGAGTCGATTATTGAATGATGTATCACTGAAAATGAAGTGCAAAGATGCAAGTTGCACTCTCCCAACTATCAAAATATCCAAGTAATCTCCAAATGACCCATCAGGGAAAATCTGGAATAATGAAAAACTTGGGATAGATATAGAAAAAAGTGTATGGATAGAAACATAGAGCTTCTCAATACCTTTCCAACATCGCAAAGATAGTGAAAATTAGAGATTGTGGCAAAAAGTTATGAGCTTGGAAGCATAAAATAAACATCTAACTTCATCCATCAATAAATGTAGTAAAATAGGAAAATACTATAAAATAAACTATAAAAATTGAAAGTACCTAGAACCAGCTTTTCGGTGATATCTTGTTTGCCCAATTTCGATACCGTATGCCCAAGTTATGCCAAAAACAAAAAAACTGCTCTTTTAAGGCAAATAAGGGTTAGGGGGACAAACTGCCGTATGGCCGATGACATCATGCTGATGTTAGCACTTTATTGCAAAAAATTTGATGGCCATCTAGCCATCGGCGCAAAAATTTGACCCTCCTGTAAAAGCATTTCGGCCCTTGGTCTTCCATGCGACCATGGGCATAGGGCAGGGGGTTGGGCGGAGCCTCTGGTTCTCCATGCGACCATGCGCTGCGGACAGGGAGCCCTCAGGGGCTGGCAGGTAACCCCCAGTCATCCATATGACTGGGGCTGCATGCGAAGGGGCCTGTAGGGGTTGGACCAACCGACGAAGCTGGGTGGGGGAGCCACCAGCGACGGTGGCTACTGGGTGGCCACCTGGTGGCGAAATCCTCTCTACACTGCGAGCGTCGATGTGGATCCCAAGAACCGCTTTTTTAATTTTCTTTTCAATTTTTTTCAAAATTTGTGCCTCAGAACGCGTGCTGGGGAGGTCATATGACTTCTCTATCAAAATTGTTTTGCCTCCCAGATCAAGATCACCAAAATCAACCAAACGACAGGTGTTCCTAGGGTTTTGAGGCGCTACGAACACGATGGCGACATCCGTTTAAGCCCATAGTGTGCTGAAAAATTGGCTACCTCCAGATCTTGCAGAAAAGATGCCTATGGAAACCCTTGCATTTGAAACTCACTGAGAAGCCATATCTTCAGATCACGAACAGGCAACGGCAGGTCTAGAGCTCTTATACCATGTTAGAATCCAAGATCACCTACATGCAATTACCTGTCACATGCAAAAGACATGCAAAACCAACAAGATGTTCTGTAAACCTCAAAGTGTAAAATGCATTATGAGAATCTCAAATATTACAAAGAGATCAATCCTTATGAAGGATATCAAGAAACCTTAAAAGGGAAACCCTAAATGAAACCCTAGTGTGCACACTTAATAATTAATCAATTATTAATGTGCCTAAGTTTTTTTTTTTTTTTAAATTTCTAAGTTTAGTTTAAGCAACTAGAGGAATAAGTGACTTAATTAATTAATCAGTATGATATAATTAATTAAGCATATAACTTATTACTCTAACATTTTTTTTGAGGAGTAATTGATCATTTGAGTTTGTGTATTTGCTATCATTTGAGCTTGTGTGTTGAGGTTCTTGGTGTTTGCTGGATATTTGGATTTTCGGGGCCATTTGGATTATGCGTTTGCATTTCCTGTGTGTGGGCTGTATTTGGTTTGCATTGAGCAGTTGTATCTTGACTCCACCAGTTTCAACCTTCATGTTTCCATGGTATGTAGATGTGCCCTATTCCCTATTGATTTCAATGACTTTTCTCTGTTTGCTTGGGGAGTCCTTCGTAGGTTTCTTGGTTTCCTAGATGTGCGTCATCATTGTACATTTTGGGGTTTCATTTGGTGCACCAATCCGCTTCTATTTATTATGCGTGTGCGTCTTTGTCTGGTGTTGCTTTTTATTTGGGTGTGGGCTTGCTATGGTTTCATGCTTCCCATTTTGATGTATTAGCAAGTCATCTATGCTTTCATGGTGGACGTTTAGGTTTTTGACCTAGGGCATGGCCAATTCTCTTCAAATTTCTGTGTGAAATGTCCTTAGCTCACGTTTTATTTCTCAGGGTCCTAGGTTTGTTGGTTTCAGAGTTCTGGCATAAATCCGGAGTGATTTGAATTGATTTGATGAAAGTACTGAGGACATAGATAGGTTCAGGTTTTTGAGGTCTTCACGGAATTCTGCTTCCCTTGGATTTCCCCAAATTTTCTATCTCTTCTTCTTTTTTCACTTTCTGCCGGATTTCATTTGGTTTCGCCAAAATTTGTTCCATCCGGATTTTCCCGAAGTCCGCGATCGAGTCGTTTTTCTGATTTTGAGCTTTGATATTGTTATATCTGGATTTTTCCAAAATCCGTTCGATTTGGATTTTCCCGAATGGTCCATGTCCCTTCATTTTCCCTGAGTTAGTTGTAACTATTGTTGATTTTGCCAAAATCCATCTTCGGCGGATTCTTCTGGGTGTTTTGGGGAAATGTTGAATTTGATGGTTATGGATTGTGGGTTTCTTGGTAATACATTTGATTAACTTAAAGAGCTTATGTTAAGTGTTCTTAATGCTTTTCCTTAGCTAAGTTGGTGATTTAAATAATTTTTTGGGATTTTGTTTGTTTGGTTAGCTAGAATCTACCTACCCCGGATTTTCCCAAAAATCCTTCCGAGTGCAGAATCCACGAGGGGAGCTAAATCCTGAATTTTGAGATAATGATCTTTTGTACTTAGTGCTTCTTATAGATCTAATTATGGTTATTCTTATGTGTTCATAGGCAGGATCAGGACTGAATGTTGTTGGTCGAGGTAAGGGAAAGACAACAGACCTTGGTGCAGAGGCTTCTGCCATCTCGGATGCAGAAAAGGTTAAGTTGGATATAAAGAGTAGAGTTCCTGAGAGTAAGTTAGCTTCAATTTGGTTAGGGATCATAGACATGAATGTAGGCATGTGGGACTACGAGGAATTCAATGCTGAGATGTCCACACCAAACCTTCCTTTGTTGTCAAGGAGACTGGTAGAATCCAGATTGGCTCATGTGGCAGGTTTCCCTTCTACGGTGTAGTGCTACAAGTTGGTACTAGAGTGTGCTAGAAATTATGATAGTGGAACACAGAGGATAATAGGTCCTCAGGGAAGGATTCTTGTTGGTTTCAGTCCTATGGCCATTGCTGCAACCTTTGACATACCTGATAGATCTCATGTGGTGGGCTTTGACCTAGAGGTTGCCAGGAAGTACAATGAGGAGAACATTGTTAAATCTCAACAGGTGATCAACTCTTGGCTAGAGAGGCCTAAATCTCATTTCTCTAAGTTTCCCAAGCAATTATTCAGGCTGAAATTCAAGAGGGAATATTACAATGCCATTAACCTTCTCAGCAAGTTGATAGGATTGAAGAGTGTAGGAGTTTTTGAAACATGGATGTTCAATGTGATTGCCAGAGTGGAATAGGGGATAGACTATCATTGGGCAGGAGTTATCAGCAATATGATCCACCATCAGTTGTGCAATGTCTTGCAGACCAAGACTTTCACTATGACCTCCTATCTAGTGTATTCGTTGGCCAGACTTCATCCATATAAGGGATTGAGCACTAAGGGTATTTTTGGGTAGGATGTTATCTATGAGGTGTATCCACAGTTGCATTTGACTGGTGGAAGCTACCAGAGGTCGAATGATGCCATCACTATGTACATTATCAGACTGCTGCAGGGTGCAGAACATGTAAGAATCTCAGATAAGGCAAAAGAATTGATAAGGAGGTATGGAGCTTGGTTTATTCAGTTCCCAACCTTCTCATATATCAAAGTTGATGGTTTTCAGAGGGCTCCCTATAGACTCCCTAGGTATCCCACTGATCATGTTGTGTTGTTGGAAGTCACTAGGCAAATTTGTGACTTTGACAATGTTGTGAAGGGAGAGATGCACAAGACTGGTTTTGGGAATGATTTCCCTTTGAAGATAGGAATGCGTGAGGTTTCTTCCTCCATTCAGTCTGCCCATGCTTTGAAGGAGGAGATGGGTACTCTTGGGATTTCTTTTCATTCTAAGAGAGCAAGGTTTGATATTACTGGCGAAGCTCAAAAGAAGGCCAGTAGGGATTATAGCCATAAACTTCACATTGAAGATTACTGGGTTAATCTTGCTGATGAGTTTGAGGTAAGAAAGAAGAAGTTTTCCAGATTGCCAGTCGATTTGGTAAGATTGTATAATGTAAAGGCCATCCCGGACCAAGTGGAGGAGGATGGAAATGTCATCCAAGGTCATGTGTATGAGGTAGTAAAAGATAAACCAGTGGGAGAAGTTGACTGGTTAGAGGAGGAAAAGACTAACTTAGATCAGATTATGGCCCTAGTGATTAAATACACCAAGATGTGGTTGAAACACAAAATGTTGGAGCTAGAGAGCGAGGGTGTTCCATGCACCTATGAGTTAATGGGAGACTTAGAGTCTCATTTTGCTTCTAAGACTTTGCTTGAACCAGATCAAAAGGGCAAGGAGAAGGTGGACTCTCCTTTCAGAATTTAGGTAAGGGAAGTGTAGGCTAAGAAGGCAGCAGAGATGGTCAAACAA
The DNA here is from genome assembly GCA_007115665.2 of Sequoiadendron giganteum. Lineage (NCBI taxonomy): Eukaryota > Viridiplantae > Streptophyta > Pinopsida > Cupressales > Cupressaceae > Sequoiadendron > Sequoiadendron giganteum. The sequence goes on along the minus strand of CM021102.1, from coordinate 86,717,016 downwards.
AGGAGGCCTGTTGCTAAGAAGAGGAAACATGCTTCTAAGAAGGAAGTTGAGAAAGGACAGGAAGAAGAAGAAGTTGAAAGTGTCCATGCACTAGTGAAGAGGAGAAGGATTACAAGGACATCTCAAAAAGTGGAGGAAGTTCCCAAGGCTGACAAAGAAATTGAGCCACCAATGGTAGAGGTGGAGAGCTCAGGGGAGAAGACACAAGTTTATATGAGGAGATCAAGGACTCCTTCCCCAAGGGATACTGTAGCCAAGGAGGGTATTTCAGTAAGTATCCCTACTGCTTAGCAGGTTGATCCTCCCATTCCTTAGGATGTTGGTAGTGAAAGGGGAGAACCAAAACAGGATGAAGGTCCTGAGAATTTGGGTGAGGAAGAATTCCAACAAGGAGACCTCTTTAAAGCAAAGGCAAAAATTGATAAAGTAGTTCAATCTCCCTTAGTGGAACATGCAAACTCTCCTACAAAAGAATAAATGGATAAGTCTCCTCAAAAGGAGGAGGAAATACCAGTTAGGGCTCCTTCACTAGTGGAGGTGGTTTTAGAAGAACAGGAACGACAGGAAGAGAATCCAATGGTGGATGTTCCTAAAAGTCCAAGTGTTGAGAGGGATGTAACTACTGATCAGCAGGAGAAACAACAAGATATATTGCCTACTAGGTCTACCATTCCTGATTGGCTTAAGAGGGAACTGAAGAGTAAGATGGTAATTGTGGAGGATGCTCCTCCCAATTGGGATTCCCTCATGGCTAATGTTGAAAGAGAGAAGACAAAGAAGAAGGCAAGGGTCATATCCCGAATTGAGAGGGATGAATTTGGTAACTAGGTGGCCCATATTGCTACCCCTACCCCAAACAAAGATAGAGATAATGTGACTGTCGAGGACTATAATGTGCAGATTGTTGATTTGGGACATGCTACTATTGAGTAGGATATTGAAGAATATGAGGGTTCCAGTGCAGTTATAGTGGGGAGATTGAAGAAGGCAGTGCAAACCAGGCATGAACTAGAAAAGGAGAATGAAAAACTAAGGAAATACTTGCAAGATTTGATGAAACCTTTGCAGGCTATTAGCTCCTCCTCTTCTGTTGCAAGATTCCTACCCTAGGAGACAATTTCTGAGTTGGAAAAGATGAAAGGTACTTCACATGCTACGGTTACCTGGTTGCAAGGTGTCCAAGTTAAGGGGGATGAGGCCATTAAAAGCGTATTATCCACTAGAGGGGATGCACTGAGGTCAATTGATTGGTTGAAGGCTACATTGGCACAAAATAATGTGGATATCAACTTCTTGCTGCAGAAGGTTACAACAGTCATGGGGTTCACTGAGGACCGATTAGTACAGTGCAAGATTCTTCCTTTTCCCAGAGTTTCTGAACCTTGGCAATGGTATGAAATCTTGCAAATGAGGCAGAAGGCCTTGAAGAAGATCTATAAATAGGCAAAGAAAATTGAGGATGCTCTAACTGGTGTTCATGAGAGGTGCATTTCATTCTTCAAAGTCATGACTGGAAGGAAGAAGTTTGCTCCAAAGCATCTTAGTTTGGAGCAACTTAGGGAATGGTGGAGAGATGTGTATTCTCCAATCAGCGAAGGGTCAGTTACTAAACATTAGTTGGATGATGCAGCAACATACATTGCAGTTATTGACAGATATTTGACCAACAAAATTGAGTGGGATGGTACAGTTAGGCAAGCCAGGGAAGATATCAAGATTCTTGAGAGAAAGATTAGGGTTTTTCCTGTGCCACCTATTACTGAGTTGGATAGGGTCATGTTGGCCATACATGTTGAAGGGGATAAAGCTAAAGATAAGGATGGGGAGTGATTATATAGAGTTACATTGATATTTGTGCTTCCCATTAATTTACATGTATTAGGCCGACCTTTTGATTTCTTGATGGTTTTAGATGAAATTGGTGCTATGGCACATTTCATATGGTTCGAATGTCTTTTGGGCCGACCTTGTGTAGGTCATGTTTTTATTGTAAATCATAATTTGGGCCGACCTATCTTGTGGATTCTCTATAAAGGCAGGCATGTTGCCTCATTTGAGTAGTAGACAGAAGATTATAAAATAAAGATAGAAGGATAGGTAGATCAGGAGAGTAGCTAAGTGATATTAGAGCAAGTTAGGGTTTATTTTCCAAGCAAATGTTGTAACAGAAAAACTGGAATTGCTGCTATTTTTGGATGATTTAATATAAGAGGGATATTGTGTTTGGTATCTATCTTTTGGAATTTCATCTGGCATGGTTCTTATTATTCTATCTTTCAAATTGCTTAATGTTTATGGTTAAATGATCTGATAATGCTTAGGGTTTCATGTTTGGAATGTTTGCACTGATCTCTAGTCCATACTTTTTGCAGTTATTTGATTGTTAGCTGCTTTGCAAAGTTAGCCTAGACTTATATTTGAGCTTAGTTCAATTGTGAGGTTTATTCAAACTCAATTGTTGTAGGATTGACTAAATGAACGTTTATGATTTGAAAATCTTTTAACACCTTAGAAGATTGCACTATTTTTGTGGAATTGCAGATTCATCTGGGTCAAGCAAAAAGTAGTTTATGAGAGATCAGTCCATTTTAAGCATTTTATCTTTCGTATTTTCAATCTTAGGGTTAAAAGTAGTTTTAAGATTATCTCTGAAACCTTTATCTTTTGTTGTTTCTTTGTTATCTGGGTTCTAGTCAAGATTGAAAGTATCATTTTAGTGTCCATATTTGATAAGATTCAGAGTCCAGTGTTGCTCGTAGTAAGGTCCCATTGTGATTACTAGCATTTTCACATTTATCACTGAGTTGTTTTACTGTATTGTCAAGACCTGACATTAAAGACCTTGGAGTTATCTCTTTTCCATAGAGATTTACTTTTCAAGAGAGATAGGATATTACATTCTGTCTAAGTTGTTGTTGTGCAGAAAACACCATCAACACCTTTTGGGGGATCAATGAATTCATTTTTTTTTTAAATTGTAAGTATGCAGTCCTTATTATAAGCTTCCCAAAAAGTATAATTTTAAATAAATTTAATTTTATTATTATATTTATTTTTTATTTCTTGTGAATATAGGTTTTTTACCGAAAATCAAGCTCTTTGTTTTGCACATGTGGAAAAATAGAGGATTATCAAAAAAAAATTGATAAATATGAGTACACCAGATATTGAAGTCCTTGATCCAACAAAAAAAATTTGAATTTTGATATATACAAAAAAAGTTGTGTTATGCAGTCTGCCTATGTCTGAATTTTAATTGGTTTGACTTTGAAACTTTATTAAGGAAAAAATTTTCAATAAAACACTATGAAACCAATTGGAAGCACTATATATCATAGTTACTAATCTAAATTCAAAAAAAATAGAATTTTATCCTTCATAGAAAAAAAGTTGTGTTATACGGTGAGCGTGACTCCTTAAAAATTATGTTTACTGAAAAAATTAGTTTTCAAAGGAGATGGAGAAAGAAGTGCAATCTAATTCCAAAATTTTGAAAAAAAATATATTTAGAATCTATAGACAAAATATCAGAAATCACTAGTTTTCATCATCTTCAAATTCCTCATGGTTTAGCCACTATAGATGCCCGAAAGTGAAGATTTAGTTAGAAAAAATCAGTTCAGTGTCCAATTTGGCCAAAAATTGTAAACCAGTATGTGGGATCACCCATTTTGTTTTTGATAAAAATAATTTGGATAAAAAACTAAAAAAATTAAATAATTGTACCTAATAATTTATCACTTACATAGGGGGTGTGTAGTCCCCAAAATGTATGGATCCATATAGTTGTACAAATTTTCTTGGGGATCTATGTAGCCCTTGAAAACAAAATAGTTTTTGCAATTGCTTGAATTTGAGCAATTCGAGGTCTAGTCTCCCCACCATCCTTGTGGTACCAGAGGGCGTGTCACGCCAGCATCACCGGTCACATGAATTTTTTTTACCAGACGCACTACAATTTATAGGGGGATGGATACCCGACCGATTCCTATAGTCTAAAAAAAATTGAGCAATTTGACAGGTGTTCCTTACATTTTCTTGTTTTACCCCAAGATGAGCCAATTTTTCCCTTAAGGTTGGATCTCTCATAATTTGGATAGTAATTCACAAATTTGGTGATTTGATACCATGTTGAAGTTGATAATGAAACCCACAACTCCTAGGAATCACCTGTAACCAAAACACTTATCATATCTAAAGAGAAAAAGCAATGATTATGCTCATACAACCTTGAGAAGAAAATTGATGCACACAAGCATATGTTATGTCTTTTGTATTGAGTTATGAATGTGAATGATCACAAAGTACAATAATGAATTCTTATGAAAGAAAAAGTGCAAACCCTAGATGAGGATTTGATTAGATTGTTACAAGTGTCCTAATCCTATGCGATGAAATAACTTGACCTATAAATAGCCCAATCTAATAATAAAAAACCACTCCCAAGTTTATCTTGAGTAATTAAAGTAATAAGGGATCTAATAATTAATTAATCATTAGGTGATTATCATAATTACTCCAACAAGTTCTTCTCACCCTATCTTATGAAGTTTATGTGAAATATTTGAGTTAGTTAGAAATAAAAACATGAATTAAATTGCAATATCAAGTGAAAGTGATTGTTTTCATATCTTAGATCTAGGAATACATTTAGGGTTTCATATCAAGTAGAAATCATTCAAAACCCTTATCCAATTTGAGTAAGTTTTGTGTAAGGTCCCCTTGTGAAATATAAATACATTTACTACTTTGTTATATTGCAAATTTAATACTTGACAATCGAAGCCTTGTGGTAGAATTTTTTTGGATCATTGAGATAAGATTTCCTTTCAAGAGAGATAGAATATTTAGTATTTTTTTTAAGTTTTCATGTGCAAAAATACTCATCAATTTTACATTAATGACCTTCTTGTATTTTTCCTATTTAGAATTAAATTCTTGTGTAGTTGTCTCCTTATATAGTGGCATTATAGAGGCATAGAAAGGAATTTTGAAAGTGATATGGATTCCCTTTGTACTCAAGTCTACAAAAACCCTACCTCCTATTATAACTTGGCATCTCTCTTCATCATAATTATGTCTACATTCTAGTACTAATTTTGGTCTTTCCATCAACACTGGGAAATATTCTAATTTAAATCCAACCTATTTATTACAATCTTGTTTTCCCATGGGGTTGCATTATCCACTATTATCCTTTCATTAAAATCCTCCATGTTGGCATGCCCTAAGTCTATATTTGCAATATGCCCATACTTAGGAGTGATATAGGAAGGTGAAGATATCCCTTTGAACTCGAACTTCATTTATTTTTCTCTTTCTAATTTATCCTATATAATACATGGGAATTCCATAATTACCTAATTTATTTTTTTAAGGATTGTATTGTTTATCATTGTTTTGACTAGAGTTTCATTGATTTGTTATCATTACATTCCATCAATTTCCTTGAACATTACATAAAAATAAAATTCGAATTAAACTACAATTGAATCACATAATACAAACCAATTTAACTTTAGGGTTTCATGGCATACATACCTAGATTTAATAGAGAAGATCAAACCTTTTGGATTTTTGTAAGAAACATGTAGCACCAACTAGTATCTCTTTCCTCTAGAATGGGTGACAAACCTTTTTATAGCTACTCCATTTGACAATATTTCAAATCCTTTTTCAAGTCAAATTTCTCTAGGATCTTTTCTAACATTTAAATTTATTTTAATGTGGAAAAATTATGGTGATTATTCTTTTAAAGTTTCAAAATTCCAAGAAAATTGGACACATTCAATGTTCTAGGAAAGTACATGAGAAATCAATGTGTTGGTGAGAGTATTTCTTTGTGCAAGTTTGAATTGATACACCTTTACTTTTTAAACTTTTAAATTTTGGGTTCAGATGGATATAAACTTCTTGTATAACTTTATTTTTACCTTTTTATATTTTAGCATTAATTTTTTTAAGTAAAATGGTCACTTTATTCGTATTTAAGTTTAGGTTCATATGAGTGTCATTTTTCTTCAAATGTGGGGATTCAATTTGTAAATGATCATAGAAAAAGTTGTAAGTGAACTAGTTTGATGCTAACATCATCAAGAGAAATAATGGCTTTATCATGATGTAATCATAGGTAAGATCATGAGTGGAAGTGATATGTTAGCATAACATAACGATGATATCATCATGGTATGGGTTATGGATATTTTGAAGTGAACTAATAGTTTATTAGTACTTCAAAGTCATCCAATTCAAATCTGAAAAGGTATTCTGTAAAGTTTAGTGACATCATGATAATTCCTTTGAGGTGTCACATGTATATAATATTTTTTAAATTCCATGCCCCCTCATGGCCCATTGGTAATAACCGATCTGAGAGATCTTACCTGGGCCACCTTGCATTAACCCTCTTTTTTCATGCCTTAGCCAAAATCCAAGTTGCAAAAATCCAAAATAACTAAGTGTGGACTTGTTGGGGTTTTGGGATTTTTCTTACCCTCTTAGTTGTATCTTATCTCTATCAACTTCTAAGTTATCTTCAATCCCCTTTGAAAATATTCTATATAGAATTTAGTGATCTCTCAATCCATCGGTGATCCCCTTAATCATCTGCATACCTTAGAGTTTCCCTAACCCCAAATTCCAAGTCCTTGAAAATACCTAAATATTAGTCTTATTAGAGATTCAAGCCTTTGGGTTATTGATGTTATATTTACCTTCATCATCTTTTATGTTGCAAGTGTTACAAGAATGAAGGTGTTCTCATTGATGTAAACTGGTCAATTGGTTATCAATTGGTTGTTGTTGGACATTAATGTCATGGATGCAGGTTATTAGATATATATGTTGAGGATATTGAGAAAATTGTAAGGAAGAAAGGTTGTAGTTGTTCAGTGGTTTCTCTGGGATTTTCACCTATGTTTGTGTGGTTTAGATATGTTGATCATGGTTGTTGGAAGCTACTATATCTAGATTCTTGGCTTTTGATTCATTGTACAGTGCGAGTTATGTTCACCAATTATGAATTGTGGTTTTCTGTGTATCTAGTTAAGGTCCGAGAGAAATGTTGTTGGTTCGGATTTATTTTTGGTTGAGTCTTATGGCTTGTGGTTCTAGAGTTAATTTTTTATGATCATGTTGAAGATAATTTTGGTTTCTAGAAAGATTGGATTGTGCTGAGGATTGTGTGTGCTTAATTGTTCTATGTGTTTTACATTGGTGTGGTTGACCTTGTGTTGAACGCTACTTTCAAAGTTGATGAAGTGTGTTGGGACCTATTTGGTTCCCCATCAAGCGTGTGTTTGGGTCGCCCTCATTCTAACTCCACCTTAATATTTTTTGGTACCGACCTAATTTGAATTTAATGATGGATGACCGATTTTTGTTATGTTTCAAAGTTGAAGAAGGTATAAATACAAGATGAGTCAGTGGTGAAAGTGTGCAAGAGATAACTACAAATAAATAGAGCATATATATGTGAAATATATGTGAATCGGTGTGTGTGTGTGTGTGATGCAAGTGTGGAATATCAATGCAAATTCTAAATGTTGAGTTTCCAGATGCAATGAGCTGAAGGTGTACTCTATCATTCATGCATGTTTGCAAGTGGTTGAGTAAATTGTGGTGTAAATATCTATTGCATTTAGATTGTCTTCTCTCTATAACATATATCTTCTATCTTCTTTGTATCTCTATGGAATGAACCCTTTGGGTGGTTAACCCTTGTTGGATAGTGAGTCTTGATCCAGACAGTTAGTTATGTTCTGGCAGTGAGCCTTTCTCTAGCAGTGAGCCTTTGTAATCACTTTTGATATTCATTACATTGTGAGCTAATCCTCACCGTGTTTTTTTTCTTATTGGGTTTTCCATGTAAATCTAGTGTTACTGTGTTTGTGTAATGGTTTTCAATTTCTACACTTGCACGTAACGCTTAATTATTCTAGCAGAGTTAAGGATTTATGATTGATCTAAGTTTCGGTGAATGTTTTAAAGGTTAAATTTGCTACAACTAATTCACCCCCCCCCCCCTCTCAGTTGTCTTGTTCAAAAATTGGTATCAGAGCTTGGTACCTTAAACTTAACCACTTAAGGAAGGTCTAGGATGGCTAGAAAAGTTATGATTATCCAAGGTTCGATGGAACTAATTATTCTATCTGGAAAATACTAATGAAATAATATATGTATTATTGTAGATATGATGTGGAGAAAGCTTACAATAATACTTACACTCCTCCTGCTAATGGTCTGAGTATGGCTGATGAGATCAAGGCACATGAAGCAAACAATAAGGCGAAGTTCATTTTGAAAAATATTCTTGTACATTCTGAGTTGATTAAATTTCAAAATCTAAAGACTATTAAGGAAGTCTAGGATGCTTTGGAAAAGGCACATGAAGGAGATGAAAGGGTCAAAGATGAAAATTTTTAGAATTTGGAGACACAGTTTGAGCTCCTACATATTTTTGAAGATGAGAATGTTAAAGCCTATGTACAAATATTGGATGAGGTAGTAGCTGGAATGCAAGGACTTGGTCCTACAATAGATGAATTGGGATTGTAAAGAAGATTCTTAGAACTCCTCCTGATGCTTAAAGTGAAAAGGTATGTGCTATTAAAGAACATATAGATTACAAGACTTACACCAAAGATTAGTTGTTGGAAACTCTAACATCTTATGAGATGAGAAAGTCAAATTTGAGAAATGGATCCAAATCAGAAACTGCTTTTAAGGCTACAAGAGTTGAAGATCCGGATGAAGAAAATCTTGATGAAATAGAAGCTAAACTTGTGAGAAGGATGAAAAAATGCTTCGATAAGTATGAAGCTAAGTTACCCTTTAAATTATTTAGTTGTGGAGGAATAGGTCATTATGCTTCGAGATGTCCAAAAAGAGCTAAGAGGAATTAACAAAGATTTAACAAAGAAAACAAAGGAAAAAAGATCAATAGAGCGTATTATGTGAATGAGGATGCTATTATTTCTAATGAGAAATCTGATTATGGAGATCCTAGTGATAATGAATGCATGTTCTTGTCTATAAAATATTAACCTACTTCTGCTAATTCTAAATAACAAATAAAGGAATTCCCTCTAGAGAAGGAGAAAAATGAAGGTACTGTAATCTTTGCCCTACATGTTAAATAGGAAAATAATTATTGGGTTGTTGATAGTGGTTGTTAACATCACATGACCAGTGATAAGAGTAAGTTTGTTAGCTTGAAAAATATTATGGAGCCTTAGTTATGTTTGGAGATGATACTACTGCTAAGATTTGTGGGATGGGTTTGGTAAGTTTTGATGGAAAGCATAATAATGATGGTGTCTACTATGTCAAGGGTTTAAGGCATAATATTTTGAATGTTGGATAGATGTGCAATAAAGGATATAATCTTGTATTCAAGGATGAAACATGTGAAATTATGAAAGATTCTGGAGCAATGATTGCTATAGGAAAGAAATTTGAAGGAAATATCTATCAACTTAAGAGTGCTAATGGATGATGCTTTATGACTTAGATTAATGATAGTTGGTTGTGGAATTGGAGAATGTGTCATAATATTTTTGATAATTTGGAAAGGATTAGTGTAGTTCAAGTCATGGGAGATTTTTCGAGGATTACAAATCCTATTAATGTTATTTGCAGAAATTGTCAATTTGGAAAGCAAGCAAGAAGAAATTTCATATCAAAGGAACAATCTACTACTAGACTACTGGATTTAATTCATGCATATCTCTATGGTCCTACAAGAGTGAGAAGTTTACAAGGTGAAAGGTACTTTATTATTTTGATTGATGATTACTCTAGATATAGATGGGTTACATTTCTTAGAGAGAAGTTTGATGCATTAGATAGATTCAAGATATTCAAAGCTATGGTTGAGAATGAAGTAAATTTGAGGATAAAATGTTTAAGGTCTGATAGAGGTGGTGAATTCACCTCCCATGAGTTTAATATGTTTTATGAAATGCATGGAATAAAAAGACAGTTATCTGCTCTGAGAACTCCTCAGCAGAATGGAGTTGTTGAAAGAAAGAACAAAACAATTCATGAAGCTACTAGAACAATGATTACTAAGGTTGGTCTATCAAAATTTTACTAGAGAGAATCTATTCACATTGCTATTTGATAGGCCAAAACTGGTGTAAATAATAAGAAAGACTGTGAAAGATTCCAGCTTGGTCTAAGAGTGTCAATCCAGGGATTGTAAGCTTGTGAAAGGTGTTATGGCAGTATACCTAAGGGAGGAAAGAAATGAATGAAGTGGGGATGAGTGCAGCTAAAATGCACAAAGGAGCACCTATAATGAAAATTTGGTTCATACTTATATTTTTGTTCTTCTCTATTCTATGATAGAAGTGACATGAGTTGTTACAGACTACAAAATGATAGCAGCAAGCTCTTATAAATCCAATATATAACTCACACTTCGTGCCTCGAATAAACACACCAACATTGATGGAATATCAATACCTGGAATGGATGTCCAATGAAAAACAATTGTTAAACCAAGTTGTAAAGAAAACACTATAGAAGATTAAATCACATGGAAATAAATAATTGTAGAAAATTAAATCATGTATTAGTAAAACAATAAACTATAGAATCACTGGCATTTTGAGCAGTGGGCCTGCCTCCTCATTCTGCCAAATGATGAAATAAAAATAGTATTTCTCTTACACAGTTTTGTTCATGCAAAGGATTTTATTTATTTATAAAAATGCTACATCGACCCCCCTCGTTGTTGTCGTGTGCTTCTTATATATGTGCAACTTATAACAACATATGAAGATTTGTGTTTTTTGGCCTGCGGCCAACAAGCTAAAAGAAACAAATATATGGATCGCTAACCTACATATGAAAATCATGTTGCTATAACAATAGATGACAATAGAAGATGTTCTTTTGTTTTAATCCTCCACACAACTAGCAAGCACAACTATTGTAATAGATTCTTCTCTTTATATGAAAAATAGCAATGACGTGAAGGTTTGCAGATTTTTCTCCAGCTATCTAGCAACAAATCTCTAGCATGGGTTTCCTCCCTTATTCCACAAGAATAACACACATGGAGCCTTGACTGAGTGAATCTGCTCCATCTTTTGTGGACCGCAAATTGTCTTGCTACAATAAATAGTGAAGGTTTTTGGCTTCCTCATCATAGCTGGCAGTTGCATCTCCATTTGGAAATAACCACGATTTCTTGTTTATAAGAATTTGGCATTGAAGAGGTAACCAATGCCACCTTGGAGACTGATATCACCTTTGAAAAGATTAAAAAAAAAATGCTGGTCACAAAGTAATACACATAAGTTCCTGACCATAAAGTGACAGGAAGATATTATGCATAAAAGGTGACAGGAAGTTCTTCTAATCTGCATGTTGCAAACTTTATTTCTCAAGTTTGAAAATCACAATGCTTATTAGTAAATACAACCAATCATTAACTTCCATATTTTATCCAAAACTCTATTAAATACTACTTATATATATTTAATCATATGCAACATAAAATAGTGAAATAGTATGATATGGAATGAAAATAGAATGTGGAAGTGGATATGAAGGTATATGAAATAGGCTAAAATGTGGCATAAAATGGGACACAATTGGCTCTCATCATTCCCCCCAACTTAACATATTGCATGTCCTCGTGCAATCATTATTTTTAAGAGGGTAGCCTTTAGATTATGGAATCTTCCTTCGTCACCCTTAACTATTATAGCTCATGCATAATTACATTATTCTTTCAAAAGTCTTGCAACTATCATTTAATGTTCATACCTCCTTTAACTTTTGATTTTGCATTTTTTTTTTCAATTTTCTCTTTTTCTTTTTCTCTATTTTTCTTGTCATTTCTCATAGCATCATTTTTAAATGCTATATATAGGAGGTGTCATGAAAAATTTATCTTGACAATTATGAGTTATCTGAATTGGATGAAATGATAGGTAAAATGAACAATGAAATGAAGGATGAAATGATAAGCAATATGAAATGATTTTGTAAGGTTGAATAATGGATACTATAAAATAAGGATAATGAAAAGTAATAGGTGAAAATATGGTAATAAGAATGGTAGACCTCCCCCCAACTTAAAGGGTTGACCATCCTCGAGAAACAGGGAGAGGATAGGCATGGATGCTATATATATGATAAATATAATAAGAAATATTAATAAAGTTAAGAGATAAAATAATGAAAAATAAAACTGATCATTTTACCAACTCACATGTCTAGTTATGCCAAGGGCTGGTGGCTAGAAGAACTCATCAATTGTGAATCTCCAACTGGGAAGGAAGCAAAAACCATGAAAAGGGCTGCAGCCACACCATGCATGAAATATCTTCATCAGACTGAAGTATTTAGGGAGCATACTGATGGTAGCCTGAATTCACTCTTCATTCTTTTCTAACACCTCAACTAAAAATGTAACTCTTGTGACAAGTGATCAAAGTGAAATGGACCACAACAAATAAGAGTACATTTACACAAGTGAGCAATAGGAGGTGCTAGGAGGTACTCAGACAACCATTGAAGCAATAGAGTCTACTTGCAAACTGATTATCCCATAGAAAGAACATAAATTATTGCAATTTTTTCTTCTTCTTTTTCTTTTTTTTTTCTTTTTTCTTTTTTTTTTTCATTTTGCATTTTTTCACTTTTGATAACGACAAGTGACCGTTGGCAAGCCAATTTTTAATTACTTACCGCTTAGTGGCATTGTAGAAACAGTTTTCACCACTAAGAAGTTTATTCAACTACAATCTGCCAGAAATTGGTTTTCAAATTGTAGTTGTCTAACAATGTCCGAAGGTTTTCATTGTTAGAATTTTTTAATTTTTTTCCCTTTTTTTCTTTTTTTTTCATTTTTCTATTTTTTTCATTTTTTCATTTTTTTCATTTTTTTAATTTTTTCATTTTTTTCACTTTTTTCACTTTTTTTAGATAACCTGCATATAATGGCCAAAGAGAAGGAATCTCTTATATGGATGTTGAAGTGACACCATCAAAAACCCAAGTTCCTTCAATCACCCCACAAAAAGTCACTGTTGAAACTAGGTTGTATGTAGAATTGGAAATGATGACCAACAAAAAGAAATATACCTTCATCAAGAGGGACCATGCATATTTGTATAGCATAATTTCTACAAACAATCTTGATCCATTTAGCTCATGCCACCATATTAGAAATCAGACTGTAGAACTTTGGAATCCATTCCCACTCACTCAGTTGAAGGAATTACTTACAATGACTACAATCTTTGAAAGACATGTTGTTCTATGATGACCAACTTGAAATGAATCATATTGACATATCATGAAGCTATGCTATCCTTTCCTTGAAAGCATGAGAGATATTCATAATTGTTCCCAAAGTTATATGAAAATATAGAGTACAAATAATACAAATTCCTTACCAAAGATAAGGTTGCATAGTGAAAGACCAATTGTAGTCTCTCAACTTGTCAAATGTGTCCAAACAACCTTAGGTAGGTGGATACCCAACTCAGAGTGTGATGATCTGCAATATGCTTAAGCTCTGTGTGTTTGTCTTCAAGTTGCCTTTGGATCTGTGGCTTGTGAAGAATTAGCCAAGAACATAGTATCATGCTTCACATACACCAAGTTGCATACTGTCCTCCAAATGATCTAGAATCAAGGAGAACTTTGTGTCCATGAATGTTGAACACCCCACCCAAAAATCCTCTTTTGATCTCCAATAGTGACGCACAAAGGAAACTTGAGGTGTTCCATATAACTAGCAAGGCCAACAAGGTGTGTCTTTGGATGCTCATGTAGAGAAGCATCATCAATTGGTACTAGTGCAAATGTGTCGGGCTACCATGATAAAAGACCTGTAACCATATTCTCATGATCAAGCATATCAAGTATAGTAATGTAATATCATCCATTTAATACCTCCACCATTAAGTAGTTAAGTCATTTTTGTAAATGAAAGGTAGAGTCATTAATATGAATAAATATTTGATAATAATAAAATGGATGAATATAATTACAATGAATTCTTGTGTAGAGATGATACAAAATCATTTCCAATTAACACAAGAATGCATACCTTTATTTTCTCCAAGTATCACATAGGTGGTTTTATTAGAAGCGCCAATGAAACAATCAATGAGGGTTCATTAGAAATCAACCAAGAATCGTCAAAAGTCAAGGGATCCCCCCACCAACTTAACTTCATACTACAAAGGTATGATATCATGAATATAATCCAAAGAATAAAGAATGGCACTGACATATTTAAGAATAGCTTGAGCCTTGTTCAATGAATAATCAACCAAAGACTTTCAAAATTCAATGGATCTCCCCTCCCCCCAATTTAATTGCACATTGAAAAATCATGACGGTATTCGAACAATCCAAATAGACATATTTAATAATACCTTGAATGATCATCCATTTGTAGCACGTTTGTTGTGGTCATTAATGCATTCAAACCCTTCTAGTTCTTCTTACTCATAAAATCAATTATTGGACCTAGATCAATAAGTGTGTGAGGAATACAAATTTTGACCAATGGTCTCCCAATATCTAAATGTTTGAATATAAAAAAAATTATAAATGATAGATCATGTGGGATTTCATTATGTATCTCACACAAATCTTGAATTATTAAGGTCGATAGTTCACCATTTCTTATTGCATGATTAATTTCAACACACATATGTAGCATTTCAATGATAAAATTAGAATCAAATTGAATTAGTTCCTTATGTATGTGAATTATTTTTAAAAGTTGTGATTTGATTAGATAAGAAGAACTAAATTGATTATCTTTTAGTGGATCATTTTCTTCAAATTCAATTAAACAAAAATCACATCCTTTAGTTGTGTGAATAGATTGCAATTGTGAGTCACCAATTTCATGCATATTAATGAAATGTAAAGGGATCAATGAAACCTCATTATTATATGAAGATTGAACCACCTTATTAGATAATAGTAATTTATTAGGAATTTTAATTTCCCTTGGTGGATGGTGGGTGAGATAATGACAATGATAAAAGTTGTGTGGTATATAGAGTAGATGGTAAAGATGGTAATATATAAGATGGATATGGTGGAGATGGTACTATATGGGATGGGTATGGTTGTTGTGAGCATTTATTATGCCATTCTTGGTAGTATGGTAATTTTTTCCATTCACCACACATACTATATATGGAAGCATTTTGTGAAGAAACATATTGTCTTTCAAATCCAATAGAATTATAATACATATCAAAATCATCATTCATACCTTGATCTTCCCAATTGGATGTGTGGATTTGTCCTTGTGTTACAAATAAGACATTCTCACTTTCACCTTTGTTTTTTTGAGGGTCACACATAGCTTAGATCTCCTTCACCGTGTCCTCTCGAACAACTTGGCATTTGCACTTATCTTCTCCCTTGAAACAATCAGAACAACAAATGGTCAAATCATCATTTTTGAAATTCCATTGTCCTAAAAATTCAACAATTATTTGTTCTTTCTCAGCTATGGAAATAACATTTATAGATGTTTGTGACAATAGCAATGGAAGATCAATCTCATCTAAGTTGCATTCATTAGATAGAGGGGCTATAAAAATATCACTTTGTTTCAGCACGATTCCCCCACCAATTTCTTCTTTTGTTTTTAAATTTGAAAGCAAGGGTCAAGGGGAAACGCCCCTTGTGGGGTCTCGGGGCCTTCAGATTCTTCATTTTTGAAGCATTTTTGCCTAAAACAGTGATGTGTTTGAACTACCTTGAAAATGAAACATTTTTATTGTTTTATGTTGTTTCTTCAAAATTTCTTATTTCTATCAGTTTACTCACAACAATTGGTGTGGATATATAAATGGTTTTCATTTATTTCTAAAATCTACCTACAAATTCTAACAATGCATCTATATGATTTAAACAATTCAAATTAGGACTAATCACCGGGAAAGGCTAGTAGCTATGCGATATTTCATCCTAACGCATTGGTTCTAACTTAACTCACTGGGTTTTCCAACATTTAACATCTCTCCCTGGAAACGACGGCAAAATGATAGGCCAAAACAGGGGTAAATGATAAGAAAGACTACGAAAGATTCCAACTTGGTCTAAGAGTGTCAATCCCGGGATCGTAAGCTTGTGAAAGGTGTTCCAGCAGTATACCTAAGGAGGAAAGCAATGAATGAAGTGGGGATGAGTGCAACTAAAATGCACAAAGGAGCACCTATAATGAAAATTTGGTTTAGACTTATATTTCTGTTTTGCTCTATTCTATGATAGAAGTGACAGGAGTTGTTATAGACTGCAAAATGACAGCAACAAGCTCTCTTATAAATCCAATATATAACTCACACTTCAAGCCTCGAATAAACACACAAACATTGATAGAATATCAATACCTGGAATGGTTGTCCAATGAAAAACAATTGTTAAACTAGATTGTAAAGAAAACACTATAGAATATTAAATCACACGGAAATAAATAATTGTAGAAAACTAAATCACATATTACTAAAACAATAAATTACAGAAATCACCAGTGTTTTGAGCAGTGGGCCCTACCTCCTCGGTCTGCCAAATGATGAAATAAAAATAGCATGGCTCTTACACGGTTTTGTTCATGCAAATTTTTTATTTATTTATAAAAGTGGTACATCGCCCCCCCTCATTGATGCCTTGCGCTACTTATATATGTGCAGCTTATAACAACATACAAAGATTTCTTTATTTTGGCCTGTGACCAACAAGCTAAAAAAAACAAATAGATGGATCACTTACCTATAGATTAAAACTGTGTTTCTATAATAGTAGATGAGAAGAAAATATGTGCTTTTGGTTTACTCCTCCACACAGCTAGCAAGCACAACTATTATAATATATTCTTCTCTTTATATGGAAAATGACAATGATGTGAAGGTTTGCAGATTCTTCTCCAGCTATCTAGCAACAATATCTAGCATGGGTTTCCTCCCTTATTCCACAAGAATAGCACATGTGGAGCCTTGAATCAGTGCATCTGCTCCATCTTTTTTGGACCATGAATTATCTTGTTACAATAAATAGTGAATATTTTTTATTTCCTAGTCATAGCTGGCAGTTGCATCTCCATTTGGAAATAACCATGATTTCTTGTGCTTATTCAAATTTTGCACTAAAGAGGTGACCAATGCCACCTTGGAGACTAATATCACCTTTGAAAAGATAACATAAATAAATTGTTAGTCACAAAGTAATACACAGAAGTTCCTGACCAGAAAGTTACAAGAAGATATTTTGCATAAAAGGTGATAGAAAGTTCTTCTAATCTGCATGCTGCAAACTTTATTTCTCATATCTGAAAATCACAATGATTATTAGTAAATAAAACCAATCATTAATTTCCATTATTTATCCAAAACTCTATTAAATACCCCTATGAGCTATAGTGTGGAAGAATTCCTACTGTTAAGTATTTCAAGGTATTTGAAAGAAAATGTTATATCAAACGGGATGAAGAAAATTTAAGGAAGTTTGATGCTAGAAGTGATGAAGGTATTTTTCTTGGATACTCTACTAAAAAAAAGCTTATAGATGTTTCAATAAGTGACTGAGAAAATTTGTAGAAAGTACAAATGTCAAGGTTGATGAAGCAATGAAGAATTGAATTGATGTTGATAGATATGTATCTAATGAACCTGATTGTGTAAGGATTGAAGAAGTTGTGGAAGAATAGAAAAAGGGTGAACAAGAGAAGAAGAATGAAGAAAAAGAAGAAGAAGCTCTAGTGGTGTCCCCTAAGATACCTAGATATGTGTAGAAAAATCATTTAGAAAGTCAGATCATTAGAGACAAGAAAAAAGGAGTAATGAAAAGAAGCAGAGTTACTATTGGTGAGGTCAATTTGTGTTTACTTTCTGAGATTGAACCTAAGACTATAAGTGGAGCTTGTAAAGATGAGAATTGGATGGAAGCTATGAAAGAAGAACTTATGTAGATTGAGAAGAATCAAACTTGGGAACTAGTCTCGAGATTGGTAGATAAAAACATTATTGGATCGAAGTGGGTGTTCAAGAATAAGCTGAATGAGAGTGGAGAAGTGGTGAGAAATAAAGCAAGGCTTGTGTGTAAGGCTTACTTACAAGTAGAAGGCATATATTTTCAGGAGAATTTTGTTTTGGTGGCAAGAATAGAAGCTATTAGGATGTTTTTAGTATTTTCTCCTCATAAAAATTTCAAGGTCTATAAGATGGATGTTAAGTCTTCATTTTTCAATGGTGAACTAGAAGAAGAAGTATACATGGAAAAATTAGAAGGATTTCAGTTGTTAGATCAACCAGATATGGTTTGCGGATTGAAGAAATATTTATATGGATTGAATCAAGCTCCTAGAGCTTGGTATGCAAGATTAGATAGCTACTTGATTCAACAAGGTTACAACAAAGGCTCGACAAATAGTAATCTATATTTTAAAATTGAAAATTACAAAATCTTGATTGTGGTTGTATATGTTGATGACATTATTTTTGAAGGAAATGAAATTATGTGTAAGGTGTTTATAGAATAAATGCAAAAATAATTTGAGATGTCTATGTTTGGAGAGATGAATTTATTTCTTGGGCTACAAATTAATAAAATAGAGAAAGGGATTTTTATTTCACAGTCAAAGTATGTGAAAGAGATGTTAAATAAGTTTGGGATGGATGGTTCCAAACCAGTATGCACTCCTATGGTGACTAGTTGCAAATTGTAAAGATGATGTTTCACCTAAGGCTGATTAGAGTAAATATAGATCTATGATTGGTGGACTATTGTATTTGACTACTACTAGACTGGATACTATGCTTGATGTATGTCTTATGGTTATATTTCAAGAATATCCTAAGGAAACACATGTTGTTTTTGTTAAAAGAATATTCAAATATTTGAATAAAACTTTGGATTATGGCTTATGGTATCCTAGGGATACTGAATTTACACTAAATGCTTATACAGATGCAAATTGGGTTGGATGTGTAGATGATAAAAAAAGTAAAATTGGTGGTGCATTCTTTCATGGTTGCAGATTGGTGGTATGGTTGAGTAAAAAGAAAGATCAGTTTCCTTATCTACTATTGAAGCTGAGTATATTGTTGTTGCATCTTGTTGTACACAAGTTTTATGGTTGAAATAGACATTAAAAGATATCAAACATTGATAAATTTTGACCCAATTTCTGACGAAAGGTCGTCGAAATTTCGACAAACTTTCGTGGAGGAATTTCGTCAAAAAATCGACGAAATTTGAAACGTCAATTTTCTAACCCAACCGACGATCCTGAGTTGGAAAATCGACATTTCAAATTTTGTCGATTTTTTGACGAAATATTTTTGATGAATAGTCGTCAAAATTCTGACGAACTTTCATCAGAAATTGGGTCAAAATGTATTAGTGAAAGTAATGTATTGTGATCTTATTTCTATCTTATTTGATAATACAAGTGCAATTAAAATTTCAAAGAATATGGTGATGAACTCAAGGACAAACCATATATATCTATCAGGTATCACTTCTTGAGAGAGAAGGTTGTAGAGAATTAAGTAAAGCTTGAGTATGTACCTACAAAGGATCATATTGTTGATATATTCATGAATTCTCTTCCTAAAGATACTTTTGAGTATCTTTGGGAGAAGTTAGGGGTCATTGCCCCTCCTTTCTTGAACTAGATGCATATGGAGATGCATCAATTCGGTGGGTCTAGATCTATCTTTCTTTTGGACTAATGTTTTGGTGGCTATCTCTCAGGGGGAGCAAGTAGTGTCATGTGTTGTTATTGTATGAGTATTTTATTTTTAATTTCAAAGGGGAAATCAATGCAAAATATAATTTTCCTTTGCCATTAATGTCAAAGGGGGAGAGGAAGAATATGAGATGGAGAAGAGTATCATGTGAAAAAGAATATCTACTAAGGGGGAGAAATAGAAATAAAAATCATAAGAAGTGTGTTCAGAGCTTGTATGTTGTCTTTGATGGTTTTTCACATAGCGTGTTGCCATCAATGAAAAACGGGGAGATTTTTGTAAGAATGAAGGTGTTCTCATTGATGTCAACTAGTCAATTGATTATCAACTCGTTGTTGCTATCATTAATGTCATGGATGCAGGTTATTAGTTGTATATGTCGAGGATATTGAGAAAATTATAATGAAGAAGGTTGCAGGTGTTTAGTGGGTGCTTCAGGTTTTGCTCTAAGATTTTCTCCTATGTTTGTGTGGTTCAGATATGTTGATCATGGTTGTTGGAAGCTACTATATCTAGATTATTGGCATCTGATTCATTGTACAATATGAGTTATATTCACCAGTTGTAAACTGTGGTTTTCCATGTATCTAGCTAAGGTCTAGGAGAAATGTTGTTGGTTTGAATTTATTTTTGGTTGAGTCTTATGGCTTGTAGTTCTAGAGTTAAGTTTTTATGATCATTTTTAAGATAATTTTGGTGTTTGAAAAGATTGGATCATGCTAAGGATTGTGTGTGCTTAATTGTTCTATGTTTTTACACTAGTTTGGATGACCCTGTGTTGAACACTACTTTTAAAGTTGATGAAGCGTGTTGGGGCCTATTTGGGTCCTCATCAAACATGTGTTTGGTTTTCCCTCATTCTAATTCCACCCTAGGATATTTTGTTGCTGACCTAATTTGAATTTAATGATGGATAGTCGACTTTGGATATGTTTCAAAGTTGAAGATGGAATAAATATAGGATGAGTCAGTGGTTAAAGTGTGCAAGAGATAAGTGCAAAGAAATAGATAAGATAGATGTGAAATAGATGTGAATCAGTGTGTGTGTGATGTGAGCATGGAATATTAATGTGAATTCTAAATGTTGTTTTTTCGAATACAGTGGGTTGAAGGTGTACTCTATTATTCATGCATGTATGCAAGTGGTTGACTAAATTGTGGTGGAAATCTCTATTGAATTGAGATCATCTTCTCTTTGTAACATATCTCTTCTATCTTCTTTGTATCTCTATGGTAGTGAGCCCTTCGGGTGATTAACCCTTGTTGGACAATGAGTCCTGATCCAGACAGTTAGTCTTGTTTTGGCAATGAGTCTTTCTTTGGAAGTGAGCCTTTGTAATTGATTTTAATATTAATTATATTGTGAGCTAATCCTCACCATGGTTTTTCCCTTATTGGGTTTTCCACGTAAATTTGGTGTTACTATATTTGTGTGATGGTTTTTAGTTTCTACACTTGCACTTAATGCTTAATCATTTTAGTAGAGTTAAGGATTTATGATTGATCTAAGTTCCATTGAATGTTTTAAAAGTTAAATTTTGTACAAATAATTCAACCCCCTCTCATTTGTCTTGTTCAATGGCAAGAGACATGTCTAAAGCCTGGCACCAAATGAAGGAAATGTTGTATAAATACCTAGGTTTGAATTTTTTCAAAGCTTTTGAGGACCATACTTTCTTATGTCTTTTGGTATGTGGTATGTATTCTTCCAAATTCTCAATCCCCAACTCTTTCCCTTCACCGTATTTTTCCCTAAGTCATCATCGAGTGTCAAGACTTCAAAATTCTTCATTTTCCTCTTCTTAAGTAGGTGGTAAGCAATAAGCCCAATGCTTGATAGAGGTCTAATTGTCATGGTGTTAGAATTAGGGTGCTCTTTTCCCTAACCTTCCAACAAGAAATTCTTTGTAGGCTTGATGCCCAATTCCCAACAAAGGTAGTTTTTTAGGGGTGTAAAAAATTTAATGATTTACTCATTCCTTTGATGGTAGGATTAGACCTAAAACTTTGACAATTCTTCCAAGAAGCATATTTTCAACCCGAAAATACAACTAATGCTTAGTGACTCCTCTCAACCATCTAATCTAAACTTATAAGGTTACAAGAATTAAATTTAATGTATTTGATCATGGATTTAGGATGAGAGAGGTTCCCATACTTCATTTATTATCTGTAGGTGCCCCTTTTTCCAAAGTTCCATACCTAGATCATAGATTTTATGGAAATATTCATCCCTCTAGCACTCAAACTCAAAATTCATCAATGATAGGATATGGTGGATACTTAGAGATGCCCTATCACACCTACTTGGTCACCCAGATCAAATTAAAATGGAGACCTATTTTTACTTCATTGGTCTTGTTTAGCAGCTAGGGTTTGGACCTAATATCCCATATTTTAGAATGAGTTTATTTTCTTCCTCTCACTAGAATAATTACTTTAAGGTTCATTTTATAAATTATTTTATTTTCCTCTGAGTTATCTATAGAGAATTATGCACTTTTGTATCTTTTCTATTGTAACAAGGCTTCAAGTATCTGATTTAATAAAAAATTATCACCCTTTAACTCTCTTCAATCATGTTATGTTGTATAAAATATATCTCCTTAATAGGGGGATTCATATTCTCTACTTTTGTGCAATTTTTTGTTATGTTGATATTAATTTACAAGACTAATTGTGTAATGGTATTTCCCTCTAATATCTATCAAACACTATCCTTCATATAGACTCATAAGATCTGGTAGAGTAGAATATTGTGTAAGTATTTTGGTGATCACATTAATCTCTATTGTAATAAGAAAGAAGAATTATATTCTAATTTTGGTGCATCGTCACTCTTTTGTTTTCTCTTTGCAAGTTGATAGAGTAGGGTTAGTCTTAGAATTACTTATTTTTGGGTTGGACCAACACTAATACACATATGTTAGAAATGAATTTGTCCTTCTCTAGATTTTATACCTTCATTGAAAGGGTCCCACACCTGAAGATCAATCCTATGTTTTTTTGGAGCACTGAACAATAGGTTTAGTAGGGTGCAATTCCAAGTGACAACAATTTCTAGCATACCTAGTGGGACCAATCTAATGGAATCTACTTCATCTTGTTGAGAACTTGTGCTTCTTTCAACATTTTTCAGCATTGAAGAGGCATTCAACAAGGTACCTAGCAACTCTATAGTCTAATTCTACAAATCTTGGTTGTAGATCAAACATGAAAATTCATGTCAAGGATTCATACCAAATCATCTTCAAGAGGTAATTTTACTACACTCAATTAGAATTATTTACTTCAAGAAGGAGAAATAAAAAATCCTTATCCTTTCCAAGAAGAATTTTTGTAACACCATCTCTTAGGGATCAACCAATACCTCCATTCAATATATTATCAAAGCCTAGGACATATGTTTTACATATAAAAAAGCATTATTTCCAATAGTTACAACTAGAAATCAAGTGTTTATTATATTTAATGGTGGCAATCCTCTGGTGTTAACCCAAAAGAATGATATGCAAGTTGTTGCCTTAAAAATTATACCTTATTTCACTGGTGAAAGAACCACTATCCCAGTAGAACACATTCAAGATATGGTCAATATATGTTTTGTACACAACATCATAGAAAATAATCTAGTTGTGATACTTTTAGCCACATCTTTTAAAGGAAAAGAATTATAATGGTACAAAGTTTTACAATATAACTCCATTCACAACTAGGATGAGTTAGGTGAAATATTTTGTGAGCAATTTGAAGATAAAATTGATCACCTATCACTTGTAGAATAGTTGATAACAATTAACAAGTATCCCCATGAATTCATGGGGGATTTTAACTTCATATTTCAGAAGACTTGGGATAAAATCCTTGCCTTAGCAAAACCTTCTCTGACTCATGCCTACTGATACTACCTAAGGACTCTTAACAGTGATGTTTCTATTATCATACAGTCTATGGGTGGAGTGACTTTTCCAAATGCATATGACTGTAATGGCATGAACTTACACCCCTTGAAAATTCCCTATTTTCATACCCTTCACCTTAGAAAATGTAATTTTCATGATGCAATCCCAACATCCGCCACATTTCCCTATCCACCTAGCATCTTGTTTGTGTGTTGGTGGAGAAATTTTATCAAGGACATGCATGTGCCACATGAACGTCTATGCACTGCATTATTGTCCTAGTAGGATTCTTGTCTTTGGAATCTACAGAGGCAGTATCTTCCTCCATTGGACACAAACCATAACACCTCCTGCCCCCTTAACCGATGCAAAATGGATCCTTTGCCTCCATTTTTCCTTGAAATTTCCTATCCATTCAATTCATTCAACTTCTTCACCGCTTCTACACACTAGATTGAATTCTTGATGCTTTGTTGATTAACTTACATGCTTTCAAGATTCACCACCTCCATTATAGCTGCAAGTTTTTGATATCTTGGCTTCTCCACTGTGTTCATTGTGAAAATTTTCTTAAAGAACTTACAAGCTCGCACCTTCCTCTACTTTCCTTGAGAGCACATGGTTATGAAGCTGACATCCACCATTTTCATTTACTTTTGTATCATCAAACTTGCATAGTGGCATATTGTGTTTTGTGTATTGCTTAGTGTTCCATTTCCAATACACTCTCTTTATCATTGCTATCTGGTTGTTTGTCAAGGTGGAAACACCAAAGAGAGGGATTGACTAAGGCAATCCTCTAAAAACAACCCCAACATTTTCCTTGGTCCTGTGTGTGTAGGTATGTTTTTGATTGGAGTTATTCGAAGAATCAATGAAGTTCGATATCGCATTCTTATCCTTCTTTGTCAATTCGGGGATAGACTAGTTAAAATATTCTTCTTGCTATACTTTGTTTATGTACTTTCCCCAAATTTTTCTATAGTGTAAAATCTATCAATCAATCTATTAAATTGTTTCCTAGTGTTTTATTTGTCCCTCACACTCTTTGTTTGTACGGACACTAGTGCCCTACTGAGATGCCAACATTCCACTCTAGAGTTTGTGTCTTGCACTATCATCCTTAGGTAGTGAGTTTTTTGAGCCACAAATTGAACTCTGGGAATTGGCTCATTTGACCCCCTTGAAAATTTGGGTTACCAAAGGACAGCATCAACCAGATTGCTCTTCCTTTTGAACCTTAATTTCTTAACCTTTATAAATCACTTAGCAAGCTTGAGGTAGATTAGGGTAGCCTATTGCTTAGGACCCTCCTATGATTGGGGATCTCAGAGAAGTCGGTCCCCCTCCTTTACATTTTTGTGAACCTAGCATGAAATATTTTGGTTTCATTTCATAAAGTTGAAGGAACCTTCTCTTGTACTCTAGACGTGTTGTAGTTTTATGTGTTGCAGGGCACATAGCTTTGCAACCCAACCTATAACCCTAGCAGCATAGTTTGAAGAATTCCTAGGCAATGTGAAGTGATATCTAGATAGGTCACCATCTAATTTTTGAACCTTTGGGCTATCCTAAGGAAGTTCTTTCAAAAAACATAAACATGGCTTATTTTATACATCTCCCTATTCCTCATGTGCAGCCTGTGAATGGATCATCTAATATAACTTTTACATCGCAGGACTTGCCTATGAAAATAAATACAAAGCCTTATCCTCTATGCATTATTGCTCGCATCAACAAGAACATCATGACTAGTTTTATGGTTGATCCCACGTATCGTGTGAATGTTATAACAAAGGAGACTCTGCTGATAAATTTATTGCATAAGGATGGGTATGATGAATAAAAGAGCACAATACATACACATGATAGAATATCGGTCCCTTCAATTGGTTCCATAACCCTCGCAATCCTAGTAGGATCCAAGACTATAAATGCTCCTTTTGATATCATCTTGGAGTTGGACTTGTTTAGAGTGAAACTAGGCATCCCATGGCTAGTTTCTATGAGCGCATTCACTTCGGTAATCCATTAGTGTTTAAATTTTTCTCATGAGGGCTTTGTGCATGTGGTGCATGACACTGGATATAAACCTCTAGTGTCATGTGGGGACTACTCATTAGATCACTTTTGGCTTGCCTCAATTGGTCTGCTTCCTTTGATGATAAAATTTTTGTGTTATGCCTATGTCAAATAAGAATGGGGGCATATCATCGAAGGTGGCCTAACCTATCTCCCCTTATTCCATTTCAATTAAAGGATCTATGATCGCACAGTAGTAGGCTGCCTCCTCCTCCTCTCAAAAGGGGAAGGGGAAGTTTTCTCGTGCCCAGTAGCCTTCCTCTTCTTCTGTTATCTCATCCACTTCTACCTCTCACCTTCTTGTGGAATCTTCAGAATCAACTCCCATGCCTTACATGGGGATTTTGATGGTGCTCACTTGGAAAAATAAAAAACATCAAGTATTCAAACTTCTTGTCTTACCCATGGTGCCAAGGCCTATTGTATAGGGTAAGGGTAAGGGCCCTCATGGAGTTTTTGCACACACACCCCACTGGAAGTGGGGACCCTCTTTTTTTGCTTTTGGTGTTTTGGCCCTTCTTTTTTGAGGGTTTTCGCTTGCTTGGGTTCATGCTTTAATATCTATCTTGCCAATCGAAGTGGCACACTTATGAGTATTGTTGAAAATCTTGAGTTTTGAGTTCATTCTGGAGTTTTCACTACTTTCGGGAAAATCTGCATAGGCCGGATTCTCCTGGTTTCCTTTCGATGTCCGGAGGTTGCTGCCTTTTGACCCTATTTTCGAGAAAATCTGTATGGTCGGGATTTCCCCAAAGTCTGCTACCTTGTCGAATCCCTAGGTTTTCGTGGTCATGGCTGTCTTGTCGACAGCATTAATGGCGTTTGTGTGGGTGTTTTGGGGCTTTGATATATTGGATTTTGGGAAGTAATTAATCATTTGAGTTTGTTCATTTGCTATCATTTGAGCTTGAATCTTGGAGCTTTTGATTTCCTGTAGGATTATAATTTTCAAGGCTGTTTTGACTATGTAATTGAGTTTCATGTGCGTGGATTGTATCATGCTTGCATTCAATAGTTGTCTGTTGGTGTCACCAGTTCCAATCTTTTCACTCCCATGCTATGTTGAAATTCTCCTTTACTCTGTTGATTTTGAATTGCTTTGCTTCATTTTCTTCTTGGTCCTTCATGATTTCCTAGTTTCCTTGGGTGCACATCATCATTGGAAATTTAGGGGATTTGTGTTGTTGTACCAGTCTGCTTGGTTGGTCATTGATGTTTATTCTTGGTCTGGTATTATTTCTTTTGGGCGTCTGCTTGCATTGGTCTTAAGACTCTCAATTCTAGTGTGTGAGCAAGTCATGTCTGGTTCTATGTGCTTTCATGGAAAACATTTTAGGGTTCTTAACCTAGGGCATGGCCAATCCTCCTTGAATTGTTGTGAGGAGTGTTCTAGATCTGCATTTGATCCATTGGAGGTCTAGGTTAAGTTGTTTTTGGATTACATGCCTTAGATCCGGTGTTATTTGAATTATTTTGGTGAAAGTAAGGAAGATATGGACGGGTCTGGGTTTTTGAGGTCCTCGCGGAATTTCATTTCCTCCAGATTTCCCCAGCTTTCCTTATTCTTTCTCTTTTACCACCTTTTTCAAGGATTTCATCTGTCTCGCCAAAATCTGCTTCCTCCAGATTTTCCCAATGTTCGTAGTCGGGTCGTTTTACTGATTTTGCACTTTGGTGATGATATATCTGGCTTTTTCCAAAATCTGTTCCCTCTAGATTCTCCTGGATGTTTCGTGTCTCCTCCTTTTTCCTGGGTTAGTTGTAGCAGTTGCTATTTTCACCAAATACCGTCTCTGGTGGATTCTTCCAAGTTTTTCGAGGAAAAGGTTGAATTTGATGGTTATGGAAGAATCTATTTATTGATGATATCTGTGATAGATTAAATGAACTTATGCTAAGTGTTTCTAATGGTATTCCTTTGTTAATTGATGGATTAAAATGATGTTTTGGGATTTTGCATGCTTGGTTCGTTGGAATCCACCTAGTCCGAATTTTCCCAAAAATCCTCTTCAGTATGGAATCCGTGAGGGGGGCAAAATCCCGAACTTTAGGATATTGATTTCCTGCACTTATTTTTTCTTGTGGATCTGATTGTGGTCATCTTTATGTGTTTGCAGGCAAGATTAGGACAAGATATTGTTGGTCGAGGTAAAGGGAAGGCAACAGATCCAGGTGTAGATACTTCTGCCATCTCAGATGTAGAAAAAGTAAACTTAGACATAAGGAGCCGGATTCCTGAGAGCAAGCTGACCTCAATTTGGTCAGGAATCATAGATACAAATGTATTCATGTGGGACTATGAGGAGTTCAAGGTTGATATCTTTGCACCGAGCCCTCCTTTGTTGGCAAGAAGAATGGTAGACTCCAGATTGGTTCATGTGACGGGTTTTCCTTCCACAGTGTAGTGTTATGAGTTGGTGCTTGAGTGTGCTAGAAATTATGATAGAGGGACACAAAGAATAATTGGTCCCTAGGGAAGGATTCTAGATGGCTTCATTCCAGTATCCATTGCTACAACCTTTGACATGCCTGATAGGTCCCATCTGGTGGCCTTTGATATGGATGTTGCCATAAAATATTATGAAGAGAATGTAGTCAAGTCTTAGTAGGTGATTAACTCTTGGTTGGAGAAGCCTAAATCCCATTTCTCTAAGTTGCCTAAGCAACTATTCAGGCTTAAGTTCAAGAGAGAGTACTACAATGTCATCACTCTTCTCAGTAGGTTGGTGGGATTGAAAAGTGCAGGTGTGTTCGAGACTAGGATGTTTAATGTGATTGCTAGAATGGAGCAAGGAATTGATTATTATTGGGTAGGTATCATTAGTGTGGTGATTCATGAACAGTTATGCAATGTCTTGCAAACCAAGACTTTTACCATGACTTCTTACCTAGTGTATTCATTGGCTAGATTTCACCCATACAAGGGGTTAAGCACTAGGGGTACCTTTGGGCAGGATTCCATATATGAAGTATATCCATAGTTGCACCTAACTAGAGGAGTTACAGGAGATCCAATGATGCTTTCACAATGTATCACTAGATTGCTCCAAGGTGCAAAACATATGAGAATTTTTGACAAGGAAAAGGAAGTGATAAGGAGATATGGGGCATGGTCTATCCAGTTCCCAACCTTCTCATACATCAGAATTGATGGTTTTCAGAGGGCTCCCTATAGAATCCCTAGATACCCTACTGATCATGTCATATTGTTGGAAGTCACTAAGCAGATTTGTGACTTCGACAATGTTGTGAAGGGAGAGATGCACAAGATAGGTTTTGGGAATGATTTTCCCCTAAAGATAGGAATGGGGGAGGTTTGTGCTTCTATTCAATCTGCTCATGCTTCTGAGGAGGAGATGAGCACTTTTGGTCTCTCTTTTCATTCCAAGAGAGCAAGGTTTGACATCACTAGCAAAGCTCAAAAGAAGGCTAGTAGAGAGTATAGCCATAAGGCTCGCATTGAAGATTACTTGGTTAACCTTGCTGATGAGTTTGAGGTAAGAAAGAAGAAGTTTTCTAGATTTCCATTGGATTTGGTAAGGCTATACCATGTAAAGGCCATTCATGACTAGGTAGAGGAAGATGGAAATGTAATCTAGGGTCATGTCTATGAGGCAGTAAAAGATAGGCCAGTTGGAGAAGTTGACTAGTTAGAGGATGAAAAGACTGAGTTAGACCAAGTCATGGCCCCAATGATCAAATATACCAAGTTGTGGTATTGGAGAGTGAAGGTGTCCCATGCACCTATGATCTAATGGGAGACTTGGAGTCTCACTCTACTTCTAAGGGATCACTTGAACTAGATCCTAAGGGCAAAGAAAAGGTGGATTCTCCTTTCAGAATCCAGGTAAGGCAGGTTCAAGCTGAGAAGGCTACAGAAGTAAGCAAACAAAGGAAGCCTGTTGCTAAGAAGAGTAGACATGCCTCTAAGAAGGAAGTTGAAAAGAATAAGGAAGAGGAGGAGGAGGTGGAAAGTGCTCCTCCATTGATAAAAAGAAGAAGGATTACAAAACTATCATAGAAGGTGGAGGCTCCTAAAGTTGATAAGGAGGTTGAGATCTCAGGGGAAAAGACACAAGTATACATGAGGAGATCAAGGACTCCTTCCCCAAGGGATACCGCAACAAATGAGAATGTTTTAGTGAGTATTCCTATTGTCGAACAAGTGAGTGTCTCTATTCCTCAGGATGTTGGTAACACACAGGAGGAACCAAAGAAGGATGAAGATCCTAAGGATTTGGGCAAGGAAGAGTTTTAGGAGGGAGACCTCTTTAACGCAGAAGCAGAAATTGACAAGGTAATATAGTCCCCCTTGGTATCACATGCAGGTTCACCTACAAAGGAACAAGTGGACAAGTCTCCACAAAAGGAGGAAGAAATACTAACTAGGTCCCATTCACCAGTATAGGTGGTTGTGAAATAACAAGTACAAGACAAAGAGAATCCAACCATTGATATTCCCAATGTACCAGGGGTTGAAAAGGGTGCAACTGGTGATCAGCAGAAACAGGAGCAAGATAGGCAAAATACAGTGCCTGCTGGGTCTACTATTCCATATTGGCTTGAGAAGGAGTTGAAAAGTAAAATGTTGATAGTAGAGGATGCTCCTCCTAATTGGGATTTTCTCATGGCTAATGTAGAAAAGGAAAAAACTAAGAAGAAAACAAGGGTTGTGTCCTGAATTGAAAGAGATGGGTCAAGTAATAGAGTGGCTCATATTGCTACCCCTGCTCCAAACAAAGATAGAGACAATGTGACTACTCAGGACTATCATGTGCAATTTGGTGACTTAGGGCATGCTACTTTGGAGCAAGATATTGAAGAATATGAAGGCTCCAGTGCTGTGATTGTGGATAGGTTGAAGAAAGTTGTGCAGACTAGGCATGAGCTAGAGAGGGAGAATGAGAAACTAAAGAAATACTTGCAAGAGTTGATGAAACCCTTGCAAGCTATTGGCACTTCCTCCTCTGCTATGGGTTTCCTACCTCAAGAGATAATCTCTGAACTTGAGAAGATGAAAGGCACCACACATGCTGTAATTTCTTGGTTGCAGGGAGTCCAAACTAAAGGAGATGGTGCTATTAAGAGCATTTTGGTAACTGGAGGAGATGCAATGAGATCGGTGGATTGGTTAAAGATTATATTAGCTCAGGATAATGTGGATATTGACCTCCTACTATAGAAGGCCACAACAATCATGGGATTCATTGAGGATAAATTGGTAAAGTGTGGGATTCTTCCTTTTCCAAGAGTTTCTTAACCTTGGGAATGGTTTGAAATCCTGCAAATGAGGCAAAAGGCCTTGAAAAAGATCCATAAATAGGCACGGTAGATTGAGGATACCTTGACCAGTATCTATGATAAATGTATTTCATTATTTGAGGACATGATTAGAAGGAAAAAATTTTCTCTGAAACATCTCAATTTGGAGGAGCTTAGGAAGTGGTGGAGAGATGTTTATTCTCCAGTCAGTGAAGGACTAGTTACTAGACATCAGTTGGATGATGCTGCAACTTATATTGCATTCATGGATAGATATTTGACTAATAAGACTAAATGGGATGGTGCAGTTAGACAGGCAAGAGATGATATCAAGTATCTTGAGAGAAGGATTAGGGTTTTGCCTATGCCACCTGTTGCTGAGCTGGATAGAGTTTTTTTGGTCGTGCATGATGAAGAAGATTGAGCTAAGGAAACAGATGGGGAGTAGCTATATAGGGCTACATTGAGATTTGTGCTTCCCATTATTCACATGTATCGGCCTGACCTTTTGTGCATCATGGAGGTTTTGGATGAATTTGGTGCCAATGGCACATTAAATATGTTTGAATATCTTTGAGGTCAACCTCTTGTAGGTCATGTTTTTATTGTAAATCATCTTTTGGGCTGACCTATCTTAGGGATTATCTATAAACAAGCATGTTTCCTCATTTTAATATATATATAGATAGGTAAAGCATATAGTGATAGAGAGAAAATAGATAAGTGATATTAGAGCGACTTAGAGTTTATTCTCAAGGAAGTGTTGTAATAGAAGACTAGAGTTGTTGGTACTTTGGATGATATAATATAAGAGAGATATTGTGTTTGGTATCTATCTTGTGGAATTTCATCTGGCATGATTCTTGTTATTCTATCATTCAAATTGCTTATAAGTTTATGGTTAAATGGTTTGATAATGCTTAGGGTGTCATCTTTGGAATGTTTGCAGTGATCTCTAGTCCATACTTTTTGTAGTTAGTTGATTGTTAGCTGCTTTGCAAAGTTAGTCTGGACTTAAAATTGTGCTTAGTTTAGTTATGAGGGTTTGTTCATCTCAATTGCAATAAGGGTTGGTTAAATGAATGTTTATGATTTGAAAATCTTTAAATACCTTAGAAGATTGCACTATTTCTGTGGAATTGTGAATTCATCTAGGTCTAGTAGAAATTAGTTTATGAGAGATCGTTCCATTTTGAGCATTTTATCTTTTGTCATTTTCAATCTTAGCATTAGAATTTGTCTTAGAATTATCTCTGAAACCTTTATCTTTTTTTGTTTCTTTATTATCAGGGTTCCAATCAAATTTCAAAGTATCAATTTATTGTTTAGATCTGATAAATTCGAAGTCCAGTGTTTGCTCATAGTAAGGTCCCTTTGTGATTACTAGCATTTTCACATTATCTCTAAGTTGTTTTGTTGCATTGTCAAGACCTGACATTAGAGACCTTGGGGTTATCTCTTTTCCCATAGAGATTTACCTTCCAAGAGAGATAGGATATCATATTCTGTTTGAGTTGTTGTTGTGGAGAAAACATCATCAATAGATTGGCGCTAGAAGGAGGGCCTTGAACAAGCAAACTGGAGCATTTCTTAAATGCCATCTCTCCTGAGATGCTTAGAATAAGAATTAGATCTACCCTAGGAGGAGAAGAATTTCAAGAGTTACAAGCCCCTACTAGGTCAAGAAGGACTAGAGGAGGGGAAGAATCATCTTTAGCTCACCCACTTCCATCATCTCCATCATCCTCATCTTCATCTAACTCTGAGGGAATTCCCATTCCACAGCCACAACCAGTCATAAATCAGCCATTACCACCTCCACCTCCACCAATGGATTTTCTTGCTAATAATCCATCCCCACTGATCTTTAATAATTACAATGTTATGCCCAAGAATCCTTAGCACATCTGCTCTAAGTTTCATACTCATGATCCCAACAGAATGGCAGAAGAGCACATTAGGATTTTTCAGACTTGCCTAAGGGATAGAGGAATTAACCATGAAGATGTTGCATGTAGGCTTTTCCATTATTCTCTAGGAGAAGAATCCTTC
>CM021102.1:86631470-86683873 GCA_007115665.2 Sequoiadendron giganteum | reverse complement strand
TATTTGAAGATGATAAGCATATTCTGGAATTTATTACAAGTTGTGATGTGTTTGCTTCCCAAGTTATTGATGAGATGGAGCCTCAGGAAGTGGAAATTGACTTTGGAGGAATCATTAATTTAAAGACTAATACCATTCCAAGAGGTATGGTATGGCTTGAATGAATTTTTTATTTAGATAAGATAAGAGATCAAGAACAATAGACTAAAAGGGAGTCTCTCAACAGCCAATGTGAGACATATAATATGGGGACATCAAAGGACTCCAAGAATGTTCTTATTGGCAAGGTATGTACTCCAGAAGAAAGAAAGGGAATTATTGATACCTTACATATGTATCACGATGTAATAGCTTGGAGCTATGAAGATTTGAAAACATATGATACCTCAATCATCACACACACCATTCCTTTGAAGTCAGATGTAAAACCATTCAGGAAAAGACAAAGGCCAATTAATGCTTTGTTAGAACCCATTATTCAGAAAGAGGTGCAGAAATTGCTTTCAGCACGCATTATATTTCCAGTAAGACACTCTACTTGGGTGGAGAATTTGGTTCCAGTGAGGAAAAAGAATGGAGAAATTAGGCTGTGTGTGGACTTCAGGAACCTGAATAGAGCATCAAAAAAGGAAAATTATCTAGTTCCTTCACTAGATGAGGTGCTTCAGATTGTTAATGGATCCCAAATGATGTCCTTTTTGAATGGGTATTCTGGATACAACCAAGTTATGGTGCAGTATGAGGATAGGCACAAGAATTCCATTACTACAAAATGGGGAACCTTTTCTTATAGAAGGATGCCATTTGGATTGATCAATGCTGGAGCTACATTCCAAAAAGCTATGGACATTGATTTTAAGGATATAATTGGTAAGTGCATCATTATTTATATGGATGATTTGACTATTTTTTTCAAGAAACGAGGTGATCACATAACAAATTTATGTAAGGTGTTTCAAAGATGTAGAGAGTTTGGTATTTCACTTAATCCAAGGAAGTACATTTTTGGAGTCACAAAATAAAAGTTATTAGGACACATTATCTTAGAACAGGGTATTTCTATTGGTCCTGAGAGAATACAAGCTATCTTAGATTCAACCTCCTACAAGTAAGGAAGAGATGAAATCATTCTTTGGTAAGATCAACTTTGTTAAGAAATTTATCACCGGATTTGTAGAGATAGTCAATCCCTTGAATGCTATGTTGAAACAAGAAGCAAAGATAGAATGGAACACAAAAGCTAAGGAGTCATTTGCAAAAATCAAGAAGGCTATTGTTGAGGCTCCTATATTGGTGATTCTGGATTACACTAAGCCCTTTTACATATATTCATTCACTTCTGATCACTCCTATGCTGCAATGTTAACTCAAAAGTCCGGTCAAGGTGATGAACACCCTATAGCCTTCATGAGTACTCCCTTAAAAGATGTAGAATTAAGATATCATAATGTAGAAAAATAGGGCTATGCTTTGGTCAGAGCAGTGAAGAAGTTTCGGCACTACATCTTGAGGAATAAAGTTTTTGCCATAGTGTCTGATCCTACAGTAAAGCTGTTGTTGATGCAGAATGAGTTAGGTGAACGAAGGGCCAAGTGGGTGACCATGTTGTAGTATGGAAATACAACCCATGAAATTGGTAAGGGGACAAGGACTTACAAAGAAAATGGTTGAAACCGGTCTGGATCTCATGACTCAACATTATTACCTTCAAGAGGTATCTCTGGGAGATTGGTATGATGAAATCATTTTCTATCTGTTGAATCAGCAGTGTCCTAATCACCTTAATTCAGTTCAGAGGTGGGCCTTGCGCTTGAACAATGGAATTTTTATGATGAAAGGAGCTATCTTATATAAAAGAAATCATGAGGGTGTATACTTAAGATGTTTGGGAAAAGAAGAAGCTGCTAGAGTGACAATTGAATTTCATGAGAAATATGGCACATGCCATGGTTCTGCATCATCCACTACACATCAGATCTTGAGGGCAGGCTACTACTGGCCTACTTTGTTCAAAGATGGACACCAACATGTGATAACTTGTCACATATGTTAGACTACAACAAGTAAGGAAAAACATGCGGCTCTTCCACTCCAGCCAGTCATAGAGGTAAAACCATTTGCTTAGTGGGGTATGGACTTTATAGGTCCAATTAATCCTCCATCTTCTGTGGGCCATAGTTATATTCTTACCATAACTAATTATTTTACTAGATAGATAGAGGCTCTTTCCTGTAAATAGTGTACTTCAGATGTGGTAATCAAATTTCTTGAATCAGGAATTATCAATCGTTTTGATTGTCCACTATCTTTGGTCTGTGATAATGGTCCTGCATTTGCTTCACTGAAGTTTTCTAATTGGGTGTATGATCATGGGATTGTTATTAAGTTTTCATCTAATTATTACCCTCAGGGTAATGTTTTAGCTGAGTCTTCCAATAAAAACCTATTGACAGCTATTCATAAGTTGTTAGAACAAAATCCTAAGGATTGGCACACCCAGCTCCAATTTGCTCTTTGGGCTGACCGTACTAGACAGAAGGTATCCATAGGAACCTCTCCTTATCACCTGGTGTATGGTTTGGAACCTGTGTTTCCTATCCAATTGGAAATCCCTACCCTGTAGTTTATTAATGAGTACTATAATGAAGAAGATAAACGTGAGGCCCGTTTGGCTGAATTGTTGCATTTGGAAGAGAAAAGAGATGAAGCCCTCAAGAACTTTGCTAAACATTAAGGTGTAGTAAAAAGATGGTTTGATAGGAGAGCTAAGGTAAAGGCCTTTAGAATTTATGGCTTAGTTCTCTATTGGGATAAAGCTAATGATCGTAAGGGAGAGCATGGTAAATTTGATAAACTTTGGCTTGGTCTTTATCAGATTTCAGAAATTCTGGGAGACAATGCTTTTTGTTTGAAAACCCTCACTAGTGAGGATATCCTGTTGCCTGTTAATGGGTAGTATCTAAAGCATTATTTTCAACCTTGAACTGCTTGCAGTT
This sequence comes from Sequoiadendron giganteum, assembly GCA_007115665.2. NCBI lineage: Eukaryota > Viridiplantae > Streptophyta > Pinopsida > Cupressales > Cupressaceae > Sequoiadendron > Sequoiadendron giganteum. Next base: position 86,680,877 of record CM021102.1, on the reverse strand, counting down.
CATCCTGTACATAGCTAGAGTAGATTTGCTTTCTATTTTGTTTTGTTGCTGGTTTTTGCTCTGGTAGTTTAGGTTTGCTTTGGTTTGTCCTGATTTTTGTTTTTTGTTTTTTGCTTTGGGTTCCTGGTTTCCTTGGGGCTATTGCACCTATACAATGGGCTATTTGTTTGGGATTGTTCTGGAAACTTATTTTATAAATTCTAATCAATTTTTTAGAGCCAGGTGGTGGACTTCTTTTATCTAATGTCCCTTGTACTTGGAATTAGAATCACTTGTTTTAGAAACACTTTGGAAAATATTTGGGTCCTACATTTTCACACTAAATTAAACAATTCTGAAGTTGCATTGGGTCTTTCAGTTATTTGGCATGGTGAAAAATCTTATATTCTGCTTCAGTGCCACTGTTTCCCTCATCCCTGAGTGTGAGTTTCACTACTTATGAAGGTGAAGAGAAAAATTCTATAAAATAGAAAAAGAGAAAATTTTAAAAATTTGAATGAGCTTCATCTTATCAGGAGTATCCTAGTATCTCTACCGAGGCTATAGACGCCTGACTGGCAGTAGAACTATGCTTGGGAGGGTCACAGTGATAACCTCATCGGGGCTATGAATGCTTGATTGGCAGCGAGACTCTATCCAGGTTGCTTGTGAAGTTTGAACTTTTATGTAGCTTGGTCAGATTTGATCTGGTTCCCATTGCACTTACAGGATAGGAATAAATGCATAATACACACACTTGGACCCTGGTATAGAAAAATTCTTCTTGCTTGTGATTTTTGAAACTTTGTTAATGGGAGTCTTGATGAGAGGATTGAGACCAAAAATTCTAGGTTCTTGATTCTAGTTTATTCTTGAAATGCTTTGGAGCATTTCCCCAATAGAGTCACCATTTGTTGTGCAATTTTTGCACACACACCCCACTGGAAGTGGAGACCCTCTTTTTTTCGCTTTTGGTGTTTTGGCCCTTCTTTTCTAGGGGTTTTCGCTTGATTGGGTTCATGCTTTAATATCTATCTTTCCAATTGAAGTGGCACACTTATGAGTATTGCTGAAAATCTTGAGTTTTGAGTTCATTTCGGAGTTTTCACTACTTTCGAGAAAATCCGCCTGGGCTAGATTCTCCCGGTTTCCCTTCGATGTCCAGAGGTTGCTGCCTTTTGACCCTATTTTTGGGAAAATCCTTATGGTCTGGATTTCCCCGAAGTCCGCTACCTTGTCGAATCCCCGGTTTTTCCTGGTCATGGTTGTCTTGTCGACCGCATTAATGGCATTTGTGCAGGTGTTTTGGGGCTTTGATATATTGGATTTTGGGAAGTAATTGATCATTTGAGTTTGTTCATTTTCTATCATTTGAGCTTGAGTCTTGGAGCTTTTGATTTCTTGCAGGATTGTGATTTTTGAAGCCATTTCGACTGTGTATTTGAGTGTCATGTGTGTGGATTGTATCCTGCTTGCATTCAATAGTTGTCTATTGGCGTCACCAATTCCAGTCTTTTCGCTCCCATGGTATGTTGAAATTCTCCTTTACTCTGTTGATTTCGAATTACTTTGCTTCATTTACTTTTTGGTCCTTCGTGATTTCCTAGTTTCCTTGGGTGCACATCATCATTGGGAATTTTGGGGGTTTGTGTTGTTGTACCAGTCTACTTGGTTGGTCATTGATGTTTATTCTTGGTCTGGTATTATTTCTTTTGGGTGTCTACTTGCATTGGTCTTAAGACTCAATTTTGGTGTGTGAGCAAGTCGTGCCTGGTTCTATGTGCTTTCATGGCAGAAATTTTAGGGTTCTTAACCTAGGGCATGGCCAATCCTCCTCGAATTGTTGTGAGGAGTGTTCTAGATCCGTATTTGATCTGTTGGAGGTCTAGGTTAAGTTGTTTTCAGAGTACAAGTCTTAGATCCGGTGTTATTTGAATTATTTTTGTGAAAGTAAGGAAGATATGGATAGGTTCGGGTTTTCGAGGTCCTCGCAGAATTATGTTTCCTCCGGATTTCCCTGACTTTCCTTATTCTTTCTCTTTTACCACCTTTTTCCTGGATTTCGTTTGTCTCACCAAAATCCGCTTCCTCTGAATTTTCCCAGTGTCCGCAGTCAGGTGGTTTTATCGATTTCATGCTTTGGTGATGATATATCTGGCTTTCACCAAAATTCATTCCCTCTGGATTCTCTTGGATGTTTCGTGTCTCCTCCTTTTTCTCGAGTTAGTCATAACAGTTGCTATTTTTGCCAAAATCCATCTCTGGTGGATTCTTCTGAGTTTTTTGGGGAAAAGGTTGAATTTGATGGTTATGGAAGAATCTATTTATTGATGATGTTTGTGATAGATTAAATGAATTTATGCTAAGTGTTTCTAATGTTATTCCTTTGTTAATTGATCGATTAAAATGATTTTTTGGGATTTTGCATGCTTGGTTCGCTAGAATCCGCCTGGTCTAGATTTTCTCAAAAATCCTCTTCAGTATGGAATCCACGAGGGGGGTGAAATCCTGAACTTTGGGATACTAATTTCCTGCACTTCTTGTTTCTTGTGGATCTGATTGAGGTCATCTTTATGTGTTTTCAGGCAGGATTGAGACAGGATACTGCTGGTCAAGGCAAAGGGAAGGCAAGTGATCCAGGTGTAGAGACTTCTACCATCTCAGATGCAGAAAAAGTAAATTTAGACATAAGGAGCCAGATTCTTGAAAGCAAGCTGACCTCAATTTGGTCAGGAATCACAAATACAAACATAGGCATGTGGGATTATGAGGACTTCAAGGCTGAGATATCTACACTGAGCCCTCCTTTGTTGGAAAGAAGAATTATAGACTCTGGATTGGCTCATGTGGTAGGTTTTCCTTCCATAGTGCAGTGCTATCAGCTGGTGCTTGAGTGTGCCAGAAATTATGATAGAGGGACACAGAGAATAATTGGTCCCTAGGGAAGGATTCTAGCTGGCTTCAGTCTAGTATCCATTGTTGCAACCTTTTACATGCTTGATAGGTCCCATGTGTTGGCCTTTGATATGGATTTGCCAGAAAATATTATGAAGCAAATGTAGTCAAGTCTCAGTAGGTGATTAACTCTTGGTTGGAGAAGCCTAAATTCCATTTCTCCAAGTTTCCTAAGCAACTATTTAGGCTTAAGTTCAAGAGAGAGTACTACAATGTCATCACTCTTCTCAGTAGGTTGGTGGGATTGAAAAGTGCACGTGTGTTCGAGACTTGGATGTTTAATGTGATTGCTATAATGGAGTAGGGAATTGACTATCATTGGGCAGGTCTCATTAGTGGAGTGATTCATGAACAGTTATGCAATGTCTTGCAAACCAAGACTTTTACCATGACTTCTTACCTAGTGTATTCATTGGCTATATTTCACCAATACAAGGGGTTAAGCACTAGGGGTACCTTTGGGAAGGATGCCATATATGAAGTATATCCATAGTTGCACCTAACTAGAGGAAGTTAGAGGAGAGCCAATGATGCTTTCACAATGTAGATCACTAGATTTCTCCAAGGTGCAGAACATACAAGAATTTCGGACAAGGCAAAGGAATTGATAAGGAGAAATGGGGCATGGTTTATCCAATTCCCAACCTTCTCATACATCAAAATTGATGGTTTTCAGAGGGCTCCCTACAGACTCCCTAGATACCCTACTGATCATGTCATATTGTTGGAAGTCACTAGGCAGATTTGTGACTTCGACAATGTTGTGAAGGGAGAGATGCACAAGATAGGTTTTGGAAATGATTTTGTTAGTGTAATTAATATTTAATTACACTTGCATAAATTTACTTAGGTTGAGCTAATTTTAGGTCAACATTAAGGTTGCATACTTTCCTTTTATAAAGCAAATCATCTCATTGTAATATTGAATTCCTGAATATATCATTTTGCACATTCGCATGCAAAGCTCTGCTTTTTTATGTTTTCTCTTATATGGAAGGTGTTTAGGTTTTCATGTCTGATCTAGGGTTTCTAACATGGTATCAGAGCCTTGACATGCAACCCCTTCTCAAATTTTGGAGAAAACCATTACAGATTTCATTTGGGGTTCCTCGAGGATTTTATACCTTAAGTTCATTTATGCAGCATTTTGGATCAGATCGGGCTTCACCGTTGGATTTAGAGCACTAAAAAAAGTTAGGTTTGGCTTTTATTTTGCAGATTTGGTTCATGATTTGCCAAATCTGTGAGGGTTTCAAGCTGTGTGATTTTTTTGAAGCTCTGGAGGTAGCCATTTTTTTGAAGCATTTTGAGTAGAAATGGAGGTCACCATTGCGTTCGCAGCGGCCAAAAACCCTAAAATCACCTTTCGTTTCGTCGATTTTGGCGAAGTTGATCTGGAAGGCAAAAAAATTTTGCCAGGAAAGCCGTATGGCCTCCCCAGCACACTTTTTGAGGCACAGATTTTGAAAAAAAATGCACGAAAATCGAAAAAATTGCTTTTCTTGGGATTTGTGTCAGTGCCTCCAATGTTGCAAGTTCCCGCCACCGCCGCACCACCGGGCGGCCACCCAGCAGCCACCGCCACCAGTGGCTCCCCCACCCAGCCCCCGGCCAGCCCCCTAGACACCCAGTGGTCACATGGAGAACTAGGGGCTCTGCCCCAACCCCTATCCGCCAGCCCTTCGTCCCATGCAGGACCAAGGGCCGAAATTTTTTAGCCCCCTGCGTTGCCTGCAGGCCTTATTGGCCTTTCTGGAGCACTTTCACGAAATCGGGTATAACTTTTGCGTATGGTGTCCATTTTTTGCAAATAAGATACCGTTGGAAAGATCATTCCGGCGCCGATCTATTCAACATTTTAGTTTTTTTATATTTTTCTCCAATTTTATTTTGCAAGTCCTTGAACTCAAATGTTGTTGTTTTCACTCTAGAGGGCAGATCTTTTGACTCGGTGATCCTTTTTTCGCCATTCTTGTGGCATTGGAAAGCTGGTTCAGTCCTCTACATAGATCTGAGGTCTATTTTTATTTTTTATTTATGCATGTTAGGAATTCTCTCTTTTTTCAGTCATTGGGGATTGTAATAAATGAACTGATATAAAGTTCCTTCGGGGGGATTTCTTGCATAATAATCTTCATCATGTTTTGATGGCAACTCACATGGGTTGTAATCTGATTTCTTAGTTTCTTGTTGGCCATATTTTTGTCTTAGCTTGACACATACTAGATTCATTTTGGTTCACACTTTATATTGAGAGCCTATGGTTAGTGATCCGCATCGGATCCATCTCAATTTGAGGGCCACTAAATTTGTGGTTATTTTTCCCGAGTCTGTATGGTACTTTTTTCCATGAAAGAGTTTCGGTCTTAGTTTTGACATCGGCATCGAAATTCATGGCTTCCAAATTATGTCATCATCATATCATCTACTATTGCTTTATGGATTCTAGGGTTGTTCCAGTTTGGAGTGTTTGAGTGTTCTGTGGCATCGGGTCTGCTGTCACATTATTATGATTCTGATATGGTTTCTTGTAGACAGAAGTATCTTTCCTTGCTTGCCAAATTGTGGTTCCAGTGTTACTCTACAGTGTTCTTCCAGTGCTTCTTTGCAACAGTCATCTCATTGTAGGGGGGGTTGTCCCACTAGGTTTTCCTTCTCTACCTCATTATTGCATTTGTACATGGGTACCTGATCAGGCCTAGTTGTCGAGACCCATTCATGGTTTCTTGCATTCATCTTAGTTTTAGGTACATGCTTATCTAGTCTCCCTAAGTTGCACTTATGGGGGGGTGTTAGTGTAATTAATATTTAATTACATTTGCATAACTTTACCTAGGTTGAGCTAATTTTAGGTCAACATTAGGGTTGCATACTTTGTTTTTATAAAGCAAATCATCTCATTGTAATATTGAATTCCTAAATATATCATTTTGCACATTCACATGCAAAGCTTTTCTTTTTTATGTTTTCTCTTCTATAGAAGGTGTTTAGGTTTGCATGTCTGATCTAGGGTTTCTAACAGATTTTCCCCTAAAGATAGGAATGGGTGAGGTTTGTGCTTCCATTCAATCTACTCATGCTTCTGAGGAGGAGATGAGCACTTTTGATCTGTCTTTCCATTCCAAGAGAGCAAGATTTGACATCACTATCGAAGCTCAAAAGAAGGCTAGTAGAGAATATAGCCATAAGGCTCACATTGAAGATTACTGGGTTAACCTTGTTGATGAGTTTGAGGTAAGAAAGAAGAAGTTTTCTAGATTGCCAGTGGATTTGGTAAGGCTATACAATGTAAAGGCCATCCCAGACCAAGTAGAGGAAGATGGAAATGTAATCTAGGGTCGTGTCTATAAGGCAGTAAAAGATAGGCCAGTTGGAGAAGTTGACTGGTTAGAGGAGGAAAAGATTGAGTTAGACCAATTCATGGCCATGGTGATTAAATATACCAAGATGCAGTTGAAGCACAAGATTATAGAGTTGGAGAGTGAAGGTTCCCATCCACCTATGATCTGATGGGAGACTTGGAGTCTCACTCTGCTTCTAAGGGTTCACTTGAACCAGATTCTAAGGGCAAAGAAAAGGTGGATTCTCCTTTCAGAATTCAGGTAAGGGAGGTTCAAGCTAAGAAGGTTGCAGAGGTAAGAAAACAGAGGAAGCTTGTTGCTAAGAAGAGGAGACATGCCTCTAAGAAGGAAGTTGAAAAGAATAAGGAAGAGGAGGAGGAGGTGGAAAGTGCTCCTCTATTGATAAAAAGAAGAAGCATTACAAAACTATAACAGAAGGTGGAGGAGGCTCCTAAAGTTGATAAGGAGGTTGAACCACCGGTGGTAGAGGTTGAGAGCTCAAGGGAAAAGACACAAGTATACATGAGGATATCAAGGACTCCTTCCCCAAGGGATACTGCAACAAAGGATAATGTTTCAGTGAGTATTCCTATTGTCGAACAAGTGAGTGTCTCTGTTCCTCAGGATGCTGGTAACACACAGGAGGAACCAAAGAAGGATGAAGATCCCAAGGATTTGGGCGAGGAAGAGTTTCAGGAGGGAGACCTCTATAATGCAGAAGCAAAAATTAACAAGGTAATACAGTCCCCCTCGGTATCACATGCAGGTTCACCTACAAAGGAACAAGTGGACAAGTCTCCTCAAAAGGAGGAAGAAATGCCAACTAGGGCCTCTTCACCAGTACAGGTGGTTGTGAAATAACAAGTACAAGACAAAGAGAATCCAACCATGGATATTCCCAATATACCAGGGATTGAAAAGGGTGCAACTAGTGATCAACAGGAATAGGAGCAAGATAGGAAAAATACAGTGCCTACTGGGTCTACTATTCTAAATTGGCTTGAGAAGGAGTTGAAGACTAAAATGGTGATAGTAGAGGATGCTCCTCCTAATTGGGATTTTCTCATGGCTAATGTAGAAAAGGAAAAAACTAAGAAGAAAGCAAGGGTTGTGTCCCGAATTGAAAGAGATGGGTCAGGTAACAGAGTGGCTCATATTGCTATGCCTACTCCAAACAAAGATAGAGACAATGTGACTACTCAGGACTATCATGTGAAATTTGGTGACTTAGGGCATGCTTCTACGGATTAAGATATTGAAGAATATGAAGGCTCCAGTGCTGTGATTGGGGGAAGGTTGAAGAAAGTTGTACAGACTAGGCATGAGCTAGAGAGGGAGAATGAGAAACTAAAGAAATATTTGCAAGAGTTGATGAAACCCTTGCAAGCTATTGGCTCTTCCTCCTCTTCTATGGATTTCCTATCTCGGGAGACAATCTCTGAACTTGAGAAGATGAAAGGCACCACACATGCTGCAATTTCTTGGTTGCAGGGTGTCCAAACTAAAGGAGATGTTGCTATTAAGAGAATTTTGTCAACTGGAGGAGATGCAATGAGATCAGTGGATTGGTTAAAGATAGTATTAGCTTAGAATAATGTGGATATTGACCTCCTACTATAGAAGGCCACAACAATCATGGGATTCACCAAGGATAAATTGGTAAAGTGTGGGATTCTTCCTTTTTCAAGAGTTTCTGAACCTTGGGAATGGTTTGAAATCCTGCAAATGAGGTAGACGGCCTTGAAAAAGATCCTTAAGCAGGCATGAAAGATTGAGGATACCTTGACTAGTATCTATGATAAATGTATTTCATTCTTTGAGGTCTTGATTGGAAGGAAGAAGTTTGCTCTAAAACATCTCAATTTGGAGTAGCTTAGGAAGTGGTGGAGAGATGTTTATTCTCCAGTCAGTGAAGGACTAGTTATTGGACATCAGTTGGTTGATGTTGCAACTTATATTTCAGTCATGGACAGATATTTGACTAATAAGACTGATTGGGATGGTGTAGTTAGGCAGGCAAGAGATGATATCAAGTATCTTGAGAGAAGGATTAGGGTTTTGCCTATGCCACCAGTTGTTGAGCTGGATAGAGTTTTTTTGGCCGTGCATGATGAAGAAGATCGAGCTAAGGACAAAGATGGGGAGTAGCTATATAGGGCTACATTGATATTTGTGCTTCCTATTATTCACATGTATCAGGCCGACCTTTTGGGAATCTTGGTGGTTTTGGATGAAATTGGTACAAATGACACATTTCATATGTTCGAATATCTTTGAGGCCAACCTCTTGTAGGTCATGTTTTTATTGTAAATCATCTTTTGGGCCTACCTATCTTAGGGATTCTCTATAAATAGGCATGTTGCCTCATTTTAATATATATAGATAGGTAGATAAGCATATAGTGATAGAGAGAAAATAGATAAGTGATATTAGAGCGACTTAGGGTTTATTCTCAAGCAAGTGTTGTAACAAAAGTCTGGAGTTGTTACTACTATGGATGATCTAATATAAGAGAGATATTGTGTTTGGTATCTATCTTGTGGAATTTCATCTGGCATGGTTCTTGTTATTCTATCTTTCAAATTGCTTATAATTTTATGGTTAAATGGTTTGGTAATGCTTAGCGTTTCATGTTTGGAATGTTTGCAATGATCTCTAGTCCTTACTTTTTGCAATTAGTTGATTGTTCGCTGCTTTGCAAAGTTAGTCTGGACTTAAAATTGTTCTCAGTTCAGTTATGAGGGTTTGGTCATCTCAATTGCAATAAGGGTTGGCTGAATGAATTTTTATAATTTGAAAATCTTTAAATACCTTAGAAGATTGCACTATTTCTGTGAAATTGCAGATTCATCTGGGTCCAGCAGAAAATAGTTTATGAGAGATCGGTCCATTTGGAGCATTTTATCTTTTGGCATTTTCAATCTTAGGGTTAGAAGTTGTCTTAGAATTATCTCTGAAACCTTTATCTTTTGTTGTTTCTTTATTATCAAGGTTCCAATCAAATTTCAAAGTATCAATTTATTTTTTAGATGCGATAAATTTGAAGTCTAGTGTTTGCTCATAGTAAAGTCCCTTTGTGATTACTAGCATTTTCACATTATCTCTGAGTTTTTTTGTTGCATTGGTAAGACCTAACATTAGAGACCTTGGGGTTATCTCTTTTCCCATAGAGATTTACGTTTCAAGAGAGCTAGGATATCATATTTTGTTTGAGTTGTTGTTGTGCAGAAAAAATCATCAACACTTCCTACTCAATCTCCCCTCTAGGAGGCTACCCCTCCATAGGAAACATTGTTGGAGTACATGCCTATGGCATAATAGGAGCCTCTTGTTCCTTCTCAATTAGTGAGTTCTAGTTCCTAGAGCTAATGAAACTAGCTTACATGTGAGCGTAAGCACTGGAGGAAGGCTTTGGCTATTAAGCAAGCTTCCTTGCAGAAGGCAGAAAAGGATCCAATAGCTCTTGTTTTTGCATCTCCTTTTGTGCCTCCCTCTTATGTTCCTTCTACTTCAGTTCCCATTGCCCCAATTCTACTTTTAGCTCCTCTTGCAAATTTTGGTGACCCTCACCTCAAAAGGGTGTAGGTGTTCATTGCTCCCTTGATAGAGCCTCCTCTTATGACATCTCTTCTAGAAATCCCTCCATTCTCTTGGCCCATTGACATTCCAAACACCACGATGTTGTCACCTTTAGCCTTGTCCTCTTCCTCCTTGCCTTTCAATTCTTTTGTGGGGATTTCACATCCTTCCATGAAGTATAATTTATAGGAAGACCTCAATTCTAATGGAGGTTGGAAGAAGGGATTACCTTCTTCAAGAGAGGGTTCTTATTTGGCTTGCATCATCTTGGTGACAAAGGCAGCCCCGACATCTCTTGAGTTTTTCGTCATCTCTTTTGACAAGATTGATGGTGGCTCTTGGGTGCCTCCTTCATCTCCTTTTTAGTTAACACATGGCACTCATGTCAAGTGCATTTTAACTTAGTTGATGATTTCCTAGATCTATTGGCGATCTTTGTAATATAAATGACTTTTATCTCACAATAATTGAGTGAAAAAGACCTTGAAGGGCCCTCTTTCTTAACTCTTGGTGTAGGAGAGTCAAAGAGTGCTCCCCTTGATATCTTTCTCTTACAAGATCATCCACCCTCCCCTTATGATGATCTATATTGGGAGAAAGATAACCTCCTAGTTGATGATGACTAGGAGAGTGCCTCTTCTTTATCTACAAATTAGATTTGTGTGTGTTTTGTGTTTCCCTTGTGAGTTTTTTGTGTGTTCTTGGAGGACCCTTGTCACCCTCGTAGATGCTTGGATAGAGGAGTGAAATTGTGTCGTAAACTTCCTCTATATTTTTATCATTCTTCTATATGGTGTGCCTTGATTTTCGACAATTAGGGACGATGCAAAGTGTTAGGGGCATTTAGGCTTCCCTTCCATGTTGACCATTTTTTGTTTTTTTTTATTTACATGTTTTCTTCTTCAAATCTAGGAACTTTGGGGACAAATGATCTTTTGCTCACATATATATCATGGGTTACCTATAAGAAGTGATATGACTATGAACTCCTAGATCGTCTTGTCTCTTGATTTCTTCATCTTAGCTTATTTTTCTTTATTTATCTTTCTCTCTTCTTTCCTTTTTCTTGATGTTGTGGTTCCTATGGGTTGTTCCTCACATGTGCGACAAAATTTCCACATCTACATCTCATCATGTATCATGGGCCATGACATCTCTATATTTACTTCCTTAGGATATCATGTGCACCTTCAATTCACACGGACCATCGTAAGGGGGGCAACTACTTGTCTAATTTTCAATGTGTATTTGGTAGCCAATGAATCCCTTGCTAAAGATTTTACACTTTTAAAAATCACACCCCTTGATAAGGATCCCCTTAACAATATTTTTTTCAAAATCAAATTTGTAGCAAAAAGAATTGAAAATTCACCATCAAGGAGGAAATTCTTTTTCCAAATTCCTTGAAAAAGAGAATCTTTCAAAGGTATTTATTGATGATAAGATCATTTGTGAAAATTTCATCACTTTTCAAACGAAGTGTCCCTCTGAGTGGGCTCCCTTTCAATATTGAAGGGTTCTCGAGGAACTCTTTTGAAAGCTTCTCCTTCAATTGTTTGTTTTGAGATATGACTATCTATCTACATGACTTTTTCTTGCATAACATGATTTGTTTGCGGATTAACATGTTGCTTTGTAAGATCAAGCACCTGTGAAGCTAATTTTAGAATTAATCTTGGAGGACCGAGCACCTCATCAAGATTTCCTTGTAGGACCGAGCACCTGTAAGGGCCAATCAGAATTTTTGGAGCCTTTCATTTTTGGCCCCCAAGATTGAGAACATGTGGCACCGCCTTTGCAAGACCAAGCACCTATGGAGCACTTTCATTCTATAGGACCAAGCACCTATAGAACCTTTGTTCACCTTCTTCAAGACCAAGCACTTGTGGAGCCAATTTTGTAGGACTGAGCACCTGTAGAGATTTTGTTCACCTTCTATGGGATTGAGTACCTATGGAGCCATCTCTTTCCTACATGTTTGATCATGTCAAATTGTTGTTTGCTTCCTCAATAGTTTAGGTATATGTTTTTCATCTTTTCCTTTAATTTACATCACATTCACTAACACATATGCTTGTTAAAGTGGGATAAAAATGTAATAGCTTGAATTTGGATCCCTTGCAAATTCCCCATTTTCATACCCTTCACCTTAGAAAATGTAATTTTAATGATGCAATCCCAACATCCACCACCTTTCCCTATCCATATAGTATCTTATTTACATGTCGATGGAGGAATTTTATCAAGGACATGTGTGCACCGCATAGATGTCTTCACGTCACACTTTTGTCTTGATAAGATTCTTACCTCTAGAATATTCAGTGGCATTATGTTCCTTAATTGGATGTGAACCTTAATGCCTCGTGACCCCTTAACTAATGAAAAATGGCTCCTTTACCTCTATTTTTCCTTGATATTGCCTATCCATTCAATTCATTCAACTTCACCAATTCTACACACTGAACTAAATTCTTAATGCTTTTTCGATCAACTTGTCGGCCTCCTACAATGATTTAACAACTCATCCATTACAGCTGTGATTCAGAGATTGGACATCTAACTTGAATAGTTATTTCAATCATCATGAAGGTGCATTTAACTTGTCAACCCAGGGAAGTGAACTTAAAATGGGTCAGCACAGTATGTGCACTAGGAATCCAAAGTAGCCATATTCATCCTATAGCTAAGAAAGACACAATGCTGAAAGTAAATTGCTTGGAAGGAAAGAAAATAAGTGTTGAGCATCAACTAATAACTAAACTAAGCTGAAATACATGACATAAATCAAAATCTGAGTGAACAAACATGAAACTATTCTATCTGCTTTTGTTGTAGGAACAGTCATAGAATGGAATTCTAGTGGCTACACGAATAGACAATGTCAGATTCTTAACTAATTACTAAACATAAAATAACTAACTAACCTAAGGGACAGAATACTCACCAAGTGGGCCCCCTTGGATGAGTATCCCCTAAAACAAATGTAAACTCAAATGCACAAACTTATAACTTTATTTCATTCATTGGAAAACATGAGTACAATCGAGCAACATGGTTTTATTATAGAAAAATTAAGAGTGTGAGTACACCATCAGATTAAGCAACCTCTAGAGAAAGAGAATCCAAGTCTTATTTATCTAATCACCTAGCAAGGCAGTCTAATAGAACCAGAGGACATCACATTAGGGAAAGCATAAAAAGTGGAGAGGCAGTTACATATGCGTGGAATCTGGTCAAGCATGTTTGCCTCCACACAGATCTAGCACAACAGTAATGCCTACATTCGCTCAATAGAAAATTAAGAGCATTTACAAGGCGGTTACATCTTTGATTTGGATGAGGAATCTCCCCACCATCGAGAGTCTTCCCTCATTGAATGACCACCTTGTTGATCGATATGGCGGATGACCAACTGGCGAAATCTTTCCTAACTGTAGGCCTCTAATTATATCTACATGAAAATATTAGTACACACAACTGCATATTTGTAATGATCTCAGAGCGACATTCATTACTCACATGCAAAATTAATGCACATAGTTCATATAGCATGTCAATATCATTTAAAAGTTATGAAAATAAGTTCATGTCCAAAGTCTATGGTTTTGAGGAAATATCATAAAAAGGTCGACATCGAAGCATAAAATTCTATGACGATTATAGAAAATGGAAAACAAACTCTATCAATAATTAGACCATAAACTAGACTCATCACTCCCCCAAATCTAAGGTCTTGTTGGTCCTCCAACAGAGGAAGAGTTGTTCTTTTTCTTCATCAATGCCATAAAATTTGCAACTGCCATCTATCCTACATCAGTTTCTAATGTGTCTGAATTAGGATCCCAATAGAACCCTTGTTGTCTTTCCAACTTGCTACATAGCCATCTCTCTACAGCTATGTGATATCGATAGTACCTAAAGTTTGGCATGGGACACAATAGGATAGGTGGCTGAAAATTCAATGGATGCTAAAATTGTCCCTTTGTTCTCAAATCTATATATATATCTATCAACTCTCTTATGTGTTGCAGCATAGTTCTATGTGGAATGAGGGTCATCTTGCTTCAAATCATTAGTTAGGTTGTTTCACCTTTGTGATAGGTATCCCCTTATAGATTCCCCTATGGTTTTTTCTATCTCCTCATATTCTTTAAAAATTGTCTCTCTTAGACAAGATCTCATTGCCATAGCTTGATCGGTAAAGAATTACATGCCAATCCATGAAAATGTCTCTTAAATTTCTAGATTCAGCCCTGATGGGTAGGGGAATGTTGGATTCAATTTGCCTATAGTTCTTGAACTGCTTTCCCCAACTAACTTCATTCTGTATCTAGGACATGAATGCCCTCAATTGGACATCTCCAATATACAATAGTGGATTCCAATCACGGTCTTTGGTCACAACATAATTATGTAAATAGAATTCACACAACAAATTCTGTATTTTAGGAGGAGCAATCCGATAAGCATTGAAAAATTCAAGAGGGGTCTCAATGGAAGGATTCAAACCTGAAACAGTCCTTGCTAGCTTAAAATAAAGATGCTTCTCCTTCAAATACAGAGCATAGACCCTTGGAGGAGTCCTTCACTCTAAGATCCGAGTTACTAAGGCTCCCATATTATCCACCTTTTTCTTTAAAGAGATAATTTCTTCATTCTTATCCTCAATCTCTTCATCTCTCTTTTGAATTTCCATCTTTAGCCTGTGTTTCTCGGCTTTCCATTCTTCTTCCCTCCTATGCACTTATTTCCATAATTTCATGGCTACCATGTGCATTAAGGAATTAGAGGGCCTATCCAAAAAATTTCCTAGCACTTTTTTCTTATTTTTCATAGAGTAACAGTTGCAGGGCTTCTATTTGTTCAGCCAATTTTGGCTGCAGGGGTGCTGACTGTTCTCCCAGTTCTAGCTATAGGGCCTCAAGCTCTCATTCTTGCTGTAGGACCTCAATTTTTTGTTCTTGTAGTAGGAGCTTTTTCTTCTGCTCTTGTTGTAGGAGCTCTTGCTTCTTCTTTTGTTGCAGGAGCTCGTGATTTTCCTCATGCACTTGGTTTTCAACTTGTCCTGCAATGTCAACAAGATCCACCAGTGTTATGTTTACTGCTTCCTCAAATATGTCCTTTTCCTTGACATTCACCTGCACCATTAGAGCTTATGTATCCTCCCATGATGTTTCTCCAATCTTAGGGCTTCCCTTGGGAGATACACCAAAGGTTGGCCCAATTGGTCTTGATTTTCTAGGAGGGTTTCTATGCTTTTCTTTTATTTTAGGAAGAATGGTGTTAGCCTTTCATTTCTTAGAGCTTGGCACTTCTTTTTCTATCATTTTCTTTTTAGCTTTTCCCTTTCTTATTTCTGCCTTCTTTTGTGCCCTAGTTCTCATTAGGATGCCAAGAGGGACATCATCATCGGAATCTGGAGAGGAACCTTCTTTGTCTGAATTCCCAGCCTTAGAAGAACTAATCTCTATGGTTTGCTTGGTTGTAGGAGGGTTTACACTAGGGATTGCCTTAGAATTTGAGGCTCTAGGAGTGGCCCAACAATTTCTCATTCTCCTACTAACCCTACAAGGTTGAGGAAAAACCCTAGGTCACAAATTCTTTGGTCTAATTTGATCAATATTCAAGAATTCTTCCCAAGATATAGCAAACACATCATGCAAAGACTTCTCAACTAATAATTTGATTAGACAATGGTGGGAAATGGAATTGTCCCTACCTTTCTGGGTCTCTATTGCCATGATTGAAAGAAGGTGGTAAAGCATGTTTGGCACATACATTCTCCTCCCATGCCTCATGTGGTTCAGAAGTTTGAAATGCATGAAATGTAGATTTGACTGACAACCTTCACAGGTAATATAGTTCACAACATAAATCACTACTTGCTTCCATGGCTTGGGAAGAGAAATTCTCTTTTCTCCTTGTTTGTCCACACTCAATGGAGGGTCGCCAACTTTTGTAAATTTAGCCCTAGCTGACCTAGCGTCTTTGGCAGCAGGGTAATGTTCACCATCGACAAGAAAACTTATAACTTCTACAATCCTTACTTTAGTGGATATGACCTCCAGCCCCTTGACCATGACCTTTCCTTCAGATAATGTCTGGGAAAATTCTAATGCAACATCTTCATCAAAACTATTCAGCTTCAAGAAGTAATCTAACCATCCATATTCTCTAAACTTGACCAGGCAAGGTGCATCCTATAGTAATACATCATGAACCATGGGTTCATTTCGAATTAACCCACCTCCCATTTTCTACAATCAAATAGTTGCTCTGCAAACCTTTCCTTCGTACAATCTTCATCTGAAAACCAAAACTTCTCCTTCCTGCAACGCTGCCAAATTTCCAATGCCAGTATTGTTTGAATTTTATCTTTTGGCTTAATATTATGACATGAGAAATAAAGGTAGTAAAAGCATAATAAATGAAGGCTATGATTAAGGAAAATAGTGGTGGTTGATGTCATTTCACACATACAAGCTGTCATCTCACTCAGAATTTAAATTGACTCAATAACTTAAACTTTTCTGACATGAACCAGTATAGACAAACACGCGGACATGGTATTTTCACTTTTCCCCCGCAACCTAAATTTGCACATATGTCCTCACATACGAGGTGGAGTGATGATTTGATAGGGGCAGGGAATAATTACATGCTATGGTGAATGTCCATATTAATTTATAGCAATTAAATGAATACACTAAAAGACAATTAAGATATAACAATTGATGCGCATTTACCTAAATTTTTGGAATATTTATTGCAAATATTATGGAGAAACTATCGGTTACTTTTCAAGAAATCAGTTGAGCAATTAATGAAAGTGGAGTGGAATGAGGTAGAATGGAATAAAGTGAAATGAAATGAAGTGAAATTATGGCATCACAATGGAAGAGAGAGAAAGTTGGAATGGATGGACGGATGAGTGAAGAAGTGGACCCCCACAAAAGTGGAAGTCTTTATCATGACAAGTTGCATACCTTAGCTAGCCAGAAGGAGGGACACTAGGTCCACTTCCTTTGGCTACAGGAATTTTGGATGCTTCATGTTGAGTGAATTGTTGTAGGAACTCCTTCTTGGAAGTTGTCTTGTGATACAACCTGAGGCGAGGACCATTGAAAATCAACTTAAATCTAACAGGGTCAATAGTAGTGAGTTGAACAACTCCATTGGGAAAAACTTCAGCAACCTCATATGGTCCTAGCCACCTTGTCTGCAATTTTCCTACATTGTCTTGATATCTTGAGTCATAGAGCAGTGCCTAGTTGCTTGGCTAGAATTTCTTATCTTTGATGAATTTGTCATGCCATTTTACTCTATGATTCTGCACTACCTCTGTGAGATGCAAGGTTGCCTTCCTCATCTCATCCAAAGCATTCAGGTGCATGATTCTATCCCTTTGCACCTCAGAGATATCCATCCCCAAGTCTACTATAGTCCTAAGAGTCTTGTGCTCAAATTCAATGGGCATCATAGTTTTCTTTCCATACAACATCTCAAATGGAGTGAATCCTATAGTTGTTTTCCAGGTAGTTCTATAGGCCCAAACAACTTCTGGTTATTTTCTTGCCCAATCCTTTCTATGGATAACCATTTTTTTGGTCAAAATGGCTTCAATTTCTCGGTTGGTCACCTCAACTTGGCCATTGGCCTGA
Organism: Sequoiadendron giganteum; assembly: GCA_007115665.2. NCBI lineage: Eukaryota > Viridiplantae > Streptophyta > Pinopsida > Cupressales > Cupressaceae > Sequoiadendron > Sequoiadendron giganteum. The sequence continues at coordinate 86,663,361 of CM021102.1, read as the reverse complement.
GGGTGATAAAGGGTATAATTTATGTGCCTAATGTTGTACTCATTGACCAATGTTGTAACAAGGGTTGAAGTGAATTGAGCCCCTTGACCAGCCACTATAGCATTTGCAATAGCTCCTTCCTTCTTCCCTAATAATTCTCCTATAGCATAGTCTAATGCATTTGTATGGATGTGAAAAGGAAGCTCCCAATTAGGACCCTTGAGTACAGAAGCATGAGTTAAAGTTGCTTTCAAATTAGAAAGTGCCTTGCCACAGTATTTTTTCCATTGGAATTCAGAATCTTTAGTTAGGAGATTATACAATGGTGTTTTCATTTTATTGAAGTCTTTGATGAACCTCCTATAATAACCTACATGTCCTAGAAAAATCCTAATATCTTTTTGTTTTGCAAGGATAGGCAGATTGGTGATCACCTCAATCTTTGTAGGATCTACTTGAATTCCTTTGTGAGAGATGTAGTGGCCAAGAACTACACCTTCCTGCATCATCATGAAGCACTTTTCACTATTTAAGGATAGATTGTGGTCTTCACATCTCTATAGGAATCTCCTGAGATTTTCCAATGCCTCATTGAAATCAACACCATAAGTAGTGAAGTCATCCATATAGATTTCCATGTAATTAAGAGAGATATCTAAAAATTATGCTAATGACTGCCCTCTAAAAATTTGTAGGTGCATTGCATAATCCAAATGGAAGTACTAAGTAGGAATAGGTCCCCCATGCACAAGTAAAGGTGGTCTTCTCCTGGTCCTCTGGTGCAATTTGGATCTGGTTATAGCCATTGAATCCATCTAGGAAAGAAAATTATTGCTTTCCTGTAAGTGAGTCCAAAACTTGATCTATGAAAGGTGAGAGAAAATGGTCCTTTTTGGTGGCAGCATTAAGTTCCCTATAATCAACACAAACTTGCCACTTCCCTCCTTTTTGGGCACAATCACCAATGGGGACACCCACTGACTATCTAAAATGGGGTAGATGAATCCTGCATCTAGTAATTTTTGTAGTTCCCCTTTTACTATTTCTCTCAGTGCAAGGTTAATTCTTCTTTGTGACTGCCTCACTAGTGTGCAATTATTTCTTATGTATATCCTATGAGTGCAAAGATTAGGGTGAAATCCCTTCGTATCATGATAATCCCACACAAATGGACATTGGTGGGTCCTGACCAATTTTTTCAATGACAACTGTTGTTCTTCACTCAATTTGTTGTTAACATTTAGATATTTTCCTTCTGACACCTTCACTTGTGTAGTTAACTCTACCATATCCATTTCACTAATTCTTGGTACCTTGAGTTCATGTGGAAGTAATGTATGAGACATACCTATTGGTGCAAGAAATTCAGCTATAGGAAAAGCATCTGTAGGAAGAGCGGTTGCAGGAAGATCGTCTGTAGGAAGAGTGGGAAGGGGTGTCTTCATTGGATCAACATAATTAAATATATGAGAGGATGATGCTTCCTCTACCTCATAATGGTTTTGAATTATGTTAGACAATACTTCATCTTCATCTTGAAGCTGCATGAAAGGACTTTTTCTTAACATCATAAGTTGTGCCACAAAATTGACTTCCTCAACCTCTTCACCAGCATGTGACCATAGAGGATCATTCTTATCATGGGATGGCTAAGCAGGGGGTAGAGAACAATTTTTTTGGTGCTCTTTCCATCAAAAATGGTCATGTCTCTTGTCTGGCATCCAATATAGGTATCTTTTTTTGCTAACCATGGCCTTCCAAGAATAATGGGGTACTCGCCTAGTGTTGACCTAGGAGAAAGAATCATAAAATCTATTGGATACTCCCAAGAGTCTACAGTTACCACAAGATCTTCTTCTATCCCATCAAGATTAATAGTAGAACTATCAGCAAGTTGCACGACAGTAGGAGTAGGTCTCATGCTAGCAACATTTAGTTTCCATAGGATGTCCTTAGTCATTACATTTATTGATGCTCCTAAATCAATCAGAGCATTCTTTATCTGGATCCCATTTATAACAAATCCTACCATAGGACTCCCTGGGTCATTGTATTTGGGAATAGTCACTTTTCCAAGCATGATGTCATCCAACTATCCCACCACATGAACCGTAGTGGGGTCTTTCTTCTTCCTTCCTGGCTCCTTAAGGCATGCTTCCTTGATTGCTTTTCCATATATGGGAACATCTTTTATGGCCCGAAATAGAGGCACTTGGACACATATATGCTTCAACTAATCTAGAATGTCAAAAGTTGTGTCCTCCTTCTCTTCCTTTTATTTCACAGTTTCCAACCTCTGGAGAAATGGTGGTTTTGGTTTAGTCTGCTTGACTGGGACTACATTTGGCTGAATGGGGACATTCAGAGGCTCCTCTTCTTCCACAAGAAGCTTAGTGATAATGGGTGTGGAAGGACCTGGAAAATTAGTTCTTGAACACAAGAAGACGTTAATTACACTCACAACATATGCAGGGAATTGATTTGGATCAGCAAAGTATACCGGTTGTTTTTGTGGTTTATTATTTGGGTTAGGCATGGGTTAGGCTGGTAGCTAAGTAAGTTTAGGTGAATTTGAATTTGAACTAGTAGGAGGAGGTATTATAGTAGGTTGTTGAAGCTGAGAAGGTGGTTGCATGTAATTGGTTGTCTAGTTTGTCCATTTTTGTCCTCCCCTCCATTGGGATGTTTGTTGCTAGCTTCTTGTAGGTGGCTGGCAATTTCCTTGAAAGTGTTGTCAATTCCCTTGAGGTTGTTCCCACTAGGGTGGAGAGTTTTGGTGGTTGGGCCAGGAATTTGAAGGGTTATTTCAAGGATATGGTGGATATCCTCCAGAAGTGGATGGATATGGGGGTTTCCATTGGTTACCATATGAATAAGAATTGAAATATGGGCCAACAAAAGATAGTGGATTTGGTGGCATGCCTTGTCTTGGAGCCCATGGCCTCCTTTGTGCAACATAGTAGACTTGATCTTCTTCACCTTGGATTGGCTTGAGCTCATATGCCATCTTCTTGTTGTTAATATTAGCTATCATCTTGCATCTACAATCCTTCTTCTTTTGTATGCAATAAGGGCAATATTTTGACAACATTGCCTCTGCCTCCTCTTGTTTCTTCTTGGCCTGAAGTCTATCTAGGTGAGTAGCTAGATTGTTTATTATGTCTTGTTTGAATTCCACTAGTAAGTGAGTAATATCCATCCTTGAAACTCTCTTGGTAGATGACTTACCCATTGAAGATTGGTAAGCTCTCCCCTTCTTTGAATCTGTCCTAGAATAGTTCTGGCATATCTTCTTGATGTCCTCCCAAGGAACTTGGGTAATATCTCCTCCTCCCATTAGGTCCAAGGCATCTGTGTAGCTTTCATTAATTCCTCTCAAGAAAAATAGCTTTTGTGATTCTTCATTGAGTGTATGGTGTGGATATTTTTGTAAGAAAAAAAGAAACCTTGAAATGTAGTCTTCTAGGCTCTCATCTTCTTTTTGTTGCATCCTAAAAATGTTACCTCCTCTCATGTCACTGCCCCTACAATACTCCTTGTATTTCTTAAGGAACTTTGTCTTCATGTCCTCCCAACTTTCCACAATATCTCTGCCTAGGCTCATTAACCATCTTAATGTAACTTCTTTCAAGGTGGTAGGGAATAGTTTAAGCCTATGGAAATGAGTGGTATAGTCATAAATCCTATAGAGTATATCAAACTCAAACAAGAATGTATTAGGATCTTTTGTGACAATTTCGTAGAACTTAAGAAGAACTGAAGCATGGATATTTTTGAGGTTGTCTACTTCATTCTCATGAGAAATGGGGAAAGGAAAAGCTGGTTGGTTAGGTCTATTTCTATTTTCATCACCCATTCCTACATGATGAAGTTCCAAAGCAAGGGGGTTCTCAATCAGATTCTGATCTTCAAAGGAAACTTTAGAATTGGTTAGATCTAGAAATGTATCAGCAAAGAGGTGTGGCTTTTCTTCTTCATCATCTCTAGGCAGGTTCTAATACTCAATTATCTAGAATATAATAGGATTGTTAGGAAGAAATCTCCCACGAGCATCTCTCCTCCTTTCTCTATGCATACAATATCAACTCACTATCAACCAGCTCACACAAAGAATTGGAAAAATAATAGGGGGGTCATTACTTTCCTAAATGATGGGTATACTAAGAACAACTTCTAGAAATACTACAACAAGAAAAACTATCAATGACTCCAAAGAACACCCTAGTTTGACACCATCCCCGACAACAACACCAAAAATGTCACCCTCTTACAATGATTTAACAACTAAGCCCTTACAACTATGATTCAAATATTGGAAATCTAACCTGAATAGCTATTTCATTCATCATGAAGGTGCATTTAACTTGTCAACCCAGGGATAAGAACTTGAAATGGGTCAGCACAGTATGTGCACTAGGAATCCAAAGTAGCCATATTCATCCTACAACTAAGAAAGACACAATGCTAAAAGTAAATTTATTGGAAGGAAATAAAATAAGTGTTGAGCATCACCCAATAACTAAACTAAGTTGAAATTCATGACATAAATGAAAATTTGAGCGAACAAATAGGAAACTACTTTGTCTTCTTTGGCTGCAAGAACAGTCACATAATGGAATTCTAGTGGTTGTGGGAATAGAAAGTGTCAGATTCTTAACTAGTTACTGAACACAAAATAACTAACTAACCTAAGGGATGGAATACTCACCAAGTGGGGCCCCTTGGATGAGTATCCCCTAAAACAAATGTAAACTCAGATGCATGAACTTATAACTTCATTTCACTCATTGGAAAACATGAGTACAATCGAGCAACATGTTTGTATTAAAGAAAAATTAAGAGTGTGACTACATCATCAGATTAAGAAACCTCTAGAGAAGGAGCATCTGAGTCTTATTTATCTAATCACCTAGCAAGGCAATAAACTCCGATAGAACCAAAGGATGCCACATTAGGGAAAGCATAAAAAGTGGAGAGGTAGTTACGCATGCACGAAATCTGGTCAGGCATGTTTTCCTCCACGTGGATCTATCACAGAAGTAATGCCTATATTCGCTCAACAAACAATTAAGAAAATTTAGAAGGTGATTACATCTTAGATTTGGATGAGGAATCTCCTCAGTGTTGAGATTCTGCCCTCATTGAATGACCACCTTGTTGACAGATATAGGGGATGACCAACTGGTGAAATCTTCCCTAACTGCAAGCCTCTAATTATATCTACATGACAATATTAGTATGCACAACAACTGCATATCTGTAATGATCTCAAAGCGGCATTCATTAATCACATGCAAAATTAACACAGATCTTTCATAGAGCATGTCAATATTATTTAAAAGTTATAAAAATAAGTTCATGTCCAAAGTCTATGGTTTTAAGGAAATATCAGAAAAATATTAACATCCAAAAATCAAAGTCTATGACAATTGCAGCAAATGAACAACAAACTCTATCAATAATTAGACCATAAACTAGACTCATCACAACTTACACACTTTCAAGCTTCGCCACCTCCATTTTAGTTGCAAGTTATTGATATCTTGGCTTCTCCATTTTCTTCGTTGCAATAGCATTGTCAGAGAACTTGCAAGCTCGTGCCTTCCTCTACTTTCCTTGAGAGCACGTGGCTATGAAGGTGATATCCACCATTGTAATTTACTTTTGTATCATTAGACTTGCATAGTGGCATATAGTGTTTTGTGTATTTCTTGGTGTTCCATTTCCAATAAACTCTCTTTATCATTTTTTACATCATTGCTATCTGGCTATTCATGGAGGTGGAAACACCAAAGTGGGGGATTGACTGAGGCATTTCACTAAAAATAGCCTTAACATTTTCCTTGGTCTTGTGTGTGTAGGTATTTTTCAGTTGGATCTATTTGAAGAATCAAGTTTCATGAAGTTTGGTATCACATTCTTATCCTTATTTGTCAATTTGGGGATAGACTAGTTCAAATATTATTCTTGTTACACTTCATTTTTCTAGTTTCCCCGTATTCTATTATAGTGTAAAAAATATCAATCAATCTATTAGCTTGTTTCATAGTGTTTTATCTGTTCCTCACACTATCTATTTGTATGGATTCCAACACCCCACTAAGAAGCTAGAGCATCGTGTAGGAGTCTGTGTCCTACGTTGTCATCCTCAAGTAGTGACTTGTTTGAGCTATAGATTGAACTCTAGGAATCAGCTCATTTGACCCTCTAAAACATTTAGGTTAGTAGGAAGATAGTAGCAACTAGATTTCTCTTCCTTTTCAACCTTAACTGCTTAACCTTTCTGAATCACTCAACAAGCTTGAGGTAGATCAAAGTAGCTTGTTGATGAATCAAAGAGCACAATACGTATGCATGATGGACTCTCAATCCATCCAATTAGTTCCATCACCCTCTCAGTCCTAGGTCCTCCTAGGACTATAAATTCTCCTTTCGATATCATCTTGGAATCAAACTTGTTCAAAGTGAAATTAGGCATCCCATGGCTAGTTTCCATGAGCGCAGTCACTTTGGTAATCCATAATTGTTTAAAGTTTTCTCATGAGGGCTTTGTGCACATGGTACATGACACTAGATATAAACCTATAGTGTCACATGGGGGATACTCGTTCGATCAATTTCGGCCTACCCTGGTTGGTCCGCTTCCTCTAAGAATGGACTTGTTGTAGTGCACCTATGTCAAATATAAGAATGTGGGCATAGTGTCAAAAGTGACCTACCCTATCTCCCCTTATGTTATTTTAGTTAAAGGCTCTATCATCAGATCCTTCCTCTTCTTTTAATGTCTCATCTACTTCTACCTATTTCCCTCTTGTGGTGCCTTTGCCCTCTGCTCCCATGCCTTGCATGGGGAGTCTGATGGCACCCACTTGGCGAAGGCCAAGCATTAATTATTTGAACTTCTTGTCTTACCCATTGTGTTGAGGCCTATTGTCTATAGTAGGGGGAAGGGCCCTCATGGAGTTTCCCCTATGTATTTTCCTTCATGGCCTCCTACTACTCCTACCCCTCAATCAATGAATGGGATGAGGCCTTCTACCAAGGTTTTTGAGTCTTCTTCTCCACTTGTTATGGTTTTCGCTCTTGCACTTCTTGCTCCCACTCCGATCTAGGAAGTTGCCCATCCATTGGCAATGGTTGTGGAGGACATGCCTATGGTAGAACAAGATCCTCTTATTCCTTATCAAGCAGCGATTTCTAATTCCTAGAGTCAACGAAACCAACTTGTGCATGAGCGTAAGTGTTAGAGGAAGACTTTGGATACTTAGCAAGCTGCCTCACATAAGGCATAAGAGGAGGCAACAACTCTTTTTTTGGCATCTCATGTTATGCCTCCCTCTTCTATTCCAACTCAATTCTCATCACCTCGGTTCTACTTTTGGCTCCTCCCATGAATTCTGGTGATCCTCACCCCAAATGGGTGTAGATTTTCATTGCTCCCTCGAAAAATCCTCCTCTTTTGATGTCTCTTTCAGAAATCCCTTCATTCTCTCAACCCCTAGACATTTCAAACACCATGATGGTGTTCGTTGTGACCTTGTCATCTTCCTCCTTGCCTTCCTCTTCCTCTATGGGTATTCTGCATCCTCCAATGAAGTGTAACTTGGAGGACAACCTTGTTTCCAATGGAGGTCAAAAGAATGGATCACCTTCTTCAAGAGAGGTTTTTTCTTTGGCTTGCATCATCCTGGTGACTGAGGTATCCCCGACATCTCCTGAGTTTGTCATCATCTCATTTGATGAAATTGATTGTGGATCTCAGACACCTCATTCATATCTCATTTATTTAACACATGCAACTCCTATCAAGTGCATGTTTAACTCAGTTGATGATGTCTCAGCTCTGCCACCGATCTTTGCAAGATCAATGACTTTTACCTCAAAGGAGTTGAGTGAAGAAGACCTTGAGCGGCCCTCTTCCTTAGCTCTTGTTGTAGGAAATTTAGAGGGTGCTCCCCTTGCTATCTAGCCCTTGTAGGCTCATCCACCCTCCCATTATCATGATATATATTGGGAGAATGATGACCTCCTAGATGATGAGGACTAGGAGATTGCCTCTTCTTTATTTGTAGATTAGATTTGTGTGTGTTGTGTTTCCCCCATGCTTGTTTTTGTGTGTTCCTAGAGGACCCTTGTCACCCTTGTAGGTGCTTGGATACAAGAGTGAAATTGTGTCATAAAATTCCTCTATATGTTTCATAATTCTTATATATGTTGTGCCTTGATTTTTGACAATTAGGGACGATGAAAAGTGTTGGGGGTATTTAGGCTTCCCTTCCATGTTGACCCAATTTTTTATATTTTTTTTTTTCACATGCTCTTCTTTAGATCTGGGAACTTCTAGGACTAATTATATTTCATTCACATATATATCCCCAGTTACCTATAAGAACTGATCTGACCCCGATCTTCCAGACCCCCCTATCTCTTGATTTTTTTGTCTTTGCTTATTTTTCTTGATTTATATTTTTCTCTTCTTTTCTCGCTTCTTGATGTTGTGTTGCCTATCTATTGCCCCTCATGTGTGCAACAACATTTCCACATCTACATCTCATCATGTATCATGGCCCACAACATCTTTGTATTTTCTTCATTTCCTTAGGATATTGCACGATCCTTAAGTTCACACACACCATCCTAAGGGGGGGCTCCTACTTCTTTGATTTTCAATAAGGTGTATTTGGTGGCCAATGAATCCCTTGATGAAAATTTTACACTTTTCAAAAATTGTATCTTTTGATAAGGATCCCCTTAACAAGATTTTTGTTTCAAAATCAAATTCGTAGTAAAAAAATTGAAAATTTACTTTCGAGGAGGCCATTTTTTTTTTTTGGATTTCTTGATGAAAGAGAATATTTCAAAAGGATTCTTTGATGATAGGATCATTTGAAAAATTTCATCACTTTTCAAATGGAGTGTCTCTCTAAGTTGGCCCCTTTCAAACTTGAAAGGTTCTCGAGGGACCCCTTTGAAAGCTTCTCCTTTAATTGTTTGTTTTGAGATATGAATGTCTATTTGCATGGCTTTTGCTTGCCTAACATTTTTTGTCTGTGGATGAACATGTTGCTTTGTAGGATCGAGCACATGTGAAGCTACATTTACAATCAAGCTTGGAGGATCGAACATGTCATCAAGCTTTCCTTGTAGGACCGAGAACCTATAAGGGCCAATCAAACTCTACGAAGCCTTTCATTTATGGCCCCCAAGACTGAGCACCTATGGTGCCTCCTTTGTAAGACCGAGCACCTGTAAAGCGCTTTCATTCTATAGGAATAAACACCTATAGAACATTTTTTCCATCTTCTACGGGACCGAGCACCCATGGAGCCAATTTTGTAGGACCGAGCACCTGTAAAATTTTGTTTACCTTCCACAAAAAAGAGTACCTATGGATTCATCTCTCTCTCCTGAATATTCAAGCATGTCAAATTGTGGTTTGCTTTCTCAATGGTTCAGGTATATGTTTTCAACTTTTCCTTTACTTTACCTTGCATTAACTAATGGATATGCTACCTAAAGTGGGGACAAAATGTAATGACATGAATTTGCACCCCTTGCAAATTCCCCATTTTCATACGCTTCACCTTAGAAAATGTATTTTTTACGATGCAATCCTCAAATCCGCCATCTTTCCCTATCCACTCGAGAGCCTATTTATGTGTTCATGGAGGAATTATTTCTAGAATACGTGTGCATCACAAGACCGTCTATGTGCCATGTTGTTGTCCTGATAGGATTCCTACCTCTGGAATCTATAGAGGCGTTATGTTCCTCCATTGTACACAAACCGTAATGCCTCCTACCCCCTTAACTGATGCAAAACAACTCCTTTACCTCCAATTTTCCTTCAAATTTCCTATCCATTCAATTCATTTAACTTCTTCACCACTTCTACATGTTGGATTGAATTCTTAATTATTTGTTGATTGACTTACACACTTTCAAGCTTCACCACCTCCATTGTAGCTACAAGTTGTTCATCTCTTGGCTTCTCCACTTTGTTCATTGTGACATCGTTGTCAAAGAACTTGCAAGCTTGCCTTCCTCTACTTTTTTTGAGAGCATGTGGTTGTAAAGGTGATATCTGTTAGTGTAATTAATATTTAATTACACTTTCATAACTTTACTTAGGTTGAGCTAATTTTAGGTCAACATTAGGGTTGCATACTTTGCTTTTATAAAGCAAATCATCTCATTGTAATATTGAAATTCCTGAATAATATCATTTTGCACATTCGCATGCAAAGCTCTGCTTTTTTGATGTTTTCTCTTCTGTGGAAGGTGTTTAGGTTTGCATGTCTGATCTAGGGTTTCTAACATGGTATCAAAGCCTTGACATGCAGCCCCTTCTCAAATTTTGGAGAAAACCATTGCAGATTTCGTTCGGGGTTCCTCGAGGATTTTTTGCCTTGAGTTCATTTATGCAACATTTTGGATCAGATCGGGCTTCACCATTGGATTCGGAGCACTGGAAAATTTTGTCTTAGCTTGACACATATCAGATTCTTTTTGGTTCACACTTTAGATTGAGAGCCTATGGTTAGTGATCCGCATCGGATCCATCTCAGTTTGAGGGCCACTAAATTTGTGGTTATTGTTCCCGAGTCTGTATGGTACTTTTTCCCATGGAAGAGTTTCAGTCTTAGTTTGGCATCGGCATCAAGATTCACGGCTTCCAGATTCTATCGTCATCATATCATCTACTGTTGCTCTATGGATTCCAGGGTTGTTCCAGTTTGGTGTTTTCGAGTGTTCCGTGGCATCGGGTCTGCTGTCACATTATTATGATTCCAATATGGTTTCTTGTAGACAGAAGTATCTTTCCTTGCTTGCCGGATTTCGGTTCCAGTGTTACTCCACAGTGTTCTTCCAGTGCTTCTTTGCAACAGTCATCTCATTGTAGGGGGGGTTGTCCCACTGGGTTTTCCTTCTCTACCTCATTTTTGCATTTGTACATGGGTACCTGATCAGGCCTTTTTGCCGGGACCCATTCATGCTTTCTTGCATTCATCTTAGTTTTAGGTGCATGCTTATTTTAGTCTCCCTAAGTTGCACTTATGGGGGGGTGTTAGTGTAATTAATATTTAATTACACTTGCATAACTTTACTTAGGTTGAGCTAATTTTAGGTCAACATTAGGGTTGCATACTTTGCTTTTATAAAGCAAATCATCTCATTGTAATATTGAAATTCCTGAATAATATCATTTTGCACATTCGCATGCAAAGCTCTGCTTTTTTGATGTTTTCTCTTCTGTGGAAGGTGTTTAGGTTTGCATGTCTGATCTAGGGTTTCTAACAATATCCACTATTTTCATTTAATTTTATATCATCAGCCTTGCATAGTGGCATATTGTGTTTTGTGTATTGCTTGGTGTTCCATTTCCAATATATACTCTTTATCATTTTCTACATCATTTCTATCTAGTTGTCTATGGAGGTGGAAATACCAAAGTGGGGGACTGATTGAGGCAGTCCTATAAAAGCAACCTCAACATTTTCCTTGGTCTTTTGTGTGTAGGTATTTTTTGGTTGGAGCTATTCAAATAATCAAGTTGCACAAAGTTTGGTATTGTAGTCTTATACTTTGTCAATTCATGGATAGGCTAGTTAAAATATTCTTCTTCTTATACTTCATTTGTGTACTTTCCCTACATTCTATTATAGTGTAAAATCTATCATTCAATTTGTTAGCTTTTTTCCTAGTGTTTTTATCTATCCCTCACACTCTCTATCTATATGGACACCAGCACCCCACTGATACCCTAGTGTATCATTGACGCAAAATTTTGCAAGCAGCAGCCTTATGGGAAACTTAGCTATTGAGGACTTATGTGCATAGCTAAGTGACCTCCAGGGTTTTATTGAAGCCGTCTCTTCATTTTTTATGGGGGGATGAAAAGGGTAAGAAGATGAATGTAAAATAAATAAACCTAAACTAAGGTGATGTGCCCGATTAGAAAGGAATTAATTAAGCACAATACTAAGACAAAGGCTCGAATAGTAACTAGTGTTTATCAAATAGATGATTCCCAACACTGCAAACATAAGAACATCAAACCATTTGCATAGTATAACCCATATAGCGTAAGCTAACACAAAAGAGTAGCAACATGATTTGTATTATATTAAGCTACATAAAGATTACAAAATCTTGAAATAGATGTTCATATATTCTAGAAAATACAAGCATAGTTTAATGTCCTATTAAATGCATGAAAACAGAAAGGATGAATTGAATGGCACAGTCTGTGAGTTCAAGTTCAATAGAAAATACTATAGAGGCTAATTTCCAGTGCTCGGGAAATTTTTATCCATCTAGCAACCACTAATAAAATGAAGAAAATATTACTTAAATAAGCGAGTCCACCGCTTGAGGACCCCAACAAGAAATATGCTTCCATGAAGCCATCAACAATCGAGATTGTCTTGAGCTGGCACCAACAAAAATATCATCCAGCAGCACGCCAACAGGAACGTCCTGAAGAGACATGGGCCACACAGTAGCAGAGGAAGAGAACACGCAACATCAAAATGGAGACCAATGCACAAGCATTGAGCCCAAGATAATAGATGCACGAACGAGCGCCATGCATCAAACAAATGGAGCTCGAAAAAAGGAAGGTGAGATGACCCAAAAGAAAGCTCCGATAGGAAGCCATGTGTAAAACCTCCTAGCAAAAGAAACTGTAGTGTGGGCCCGACTCGAAAAGAAACAAGTTGCGGCCATGCGTAAAACAAACGGAGCTCAGAAAAAGGAAAGCGATACAGTACAAAAGAAAGCTCTGATAGGATTCCACATGGCGACTGCCGAGAAGCTGCGAGCGATACCAAAAAAAGGAGAAGCCATGAAATGAAGAGAAACCATGAAGGAAAAAGTAGTGAGTGAATAAATATTCATAGTTTGGTTACTCACGGTAATATTTTACCTACGGAATGAAGATCTCCAGAATCTCTAGTCTAGTAGACCGGTCCAACTCCTTCACAATCTCTGGTCTCGTAGAGAGAGGGCAACCTGAAGGAAAGTCCAGACTTCATTTGATGGTGGAAATAGAGTGCACATATTTTCATGTGCCATGTTTAGATCAATTATTGCCTTAAAAGGAAATCCACCAGATACCTTTGCCTTAGATTCAAGCTGGAAGAAGAGTTGTGCCAGCTGATGCACTATGTTTTCAATATTGGCAACAGTCGGAGATTTGATCAAAGGATTGGAAAACTGATAAATCATGCTTCTTCTCCTCAATCTTTTCAATGATGTGCTCAATGCCTGTCACTACTTGATCTATCATGAAGGGTGATGCAAGCCCTCGCTGAGTTAAGTGGGAAATTTTTGCTCGCATATCACAGGTAATCTAGGTTAGCCTTGCTCTGCACTCTCCAACATGTTGGATGGCCTCATGCATAGAGATGAGAATATTTATGCCCATGGTTGTTGTTGTTCGATCCTCGATCCCCACACTACTCAATGCCTCATTGAAAGTTGTATACAATTTTCCTAACAACCGCCTGGCCTTTGGAACTTTATTGAAAATCATTTCTTGCACCCGTTGCATCATTTCATTAACCACCCTACATAGACTGGTTGTCTATGCCATAAATTTGAGAGTGGGCTACAATGTAAGGCATAGTGTTTTAACCTTATTCGAGTATGATGCATGTAGCTCCTTAGCTATCTCCAACGAGTTTATCTGGGTTATAGGAGGCTAGGATTTCAAAAGGTCTAATTCAGTAGCCTTGTTGCTGAAATACACCTTCAATTCCGCAATGCTTCCCTCCAGGGCCGATAATTGATTTCTCAGAGTAGTAACCTCCTTCTCCTTTTCCCCCAAGGCTAACTCGGCTTGCCTTTTCTTTTCTGTTTCCTACTCCAATGTGGCATTCATTTCCTTTACCTTCTCATTAGTACTCTGCCAGAGTTGTTTTAAGCCATCACTTGCCTGCCTCAATTCATTGCAAAGGGCCGCTTTTGTCGCTCGAAATTGCTCAATTTCTCTTCACAGGGCTGGAACAACTTCCACACCCAAAGTCTGAAGCTCAGCGAATTTGTTCTCAAAGACATTCCTTTCACTCCGCAGGCGATTGATTTAGACTTCTTGGGCCTTATGCTTGTTTGACCAGATCTCTACTTTTCCTTTCAGCTCTTTTATTTTTTCATCTTTTTTCCTCATTTGGCGTGTGAGCTTGAGGAAGTCAGTGGTCACCACCCTTTGGGTTTCTTCCATGAACTCAACCTTATCCTACAGATAAGCCTATTGCAAGTCAAGCCCTACAACATTGATAGAATAATCAATTGGCTACATTTCCCCGACCGGCTTGATAATATTGGGTGTGACATTTGCGAACATCAATGAATTTTGGCTTTCGTTGAACATGGTCTACAAAAGGGGCTCTGCAAGTCAGCCTATGTCCTTTTCCCTTCTTTTTTGAATTTGACTAGCCCAGACACCCTTTCTTGCATCCACTTGCGAGAAATATTCCTAGGATGAAATACCCAATCCACTAGCAAAAGGAGACTCTCAGGGAACTTCTAGTGGGAAAGACAACGTGCTCAATGTATTGACGGATTTGCTAGGCCTAGTAATAGTTGCAGGGGAAAAAGGTGGGATAAACTGGCTACCCAGAGATGGTGAAAACATGGTGGGAAAAAGGAGTGGGGAAGTATTTTCTTGATGTTGAGGCCTCGGAGATATAAATTTCTAACTCAAAGGGTTCAGACATGTTACCATTACTTGTGCCTCAAGGGCAGTAGACATAGTAGGAGATGGAAGGGGAACCCAGGGAAAAAAATGTTGACCTACCCTAGGTAACCAGTGATAGGAATAGCTGGTGCGAATGACATGGTAGGGGAAAACATGGAGACCAAAGACATAGAAGAGAGAGAAGAATGGGGAAAAAATACCTAAGTTTCCCAAAGACCTACAGTAGATACCACCACCTCTTCATGCTATGACTCTTCTCCTCTTCCTGATTCCTCTGTTCGTGGCCTCTTCTCCTCTAGGGAATCATCTAGGTCCAAAATAACTTTTCGGTGGCGTCTGGAAGACCTCAGCCTCTTCATGCCTGATCTAGAAGAGCTAGTAGGCTCCAATAGCTGTGTATTTGAGGATTCTTTACGCTGCAACTGCTGTATACTGACCTTCTCTCCTCGTGCAGGATCTTCCTCAACTATTGGAGCCTTTTGGGCTACCTCTTCTCCATGCTCCAGAGCTGCACTTTCTGCCTCACATAACCTCTCGGAACCCAAAGGGTTAGGAGATTCCTCACTATCCGAATGCTCATAACACCAGATATTATCAAACTGGTTGTTTGATTCCACCTCCTAGAAGAGCCCATTAGTCTTCTTTATTTTCTTCCTATAAATCCATAAATCTTTAATCCTTTTAGGATTCCAACAGAGCCTATTTAACTGGCTGCAGAGAAATTAATTTATTTTGTGGTTGGGGTTTGGCTTCGCCATTATGTGATAAAAATTCAGCCAAGGTGGTCAACTCGAGCTAGAAGGGATATACTCAAGGCCGATGTACAATCCCTCATTTCCCTCATCTGCATTTCTTCGAGGGTCCCAAAATGGTCGAGGCTAGTGAGAGATCTTAATGCCTATCTCTCCCAAATTACCCTCTGGATTATAGTGCCATATTTCATAGATAACCATTAACCCAAGGTAACCCAACTTAGAGTACAAAAATTCAGAGCTATTTACCTTCAAGCTCTTCTTCTTTACCAATGACATAGAGCCGAACATGACTAGCAGCATCAAATGGGAAGTCAGATGCTTTCCTCCTCAATAATCATTCTCAATATAGAACAGCTTCCTAAAAACATCCAAGGCTAGTACCCTATTCGAAGCAAAATGTGAGAGCCAAAAAGGAACCCAGACAAAACCCTGCATATAGAGCATTGTGAAATCTATACCGAAGAACCAATCACAAGGTGGTACAAGCCCTTTCATGCATGATATTTGGCTCTACGTCAAGCGAATAGACACACTGCCTCCATTTTGATTCAAATCTCATAAATTTGAAGCTAGGAATGTGTCTCAAAATGTGTAATAATAAAAAAAAATCGAGAGGACAGGAGTCTAGGTCGAAACTGGCTTTCTAGTGCCATTTTCATCAAATACTGCTAGGGGCAGATATTGCAAGAAAAAATTTGGGTTCTAGTACAAAATCATGTAGGTCAAAAAAGAAGAATACCTAAACTTGGAACAGGTTCGAACTCCCTCAGTTTTCGGCACATCCTTTCTACAATGACCTTTGCAAATTCCATCAGCGGAGCTTGGGTATTCTTTTTCAGCATAAAGCTGAGACTCATCTGTAAGTCTAAGACTTCCTTATCTATATCCAATCCACAGACCAACACCAGCATAGAGAAGATAGAGGTTGAACCTGCTTTAAAAGCAACCAGACTAAGAGGGAAGCTAGGAGGGACAGAGTTATCTGATGTCTTACCCGTTTCGGTGTTAAAAATTTACTGCGCCAACTGAAGCGTCCTCTAGTAATTTTGTAGTCTGGAAACATCAAAACCCTCTACACCCTCAAGGGAGTTAAATGGAATGCACAACATATCCTGGAGGGCCTAGTGACAGATTATCACCCTGAAATTTTGGCCGCTTATGATTCCTATCCGGGTGTCAAAACTTTAGCGTAGGCCACCACAATCTCTGGACAATGGTGTACCAAAGGAACCATGTACTGAGGAAGCCCAAAGTTCCACAATAGACTATGAAAAGGATCGGTGGCCTTTTTCATTTTTTCACATGTAGCCTCTCTAAGAATTTTAGGGTTTTGAGACAACTCCAGATCACAAACAATATCCCAATCTTCTGACACCAAATCCTGGTTTCTAGGAGAAACCATGCTTAACACTTTTTGGTCTGCCAGCTTAGTGTAGGACCATGAACGCTTTGTTGGAATACCTGGGGTTGCATAAGAATCTTGGGCGTATATATTCACGCAAGGCACCAGCGTTCTTAGCTCTTCAATACTTTTGACGTCGATGGCCTAAGTTGAGATTTATGCAATTTCAGTCATTTTACTTATGTCTTCAAAGAACTCTACAAACTCTGCAACTTAGTTTTTGAAACCATTCTCTATTTTTGCAAATGACTCAGACAGTTACACACTTTGTCAACCTTGCACAGTTAATGCCCTTTGCATGCTCCTATCTATCTTTTTTATTTTTGAGAATATCAGATTAGCAAGGGTACATGCTATCTTTTTGCATTAGTTATGCCATGCACCACTAACCCTTTTCATGCATGCGAAGAGACCACCAACTTGCCAAAAGACTTTACACTTCTAAGAGATATGACTTCACATACGGTGGCTCTTAATTTTTCTTGGAAAAAGCATAAAATCAACATCGCCATATCTTTTTGTGAGCCTTTACATTTAATGATTACTTGATCGTAATCAGGCACACCAACCAATGACTTCATCTTGAAATATTTTCTTTTGTGTTACATCAGGATGGAAACATTCTATATGTCGACAACAATCTCCCTCTCATCCCTTTTTCATAACTCAAATTGAATAAGTTGTAACTGCATTTGATTATCTCTATTATTTCACACGCTACAAAACTGCCTGTCAGGGCTCCTCATACCATTTTCCTCTGACGTAATCATACCCTTCTCAATTAGGGAGGCCTCTAACCATCTATAAAAAAGACCCTTGGTGCTTTTGGCAATTCATTCTTGCACTTAGCATTTTTATCCATTGGCCCTAGGACATCGTTGGTAATTTTATTATTTTGTAAGAGTAGCGGTCGGTATGGAAACACCAATTAGGCTCATTTGCAAGAAGACCCAAGCTACTTTTGTAGGAAAAATTAAGTGCAAGCGTTTGAAACGCATGACTGGCATGAAGAACCTTCTATATGTGAAATCCATAAAGTGGGTGCTAGGTAAAGATTGTGTGGAATATGAATACCAATACAGAGTGAATACTAGTATCAGCTCCCACTTTGTAGCTTTGTAGCTTCCCTTTTGGACATTGGTGTTTCTAAGAGGAATATTTTGAAGCTGACAAAGCAGGAGTTTCCCCAACGCTACCTCAGAGGGTTGGAGAACATAGTGAGAGCTGCTAAGATTGATCATGGAATTCCATCTATTCACAACATGCACCGACTTATCAAGGAAGGAGGACCCATAATGACTAGGCCCTTTCTGCATGGCTTTGAGCTTGAAACTCATGAGGAACATCACTGCAAATTCCATGCCGCCTGTCACTTTTTGATGAGGATGCATAACCTTGAACCTTTCTGCGAGGTGCAATGGTATGAGAATTTTGAGAGGATGGTGTTTCCTCATCATGTGCCACCTACTACCATCGTCGATCCCTTGAATTCCTGAAGATGTCAAGAAGATCCTTCCCATTTTTTGCTTTTGTACTTGAAACATTCTCTGCCACACCTTGTCAATGACAATATATATATATATATATATGTATTTTGGAACATGGCCAAGGGCCCAGTTAAATCAGCATGTATATAGATGTAAATATCTCTGTGGTTAATACAATATATGTATTTTCCTATATTTTGGCTCCTTTCCTCATTTTATTTTAAATCCTTGCACCAATGTGGTTGTTGATCTATCAAAGCACTGAGAATAACCCAAAACTAACAAAGTAAGGAAAATATATACATATTTACACACTTACTGCAAAATTTGAATTAACTGAATTTTTTAAGGTGTATTCCATTAACTGGAATACCCAAGGCCTCACCCTCCATTGTTTCTAACTCAAACAAGTTGCATTTCTTGCACTATGTGATTTTGAATGGTCCTTCCCAGAGACTATCAAACTTGCCATGTTGACCAGGCTTTGCTCCGCACTCGTTAAACTTGAGCACCAAGTCTCCACATTGCAAACCCTGGTCAGACATTTTCTTGTTGAACCATTTCTTTACCACCTACTAATGGTTGGTCATTGCCTCGAGAGCGTACTCTCATTTCTCCTGAACTTCAAGTAATTCTGAAAACTGCACCTCCATTGCTCCATTTTGTTCAATCTCAAGAGACTTGAGTAGTTGGATTGCAGGGATTTCCATAGAGATTGGAAATAGCATCTCCTTCCCATATACTATCTCATAAGGAGATGTTTTCAATATTTTCTTGGGCATGATAGGGTCTGCCCATAGTGTTGTCCGAAGGTGTTTATGCCATTCCCTTTGATGTTTCGAACCTATTATCTTGATCAGCCTAATGAGGCTCTTGTTTGTAGATTTAGCAAGGCCATTCCCTTGTGGGTAGTAGTTAGAAGAGGTCTTTAGGAAGACTCCATACTTTAGTGAAAATTGGTTGATTTTAGAGATGAGAAAAGCTTTAGCATTATCTGATATAATTTCCTTTGGTGGGCCAAAACTAGCTACCAATTCCTCCAGGAAGTTCATGATTTCTGCATCTGTTGCATTCTTCAATGGTACAGCCTTAGCCCATCTAGTGAAATAGTCAATTGCCATCAGGATCCACCTATGTTTAGCTGATGAAAATAGATTGATCATGCCAATGAAGTCAAGACCCCATTGAGCAAATGTCTCTTCCACAACAATTGGTTTCAGTGGCATAGCAGCATTTTTATTTTACCCAACAAAAAACTGACACTCACTGCAAGACTTCACCAATGAATACGATTCCTTAAATAATGTCGTCCAAACATAAACAGCACACATAATCTTGATTCTAGTAGCTTTTGCTAAAAAAATGTCCTTCGACAGGGCCAAAATGGTACTACTCCAATATCTTTTTTGATTTCCCTTGTGCTACACATCTTAACAAGACGCCATTGAAGTTTTCTCTTGAAAAGAACTCCCTCCAATAGTACATAACCATTATTTTGCAGTCGATAAAAACACCTTTTAAATGAGGGGAGGTCGGGTGGATACCTTCCTGTTTGCATAAAATTAATTCTCGCATCCAACCAATCATCTCCGGAGCTATCTTCATTTAGCAGCATAGGTTTCAAAACTTCAGACTCAGTAATTGCTTCATTGTTTTCCACCAAATATTCGCACAGTCCCTTCCCTTTCACAGTCTTGAATGACTTGATCTAGATGTCATACTCAATAATTTTGACTATCCAGTTAGCCCGCTTCTCAGTGATTTCACCTTCCATAATATATTCTCTCACACTAAGGTGTGACACACAAACAATCACCTTATTTCATGATATGAGGTGTCGGAACTTCTTCAGCCCCTTTACAATAGGAAAAGCTTGCTTCTCCACAAATTTGTACTTCACCTCATAATCTTTCAAAGTGCGCAAATAGAAGGCAATAGGTGATTATCTTTTATCTTCATCATCCTTCTACATCAGGAAGTAGCGATACTCATGCTACGATCAAAGACGTACATAATGAAGTCTTTTCAAAAATATGGATTAATCAACACGGGAGCAGAAGAGATGACCTCTTTTATCTGTTCGAAAGCTTTTCTAGCTTCTGCTGTCCATTTGAAAATCTGGTCTTTTTTCAACATCAAGGTGATGGGTTGAACAATCCCTGCGAATTCTGCTATGAACCGGCTAATGAAATTAACCTTGCCCAAAAAATATTGAACTCCTTTTTTGTTGGCAGGTAAAGGGAGTTCCTTGATTGCTCTAACCCTTTCTGGATCAATGGCAATACCTTCCTTTGAGATGAAATAACCCAACAACTTCCCTTTTGGGACTCCAAACACACATTTCTTTGGGTTCAAATAAATCCCGAACTCTTGGCATTTCTGGAAGACAAGATCGAGATGATCAAAATGATCCTCAGTAGATTTTGAGAACACCGTGAGGTCATCAAGATAAATAAGAATGATCTTATCTATCAAATCCTTGAAGTCAATGTCCATAGTTCATTGGAAAGTGGCTCCCACATTTGAAAATTCGAAGGGCATTTTAGCATAAGCGTATGTCCCCCACTTAGTAGTAAACGTCATTTTGTGTTGGTCCTCCTCTTTCACACAAATCTAATTATAGTCGAAGAAACCATCCAGCATTGAAAATATCTCGAAACCAACAACTGTATGTAGAATTACCTCCATGGAAGGCAAGGGGTAGTGGTCCTTTAGGGATGCTCTATTCAGGTCTCAGAAGTCAATGCATGGTCGTATATCACCATTCTTCTTTCAGACTGACACCAAGTTACACACCCAAGTGTTGTGTTTGATCGGGAACACTATCTAAGATGCATTCAACTTATTTAATTCTTGTGACATTAGCGACTCGATCTTTGGATTTACTAGCCTCTACCTTTGACACACAGGTTTTGCTCCTTCTAGTAGCTCAATGGTGTGTTGGATAATCCCAGGATCATATCCCTTAAGATCATCATATGACCATACTACCACACTCAGATACTTTTCGCTAAAATGTTTCAATATTTCTTTATTCTTCTGTGAGACTCCTTTATCGACCTTAAGCTTTTTATCTTCTTCGATGTGCAAATCGGTTTAGTCGCCTTTATTAGCTACAAGCTTTCTCTTGTCTTTCTTTGCATCATCAGAATCAAAAAGACTCTCGAGAGTGACTAGACCCCTGGGAAGCTTGTTTGATTTTAGCTGGATTACTTGATCTTCATAGACCTCAGCGATCTTTGGTTGTAATTGGTCAAAAAATTCTCTGGACAACTGGAGAAATGACGTGATATGAGCATCACTATCAAAAACTTTCCACTCTTTATCATTATTTGGGACTGCAGGCTGCACGATCACTTGTACTGAATGTTTGTTGTTAATTAACTTGGAAGCTGGCTCAAACTGAGATCCGGTAGTTGCCATTTAGTCTGCTTCATAGTTTTTCTCTCTAGGTATGGCTTGGATGTTGAATGCTTCGAAGCCTTCAATCAGATCCCAGACCCTATGTCAGTATGATTGCATACGGACATTCTTGGCGGAAGATAGCCATCGGATTTGGTTGACCACCAATTATGAATCTCTGAACCACCGTATTTGCTTTGCACCCATTCATTCCGGTAAGCTCAAGTCATGAACAAGGCCTTTAGATTCTGCTTCATTGTTCAAGCATGCGAACTGGAAATAGTAAGACCTTAAGGTATTTTCTTTGGATGGAGATATTAAACATATTCCTGCACCAGCTCCTACTCTGCATCTTGCTCCATTAATGTGCAAGGTCCATAACTCTGAGGACCCTTCACCTCTAGAATCTTTAGTCACTCTTGGCATTATCTGGTCCTCTTCATGTATGACATATGATCCTAGCCCAGTTGCATGATAGTTTCCAAAATTATCTATGTCTATGAATTCATTTAAAAGAGATTCTTCTTTCTCTATCTGGGAACTACTTACTTCTTCCTCCTTAAGGATTTTGACATTGAACATCTCTCCAGAAGTTATTGAGGTATGTGTTTCCTCAAAATTCATTATAGCTTCATCAGCCACATGTTTGGAATGCAAAGATTCTAACAATAACTTCATATTAGCTCCATGTTTGGTTCTTAGGATCAGGTGTGACCATTCCAATGCTAGGTAGCCTCCAAAATTTGCAGTGAATTCTCAAGACAAACATATCCCAAATAGAGGAGGGACATCAATGAGCACAGTATCTTGATTCATAGTAATTTTGGGACAAGAAAACAATGTCATAGGAAATCCTTTGATTACTCTGATGGTTTCAACCTTGTTCCCATCGAGCTGCATGACTCCCTTCTTCAGAGGCTCCTATTCGAGTCTTAGAGATTTAGCTACTTGCTTAGGCATGACGGTGGTGCTAGCACCAAAGTCAATCATACAATTATGTAGTAGTTTTTTACCAATGATAAGTGTTAGAAAGAAAGGCTTGGGTTTAGGCTTACTCTCTTTTTCGACTTTCTTTTCTTCTGGTTGATTTGCTAGAACTCTATCCAAGTTCGGCTTGGATGTCTTATCTTCTGAGGGCTACTCAATCATCTTCATGTCTTCTTCTCCTGATAATGCCTTCTATAATAGAAGCTTTTTCTCCAGTATGGCTAGGATATCCCACAAAGAAACATTAGCAGAGGATTTATTTAGTTGTTCCACCACATTGAATGGCATTCATGACTGATGAGTTATGGTAGCTTGCTCATTTTGTCTTGCAACCGGTACATCTAGTTGTTTGGCAACAGTTGGGGTGACCATGGGAACTCTTGCTTTCAGAGGAGGTGGATTTGTGGGACTGGGAACAACCACCTTAGGATGTTGTGGAACTGATGATATATTTACCAACAGACTAGGCGTTGAATTAGGTGACCCTTCAGTCTGCAAAGATGTGAATTCTCCAGTGAGCCTCCGCTTGGAATGAGTATTGTAATTCGACTACACTTGCAACACTTGGGTTATCGGAATATCATTTGGGAATGCCGACTCCTCTCCTTCCATCCAAGAAAAGAGTGTCAGGTCCAGAGATATTTCTAGCTCCTGCTCTATAGAAATTCCTTGCATTTGAGCAGTGAGAACTGTATTGTCCATTTGTTGAGAAGCTTGTGTATGACCTTCATGATCAGGTATGATGCCTTGACTTCGTTGCTATGTTATTCTCTGTTGTAAATTCCCTCGCGGACAATTCTAGGGCATATGTGCATCATTGCAAGGGAAGCACCATGAATTAGTCTCCTTAGCAAGATTGTTTTGTTCTACTACTAGCTCCTTGCTTGAAATAGGATAGACGGTTTGCATCGACATAGTCACAAGGATGATCTGATTGTTTTGTTGAGCTTGGGTATTGCTGCGTGATCTATCTTGGCACTAGCTCTGCTGGAAAGGAGCCTTCCTCCCTTGGTAGTTTTGGTAAGCAGGCTTCTGGTAGCTATATTATTACTGCTTCATACTGGTTAATTCATTTGTCATGGTTCACATATGCTCCTTCATGTCATTCACTTTAGCTTCTAGGGGGTTAGGCACTAGAGCCATGCTCAGCGTCATTCTCAGGTACACATACAAAGATTGGGGAGGTGAAAGAACGCTGGTTGAAGCTACTTGTGGTTATACTATGGTCAATTCTGGGAATAATGGCATGATAGGTCTGAGTGCCAATTTTTCAGCAGCAATAAGATTATTCTTCGTAGTGATGACAAGGTTGTATGCATCGGGTAGGGTATTTCCACCGAGAGCTTGTAGCATCATAGAAATATCAGCATTTATAGACTTTAAATAGAACATGAACACTAGATCTAGAGGTGGTCGACTACTGAAAATAACTCTCTGCCAAGTCGAATGAAACCGAGCATTAAAATCAGCTAAAGCTACATGGGGAGCTTGCTTTATATGAGCCATTTTGTGATATAGCAAGGATCTATCTCCACTATTTAAGAAGCACTCATAGAAAGGATCTCCAAGATGATCCCAAGTGGCAACTGTATTAGCCGAAAGAGTACGATACCAGTCCAACGCCTTCCCTCTAAAAGAGGTAGTGAGCAATCACAAAGCCACATTCTCATTGGTAATGCCATGCACTAGACATATATCAACTACATCTTGCAAGTGCTCCGTTGAAGTTTTTGAATTGTCCCCGAAGAACTTAGGGACAACCTTTAAAGTGGAATTCGGGATTGGAGCCCACATTGCAGGAGACACAGGTGCTATCAAAGGACTACCACCATCCTAGGCTACATAATTTCTAGCAGCCATTGGCACAAGAGATGAAGGAGAAGAGGGAGATGAAGTATTAGCCTGCCGATCTCTCGCCTGGACTAAAACCAACGGTGGTACAAGCAGGTGAGGAATTCTTGTAGCTTGAGACCTAGTGACGGGCCTATGGCTCATACACTCTTATTGATCAAGCAAACGTGTTAGTTCGTGTCCCATCGGACGTGCCAGAAAAAAGAACTATTGACGCAAAAGTTTGTAGACAACAACCTTATGAGAAACTTAGCTATTGGGGGACTTATGCGCGTAGCTAAGTGACCTTCAGGGTTTTATCGAAGCCGAATCTTCATTTTTTATTGGGGATGAAAAGGGTAAGAAGATGAATGTAAAATAAACAAACCTAGGCTAAGGCGATGTGCCAGATCAGAAAGGAATTAATTAAGCACAATGCTAAAACAAAGGCTCGAATAGTAACTAGTGTCTATCAAATAGATGATTCCCAACACTACAAACATAAGAACATCAAACCATTTGCATAGTATAACCCATATAGCATAAGCTAACACAAAAGAGTAGCAACATGATTCATATTATATTAAGCTACATAAAGATTACAAAAGCTTGATACAGACGTTCATATATTCTAGAAAATACAAGCACAGTTTAATGTCCTATTAAATGCATGAAAATAGAAAGGCCGAATTGAATGGCACAGTCTGCGAGTTCAAGTTCAATAGAAAAAAATACAGAGGCTAATTCCCAATGCTCGAGAAAATTTTATCCATCTAACAACCACTAATAAAATGAAGAAAAGACTGCTTAAATAAGCCAGTCCACCACCTGAGGACCCCAAGAAGAAAGATGCTTTCACGAAGCCATCAACGATCAAGATTGTCTTGACCCAGCACCAACAAAGAGATCATCCAACAACACGCCAGCATGCACATCCTAAAGAGACATGGGCCATGAAATAGCAAAGGAAGAGAACACATGGCATCAAAACAAAGACCAATGTACAAGCGTCAAACCCGAGATAACAGATGCACGAACGAGCACCACGCGTCAAACAAATGAAGCCCGAAAAAAGGAAGGTGAGACATCCCAAAAGAAAGCTCTGATAGGAAGCCACATGTAAAACCTCCTAGCAAAAGAAACTACAGTGTGGGCCTGACTTGGAAATAAAAAAGCGGAGACCACACATAAAAAAATGGAGCTCGACAAAAGGAAAGTGATATAGCCCAAAAGAAAGCTCTAATAGGATGCCACGTGGTGATTGTCGAGAAGCTGCAAGTGATACGGAAAAAAGGCAAAGCCACGAAATGAAGAGAAACCATGAAGGAAAAAGTGGTGCGTGAATATATATTCACACGTATCACACTAGAGTCTGTGTCCTGCACTAGCATCTTCATGCAGTGAGTTGTCTAAGCCACATATTCAACTCTAAGAATCAACTCGTTTGACCCCTTGGAACATTCAGGTTAGTGGAAGGACAGTAGCAACCAAATTTTTCTTCCTTTTCAACCTTAACCACTTAACCTTTCTAAATCACTTAGCAAACTTGAGGTAGATCAAGGCAACCTGTTGCTTAGGACCCTCTATTTCCCACATCAATAGTCCCCAAAGTTCCCATATCTGAAGAAGAGAATGTGAAAAAAAAATTGGTTCAACGTGGAAGGGAAGCCTAAATTCCCCCAACACTTTGCATCATCCCCAATTATCAAAAATCAAGGCACAAAATATAGAATAATGACGAAAAATATAGAGGAAGTTTATGACACAATTTCACTCCTGTATCCAAGCACCTACAAGGATGACAAGGGTCCTCCATGAACATGAAAATACAAGCATGATGGAAACACAATACACAAACAAATCTAATCTACACCTAAATAAGAGGCACTCTTCTAGTCCTCATCAACCAAGAGTTCGTTGTTTTCCAAATCTTGATCATCATAAGAGGAGGGAAAACGATCCTGGAAGGGTGAGATAGGAAGAGGAGCACCCTTTGATTCTCCTACAGTAAGAGCTAAGCAAGAGGGCCCCTCAAGGTCTTCTTCACTCAACTCTTGTGAGGTAAAAGTCATTGATCTTGTAAACATCAATAACAGAGCTGAGACATCATCAACTGAGTTAAAAATGCACTTGAGAGGAGTGCCATGTGTTAACTGAACGAGAGATGGAGGCACTTGAGATCCACCATCAATCTCGTCAAAATAGATGGTGACAAACTTGAGAGATGACAAGGCTGTCTTTGTCACTAGGATGACACAAGCCAAAGAAAAACCCTCTCCTGAAGAAGGTGATCCCTTCTTTTGACCTCCATTAGAAGTGAGGTTGTCCTCCAACTTACACTTCATTAGAGGGTGTGGAATCCCCACAGAGGAAGCGATAGGTGAGGAGGAAGAGGAAAAGGCCGTAGCGGACACCATCGTGGTGTTCGACATGTCCACAAGCCGAGAGAATGGAGGGATGTCTAGAAGATACATTAGAAGGGGAGGCTCTATCTAAGGAGCAATAAACACCTGCACCCTTTTGGGGTGAAGGTCACTAGCATTCATGGGAGTAGGAAGCATAACTGATGCGATGAGAATTGAAGTAGAAGGAAAAGAAGAGGGAGGCATCAAAAGAGATTTTGAAACATGAGTTGTTGGATCCTCTTCTACCTTTTGTGAGGCATCTTGCTCAGCAAAAAATGCCTTCATCTATTGCTTACACTCATGTGCAAGAAGGTTTTTTTGACTTTGATAACTAGAACTCGTCACTTGAGAAGGAACAAGAGGCTCCTATTTCACCATAGCTATGTCCTCCACAACCACTTTTGGTGGAAGGGTAGCCTCCTGGATGAGAGTGGGAGAAGGAAGTGTAGGAGTAAAAATCACAAGTGGAGAAGAAAACTCAGGTGCCTCAATGGTGGGCCTCTTCCCATTCATCACCCAAGGGGCAAGAGTAGTAAGAGTCTATGGAGGCCAAGTGGGAAACTCCATGAGGCCCCTTCCCCTTACCATAGACAACGAGCCTCGACAAAATGGTGAAGATGGGAAGTTCAAATACTTGCTTCTTGGCCTTCCACCAAGCAAGCACAATCAAACTTCCCATGTGAGGCATGGGATAAGAGGTCAAAGGTGCCACAACAGGGCAAGAGGCAAAAGCGGATGAGAAATAGAAGAAGAGGAAGGCTCCTAGGCACGAGCAAACTTCCCCTTCCCCTTTTGAGAGGAGGCAACCTACTATTTCATGATAATAGAACCTTTAGCTAAAATGGCTTAAGGGGAGATAGGGTAGGTCACCTTTGACACTATGACCCCATTCTTATACTTGACATAGGTGCAGTACAACAAGTCTATTCTTAGAGGAAGTAGACCAACTGAGGCAGGCCAAAAGTGGTCTAACGAGTAGCCCTCATAGGAAACCAAAGGTTTATATCTAGTGTTGTGCACCACATGCACAGAGCCCTCATGAGAAAACCTTAAACACTTATGGATTACCAAAGCAATTGTGTTCATGGAAACTAGTCATGGGATCCCTAGTCTCACTCTAAACAAGTTCGATTCCATGATGATATCGAAAGGAGCATTTACAATCTTGGGTTCTACTAGGACTGAGAGGATGATGGAACCAATTGGAGGGATTGAGCATCCATTGTGCATACGTATTGTGGTCTTTGATTCATCATACCCATCCTTATGCAAGAAAATTATCAGTAGAGTCTCCTCTATTATAACATTCACATGACATGTGGGATTGACCAGAACACCAGTCATGATGTTCCTGTCAATATGAGAGAATTATAGAGAAGGATCTATAGTCGTGTTCATAGGCAAGTCCTGTGATGTAAAATTTATAACAAGTGACCCATTCACAGGTTGCGCAGGAGGAATACAGAGATGCATAAAATAAGCCATGTTTACATACTTTAAAAGGACTTCCTTAGGATAACCCAAAGGTTCAAAAATCAAATGGTGACCTATCTAGATTTCACTTCACAATACCTAGGGATCCTTCTAATTACACTGCTAGGGGTCATAGGTTAGGTTGCAAGGCTATGCACCCTACAAGACACAAACCTACAACACGCCTAGAATATGAGAGAAGTTTCTTTCAACACTACAAAATAGAACCAAAATAATTCATGTTAGGTTCACCAAAATGTAGAGGAGGGGGATCGGCTGCTCTGAAACCCCAAGTCATAGGAGGGGCCTAAATAATAAGCTACCCTGAGCCACCTCAATATTTCTAAGTGATTTGAAAAGGTTGAGTGGTTAAGGTTGAAAAGGAAGAGCAATCTAGTTGCTACTATCCTTCTGCTAACCCGAATTTTTAAGGGGGTCAAATGAGTCAATTCCCAGAGTTCAATCTACGGTTTAGACAACTCATTTCCTAAGGAAGATATCATAGGACATAGACTCGAATGTGACATGTTGGTATCTTAGTGGCATGTTGGCATCCGGATGAACATAGAGAGTGAGGTATAGATAAAAACACTAGGAAACAAGCGAACAAATTGATTGATAGATTTTACACTATAACAAAATGTGTGGAAAGCATAGAAATAAAGTATAACAAGAAGAATATTTTAACTAGTTTATCCCCAAATCGACAAAGAAGGATAAGAGTGTGATACTAAACTTTTTGCAACTTGATTCTTTAAATAGATCCAACTGAAAAATACCTACACACAAGACCAAGGAAAATATTGGGGTTGTTTTTCGAGGACTGCCTCAATCAGTCCCTCACTTTGGTGTTTCCACCTCCACAAATAGCCAGATAGCAATGATGTAGAAAATCATAAAGAGATTTGATTGAAAATGGAACACCAAACAATAAACAAAACACAATATGCCACTATGAAAGTTTGATGATACAAAAGTAAATGACAATGGTGGATATCACCTTCATAGTCACACGCTCTCAAGGCAAGTAGAGGAAGTCGTGAGCTTGCATGTTCTCCAACAATGTTGTCACAATGAATAGAGTGGAGAAGCCAAGAGATAAACAACTTGTAGCTACAATTGAGGTGGTGAATCTTTAAAGTGTGTAAATCAATCAGAAAAGCATCAATAATTTAGTCTAGTATGTAGAAGTGGTGAAGAAGTTGAATGAATTGAATGGATAGGAAATTTGAGGCAAAATGGAGGTAAAGGAGTCATTTTGCATCGTTCAAGGGGGAAAGAGGTGTTATGGTTATCATCCAATGGAGGAACATAATGCCTCTATAGATTCTATAGGCAAGAATCCTATCAAGATGGAAGTGTGGCATGCATGCATCCTAGACAAAATTCCTCCACCGACATGCAAATAGGCTGTCAGGTGGACAGGGAAAGTTGGCAGATGGGATTGCATCATAAAAATTACATTTTATAAGGTGAAGGGTATGAAAATGGGTAAGTTGCAAGGGGTGCTAATTCACACCATTAAAAGAAGGTAGGTCATTAAACTTGGAAAAGGTATTCTCTACATTTGAACAGTAAAAATTTGTTAAAATTTATCATAAATATGATGATGTAGTTGCATGGACCTATGAAGATCTAAGTTTTTTTAATCTAAGCCTCTCCAAACACACCATTGAGTTAAACCCAAACACAAATCTTGTTAGGTAGAGACAAAGGCTTGTGAACCCCAAATTAATTCTTTAATGAGAAAGGAGTTGGCCAAGCTCATAGAAAAGCTTGCATAATTTTTCCCATTAAGAACTCCTCTTGGATGGCCAAACTAGTTCCTATGAGGAAGAAAAATGGAGAAATAAGACTATGTGTAGACTTTAGAGACCTCAATAGATTCTCTCTTAATGATCATTATCCCCTCCCTTCTATGGAACAAATCCTATAGAAAGTAAGTGCTTCAAAAAAAAAATCCTTATTGGATGGGTATTAAAGTTAAAATCAGATATTGGTTCAATAATTAAACCAACATAAATTGGAATTCACCACCAAGTGGGGCACTTATGCCTACCGAAATGTCTTTTGGGTTAACCAATGCTAGTGCCACCTTCCAAAGGGAAATGGACATGGATTTGAGAAGTATGCTGGAATAGTTTGTGCTCATATACCTTGATGATATTATTGTATTCTCCAAACATGCATATAATTAGTTCGACCATCTTGAATAGGTATTCAAAAAATGTAGGGAGTATGGTATATCCTTGAACCCAAATAAATGGTTTTTTTCGCAATAGAACAAGGTAAATTAATGGTACATAGAGTGTCTAAAGAAGGTATATCCATTGACCCAGAGAGGTTGGATTCCATCTTGTCCATTCCCCTACCCATCCATAATAAGGGACTATAAGCTTCCTTGGAAGAATCAACTTTGTAAGGAGGTTCATTCCCAACCTTTTGACCATGGTAAAACCCTTCACTTCTATGTTGGATAAAAATATGACATTTAATTGGAACATTGATGGAAACAATAGTTTTGAGGCCATAAAAAAAGCTATTTCCCAAGCCCCTACCCTTTCTAATCCATATTATAATAAGGATTTCATCCTCTACACCTTTAGATGAGAGGAAAATATATCAACTATCCAAATAGAGCTAAACAATGATAACCTTGAGCAACCTTTTTCCGTCTTTAGTGAAGGATTTAAGGATTTTGAGCTCAAGTATAGCTATGTTGAAAATAAAGTGCTTGTTGTCATTAGAGATTTGCAAAATTTAGGAATATGTTTTCTAACAACAAAATTCAGCTAATTTCCTCATACTAGTATCAAAGAGTTTTTGTTAAGTCTAGAGATATCAGTGAAAAAAGAGTTGGATGGATCACAAAATTCATGAAGTATGATGTAGAAATAAAATAACTAAGTTGGTAAGAGGTAAAGGATTTTGTGAACAACTCATGGAATATAATACACAGTTTTCTCTACTATTGCAAGACCAAACAACCAACATTGACAGTCATAACAAATTTTAGAACAATTGGATGACTGATATAAATACTTTTTTGCAAGAAGTTATATACCCCACATTTCTAGATAAAACTAATAGAAAAAAAATCAAATTGTTGTCCATCCCCCATATCCTAGTGGATGGCATACTTTTCAAGAAATAGCTAAATGAGGTGTTGTTAAGATGCATTAAACCAAATCAAGCTCATAGATTGTTAAAATAATTCCATGATGGCTCTTCAGGTGGCCATTCTTCTATAAGGACCACTACTACTAAAATAATGAGGGTTGGACACTATTGGCTAGCCTTATTTAATGATGCTCACATATGGGTGAAGAATTGCAAGAAATGTTCTTTATGTTGAACAAGACAACTGAGAGGGGGGTGAATCAGTTGTGACAAATTTTAACCTTTAAGAAGCTTCCACTGAAAATTAGATCATCAAAAATCCTTAACTCTGCTTATATGATTAATCATTA
>CM021102.1:86441089-86616986 GCA_007115665.2 Sequoiadendron giganteum | reverse complement strand
GTCATGGCATTTAGTACTAGAGGAGGGGTTTTGGGGTGTGTCCATCTTCTTAAGTATCTCACCTTAGTAAACCCATCAACATTAATCCCCTTGAAGCTTTGCTTGTTCTCTTGGCAAACAGGATTTGATTGGTTATCCTTCTTGTCTACGACAGGCTTCTTTTCATCCTTGGTTTTCTCCTTCTCTATAGATTTTTCATTCCAGTTACTTCCTTTGCAGTTATTTTCCTTGACATATTTAGAATTTTCTTCAGCTCTAAATATTTCATATAGCTTTGCAGAGCCATCAACAAAGGAATTTTGTCCTTTCTATAGACCTAAGACTGATTTTCCTTTAGTTGCAGGCCTCTAGGTGCTCAGTAACTCATCTAGAATGCTTGAGCCACTTTTTCATTTTGAGTTCTTTCTCCATCTGCACTTTTTCCTTTTCTAGATCTCTTCTCGAAGCAACAAATCTCTTCCTCAAGCTTCATGCACCTATCTGCTTCAGATTGGAGCTTTGAATTAATCACATCCTCTGCTCTCTTGGCTTCTTCTAGCTTCAACTTCAAATCTACCACATTTTGAGTAGATTCTTCTAGTTCCTTACTTAGTTTATCCAACTCTTTATGTGCAAGTTTATTTTGTTGCTTGTTCTCCCTTTTTAACTTCTCAATATCATCTCTACTATCATCTATCTCATCTAGAGCACAAATGAGTTCTCCTTCTAGGTCAACTACTCCTTCTTCACTCTCTTCAAGAAGATCTCTAGCCTTTTCATTCTTCTGCTCCTTAGACTCTTTTTCCATAAAGAGAAACTCATGGTTTCTAGAAATAAAGGAACAATTTTGTTCATCATCTGAGTTATTATAGTTTGATACATCACTATCTCCTTGAATGTATAGACTTTTCTTCTTCTTTTGAAAGTTCCATTTCTTAGGGTAGTAGGGTTTCTTCATCTTATCATCTATCTCTAGTTCAAAGTTTCCTTTCTTATTGTAAGGACATTTAGCAACAAAATGACCTACTTTATTGCATTCAAAACATTTGAAGGGAAACTTACCTTTATATTTGTCGGATCCTCTTCTTAGTCTTCTAATGAAGTTTGCCTCTTCCTCATCAGTTTCATCATCCTTAGTTGTAGTCGTTACTGCCTTGTCCCTTTTGGGAGTCATATCCTTCTCCTTGTTGATAGTCTTGGAAGAAACTTCTTTCCTGTATGGTTCTTCATCTCTCATCCTCATCTCATAGGCTATGAATATGTCGTGTAGTTCATTTAGAGACAGTTTGTCTATTTCTCTCCCTTCTTCTATGGTTGAGATCTTAGAATCATACTTGTATGTCATTGACCTAAGAAATTTTAGAACCACATCCTCTTTCATCTCTTCTCCATATCCTTTGATAGAGTTCACAATATCATAACTCTCATACGATAGTCTGCAATTTTTTCTTCCTCTTTCATTCTTAGACCTTCAAATCTAGCTTTTAGTATTTGCAGCTTTGCTAGTTTTACCTTGTCATCTCCTTCATAAATCTTCTTTAATCTATCCTAGACATCTTGTGAATTTTTACAATACATAACTTCGTTGTGCAAACCTAGATAGACTGCTCATGATAGCGAACCATGCCTTTTCATTATTCTCAAAGTCCTTTTTGGTTGCAACATCAGTAAGAGTTGTGGCAAGTGGTGTGTATCCATTTAATATTGACATACACACATCAAAATCCAAGGATCCCAAATATCCTTTCATTAATGAGCTCCAATAGGCATAATCCATTCCATCAAACTTAGGTGGCTTGGTTGAGGAACAACTTTCTTGATTGACCATTTGTGTTCACAAAGTCAAGGACCTACCTGAGCTAATTAAGCTTCTCCTAGAGAACCTAGGGATCTGATACCAATTGTTGGAACACAAAAATCTACTAAGAGGGGGGGTGAATCAGTAGATATTAAAATTTTAGCCTTTTTATCTTAAGAGCAGATGCAACATTCAACAACTAGTCGTGCAGATTAAAACTAAAGACATGACAAGCATATGTACATAAACACAATCAACACATAACAACAGATATACATGGAAAACCCAAGATGAGAAAAAGCACAGTGAGAAAATGCTGCTAGGAGCTACTGTCCTAATCCAGCCTCACAATGAAATCCTTTATTACAATTTTTAAGGGTACCAACCCTAGGGAGACACCTATCCACTAAACTGAGCACCAACTCAGTTATTTGATGGCATCAACCAATTAGATTTACATGTGAGATTGTTACACTTTGTTCCTAAGGAATTCTATTCAATGCTACAACTTACTCTATAGCTGCTCAACTATTTGTTGTTGTCAGAACAACTCTCTTTACTCTTCTGCACCTCTTTGCTCCAACTTTGTTTTGCACTACACTCCTTCAACTCTATTCTTCTTTCTTTAGTACTTACTATGTTTGCCTGAATGCACCCTTCTTTTTCTTTGTAGCCCTCTTGTGTTATTTTGGCATGTTGTTCAATTCACACTTAAGCTTGGAGTCACACTTTTTCGACACTTACTTCTCATGCTACCACTTAGACACATTACACAATAGTTTTGTGTAGGGATTTGTCATCATGATTCCCTCGGGATCTTCTGAACAAATCAAATCAACTACTAGGGTGAATATCTTCTTCATTGTCTTTCAATTGCATTGAGCCGCACAACATTAAATTCCAGTGCAGAGTATTTTCCTTCATTTCCATCCTTCCAAACCCTAAGATCAAATATGAAATTAATGCTCTCTTCTGAACCTTCAATCTGATCTTTATCTTTTGATCTGTGACAATCTATTATGTCATTTTGCACATCAAATCATCTTACTTTTGTCACTGAGGCAAGTAGATCAATAAATTTCTATCTTCAAGTTGGTTTGTAGGCGAAAACCTGTTTACATGCAGTTAGTCATTCATTATTGCCTTGTTCAAATTTGGACCATTGATCTCCAACCTTCATGCCATGATCCTACGTTCATCGTTTTTCGATGCAACTTTAAACCACAACCGTCTGATAAATGGTTATTCAAATCACCATCGCCCATCTTCATACACCACTTTCCATACATGGGGTCCACCAAGAAACGCATCCAAAGATCGCTAACCCTGCAAGCTTTAACAACGGGGCCACACAACCTTTGCGGGGCTTACGGGTTGTTGCCATCTGTCATCCACATCATCGCCACACAACTCACAACAATGATGTGAGTTGGTATATCGGGCAATTGCAAACCGCCACCTATGAACCTTCGTCACAATTCGTCATTGTCGCCACCTTATCGAGTCCCACCAAACTTTGATGTCTTCGTGTGTTGCCTTTGTAGGTCCCACCTTCTTCATCAACGGTCATCATCCATCCACTGTGGATTAATCTCCACCACTCCCCATTGACCCTACGGGTCTTGATCAGGCCCCACTGAAATCTCAGTAGGGTTTGTGGGCATCGTCAGATCTTGCTACCTTAACCATCACCGTTGATCTCACTGAAGGGAAATATTTGCATGATACATATGAAAATTAAACGCACCAAATATTTGCTCAACCTGTAAATGCAAGGTGAAGGGGTCAGTTCCCCAAGCAACTTCAAAGGCTTAAGTAGTAACTTAAGCTACTTGCAACCTGCTACGACCAATCAATGTCGAATTATAAAAAAAAAAATTGTGCCCAATACTGCAACCCTAGGGTTTAACAATTAAACCCTAATTCTGAGCAAGAAAAAACATAATTCATTTCTAAAGGTATTATACATCCTCTAGACCTACCCATAACATTTTTTAGAAGCTCTCGAAAAACCCATATCAAATCTAGTCTTTGATTGCTCTTCAGATGCCTGCAAGAATACTCTACAATTTCATGACAACGATGCAACACATTGAGCAACTTTTTGCAATCTATGCATCTTCCCTGAGCTAGATCCTCAAAATGCCATGTTCCTATTTAGACATCAATGACATAATTCCCTTGCTAGGATTAGTTCCATCTCACTCGTAATCCCCTTTTGACATCAATGACAACAATATGCCAACAAGCCCCAACTAACCTAGTGGACCTATGAGCCCTAGTGCTTTTTCTCTCTTGCTTGGTCTCAACCAAAGAATTCTTCATCTCATCAAGTTGCTTGATCTCTTATTTTTTTCAGTGCTAGGTTTAAGAAAGGTCTCCTCATTACTCTCTTGAAAATGACAATTTTTCTTAGGATTATTGTCCACACTCAATTTTCATTTTCATAGTTTATTTTTTCTTACTTTTAATCCATATTTCCCAACTCCTAACCCACCCTTAGACTTTGGTGTAGGAGATGGTTAGAATGTTCACAATATTCACCCTCAGGGGAAGGGCTAGCATCACTGCAATTAGGAATCATAGGGTTTTTAACCTTACTTGAGGAATTAGCAAGGGTGGAGTCAACCAAATAGGTTTAGATAAGTTTGGCAAGGAAAAGAGCCAAGTGAAAATGGTAGACCCAAAAGATAATACCCTAGTGCAATGGAATATGTAGAATGGAAAGGTTTTTTTCAAGCTTCTCCTTGACCTCATTCATAGAATTATCAAGAAAACTCAACAAAAAATTAAGAAACTTGTCATATTTTCATACCTCAAGTGGTTTAATAGGGAGAATGGTAAGTGTAATAGCACTTAAAATTCCCTTCTAAACTTAAGTACTTAAAATAGACCCAACAAACCTGGTTCCAAGGAGTTGGCAATGCTTCTATATTGAACCCAATTTGGTACTTAACATCACCCTCCCCCTCATTGAAGAATTTATTCATTATTTCTACATCTTCTACCTTTCTCTTATGTGTTACTTTAATCCCATGGAACTTACACCCCATCATAGCTCCAATAACCTCTTCATTTACTTCAAAACCCACAACCCTGACTTGGACATTCTTTATCTACCACAACTTCATGAACTAGATAGATGGGGTTTAACCATAGTCTTTTACATTTTTTATGTAAGACAAAATACCCCGCTTTACAAATATGCCAAATAGTAGTCTTTTTTCACCTCCTTGTAGGGCACATGTTTAATTGTAGACTCTATCACCCCCCATTATTGTAAAAACTAATGCAAGAATATGTAGGGAAAAGATGGCACAAAATTCTAAATGCACAACACAACTACAAGATTTCCCAAGGTATTACAAGATGGAGATAATAATTTTCTTAATAAATTTTGTTCTTTGATATATCTCCCCAAAATCATTAATTCCAAAGTGATCCCTTAGTATTAATTAAACGGAAATATACTTTCAAAATACCACATTGAAGGTGTGCGATTTTGATTTTTAGTATCCATTCTCATGCTTATACCATTATTGCTAAATATAAAATATCAATGAATAATAATCAAGTCCACATGGGAGTGGTACTTCATGGATTTGGTCACATTGCTAATCTACCATTGAGGCTACCACATCATTAAAAAGAAAGATTTTCTAGGTTTAGCTTCAAAATGAACCTACCTATTTATCCCATGATGTTGCCATAACATTGGATATAAATGATTATCATGTTTACAATGGGCAATACCCTTGTGGTAAGCCCAATCACCCCATCTAGTATTCATGATCCCAATATAGATAGTATTTATAACCCCAAAATAACAATTATTACTCATATAGCATAAATTCCTAACTATTATTAATATTTGGTAGTAAGGAAATTTCATATTGAATAATGGGTGTATAAAGGTGGGAGTGTTCCTCGCACTTCTCCAACAGTACCAAAAGTCCAATTTAATTCCAAATCTAGCAAGAGCATTAGCAACCTCATTTCCTTCACAAATTATGTAAAGAATATCTAAATTCTAAACATTATTAATAATACCTTTACTATCATGTATGATATCAACAAAGTTCCATCCAAGGGAAGTATGTTTAGAAATGGAATCAATGATTAATTTGGAGTCACATCTTATTTGCATGCATTGGATGCATAGTGGGAGTGTTAGCTTAACATTCCACAATACCACTACGACTTTAGCTTCATTATTAGTTTTGGCTCCCAAATATCGAGAGTAGGCAACAATAAACTTATCATAATGAGATCTTTTATCACTCACCCACAACTAGACAGCCCTATATTTCCTTTAGACACGCCATAAAAATTCAACTTGACCCAACCAAAAGCAAGATATTTCTAAGAAATATTAGCACAACACTTTTTTGGTAGTTGCAACTTTTCTCATATCATTACCTATGCCCCAATTTTTTAAAATATCATTGTCACTTTAGTAGGGCTAGGGAATACTTCCAACTTCTTGATGTTGGAGTTGGAAACATTTTCCACAAGAAGTTTTGAGAGATAAAATATATCTTCATTTTTTCCCATATTACAAAAATAATGGTTGTTTCTTTCCTTCTAAACACTCCAAAAAAAGGTGAGGGTGCCTACTTCCAGACCTCTTTGAGAATGGTGTGAGAAGGGAGACTTCCAAACCTCAATAAAGGTTACACTGTTGTAATTCATCACCCAATAGGTGTTTAATTTAACCATAGTCTTCTCCTATTTAACTCTAGAATAACAACAATGGAAGAAGAGATGAAACACAATTTCTTCCTCTTTCTGGTACAACATACATTATTAAGAAACTAGAATCTTCTCTTTTCAAAATTTCCTAAGGATTTTTGTTGTGAGAAATAGCCCACCAAAAAAATTAATTTTACGCATAAGCTTACGGTTTCAAATCTTCTTCCAAAAGGAATATCTACTAGTGGGATCCAATAGTAGACTATAGGTAGACTTTATAGAGAAAATACTTGTTCTATTCTAAGTCCTTATGTATTCATCTTCAATAAGGAAAATAAGGATTATATGCTTTGAAAGTATACTGTGCAGATCTCTTGTAATATTAAGAAAATGATTTTGACTAGGACAACGATATTGAATTATCTTCTACTTGTTCATTAACCCTTTTCTATAAAAGTAATCCTTCACAAAAGTGCCGATAAAATTTCTAGAAACGTTACACAGGCTGCTAAAAATTTGATGAGAGGATACAGGC
The DNA here is from genome assembly GCA_007115665.2 of Sequoiadendron giganteum. Taxonomy (NCBI): domain Eukaryota; kingdom Viridiplantae; phylum Streptophyta; class Pinopsida; order Cupressales; family Cupressaceae; genus Sequoiadendron; species Sequoiadendron giganteum. The sequence goes on along the minus strand of CM021102.1, from coordinate 86,609,982 downwards.
TAGTTATCCAATCACCTATCTTCAAAAAAAACTAATATTCTTACCATACCCAATCTTTACACTTTATCCCTTTTTAAATCACATTTCTTATTTTAATCACATTGTTCCAAATAACAAAACCTTTTAGAATGTTGATGTTAGATACAAATTTAGATGCTTCTATATTATTCAAATATTTAGATATCATTATGATACTCCACTCCTTCTTGTCCTTCAAAAATCCCCAGCTCACCTTTGCATGTAAGGTCTTATTATTCATTTGGGTCTTTTTGATACCTAGGCCCCATGAGATTTGGAAACATAAACTTTCTTTCAATTAACAAGGCCCAATATCTTTTTTTCTTCAACTTCTTACCAATGAAACCTCTTCTAAATTTGTTCAAAGTTTTTAACTATGTACTTAGGGATCTTGAATAGGAAAAGGAAGTAGGGATACCTTGACGGGATGCCTTGAGTAACTAGAGTTTACTAGCTTGGCTCAAGATATTTCCTTTCCACCCAACAAGTTTCCTTTGAATTCATTCAAGCAAAAAAATCTAGGAAGTCTAAGTTACTTTATTCATAGTTTGAGGGAGCCCAAGAAAAGTAGTTGGAAGTAGAGACTAATTGCATCCCAATATAGTCTTTATTTTCTACTATAAGTCTGCCTTTGTATTAAAAAATAAAAGTTGAATCTTTTCATAATTGATGCTTTAACTAGAGACAGTGGCATAATCCTCTAATAAATGCTTCTATTTTTTGGCTTCAACAATAGAGGACAGTGGCATAATCCTCCAAGTAATTGTTGCGTCCAAACAAATGCCGAGTCTGAATTTTTGAACTATGATATAGATGAATTATATAAAAAGAGTAAACCGCTATTTATGACAAAATGGGCAGCTTCTCACACAAACCACTACATAACCTCATTACCACATTGACTAGATATAATGAATCTATTGGTAGTTTCTTATATGATCTGCCTTCTTAGGATACATTAGTTTCTACCTTATCTGTCTGCTCATCTAGCATTTACAACATTCAGATTGGACATGAGCTGGACATCTGCCCGTGGCATAAAACCAAAGAGACAAAATTTGAATATTTGACTTTTCACATTTGGCAACGGTTTTTCTACTGAATCCACAACAATCGAGAACCATGTAATTAGAACAGTCTAATTATCATGAACTGACTTTTGATATTATATAAGTGTACCTTTTCCAAGAAATCAAAGAATACTCTTCTTTTAAATCATGTCATAATTGAGTACAGCTTACAAGAATTATTCCATCTCATGAGAACAACCTTTTGACTCCATTAAACAGATTCAATGCCTTTAATCCAACACCTTGTAGATCTTTCAGTTTTGTTCGAAGAACCTACACCATTTAAAAATATTTGTAAGCTTGATCTAAATATTCTGCATTTTGAAAGGTAAAGTATGCATTTTCCTTTGAGTCCATTAACATTATAAATTACGTTAAAAAAATAGAAAAATTGCACAAGAGGACATGGAATAAGAAAATACATATTGAGCACGAAATAAAATTCTTTGTTCACTAGAACACAAGTCCACAGACAATTTCTTAAGCAAAGACTGTCTGTTAAATTGTTCCTGTCCAATCTGACTCAAATTTTGGCTTCCGTTTTCCTGCACATTCTGACCATTGACACATTGCGTTGTTAGTAAAGATACTTTAAGAAGCTTTCAGTTTAAAGTAATGTCTATGAAATAAAAATCAACTGATCAACTCACAATTACCTCTAGGAAGGCAGTGTATTTTGAGATGCTAGTTTCACAAGTGTCTAAAATGAGCTGAAATGCCTTTACTTTCAATTCTTCAGGGAATCTCATGCCAGATCCATAAGCACCAGTACTTGAGGCAGCAACAGCCAACTGGTACAACATCATTCAATGGAATTTTAAATTTGATGGTACAATTTCCAACAGCTCTCAGCTGAAACTCTAAAAATGTATGACTTGCATGTATATGATAAGAAGCCAACAATTCACATACTTCTACATAATATTGTTTCTCCGAAAAGCAGTAGGCAACCACTAGCTATTATCCCCAAATATAAAGCAATAAGACTGCTTTCCAAAATCTAAGTAAACTGGTCAAATGCATTTTGATGCTTGGCCTTCTAATTTTTCTTGTACTTCCTGATCCAGTTATAATAATGTTTTCATAGTCCCAAGAGAAATTAATGACTGAATACAAACCTTGTCGACATATTCTTGAAAAAGAAAGAATGCATTTACCCTAAAAGACTTATTTTAAATGCAGAAAATTCCTTCATAATTATTGCAATGTTAGTTTCTGGTAACCCTATTTATTGAGGATATAATTTTCAGACTTAGCTTCACAAATGTATTTCTCACTTTTATAAAAGTATAGATCTTACAATTTAAAGTTTGTTCAACAATGCTTCTGGACTCAACTGTATTCAAAAAAATTGGTATCAACATTTTGAATCACTCTATGATCCATCATTAGGAAGTAGAGAGTAGTGAACCAACCAATAGTGTAGTAGAGAATGCCCACAACCAATAGCAATCATAAGTTTGTCTGTTTGTTATCCAAATCATAGTTCAACAACTCAACACTCACCAAAACTTGGCAAACCTAAATTTGACTTGAACTTGGTGACTTGGCAAAACCTCGACAAATTAAAAAATACTTAAATTCCTTAAAAACAAAGCAAACATGTTTTGAAGGGTTTTGGCATGTTTTTTATACATTTTAAAAGGTTTTGGCACATTCTATAGGGTTTTGAGTCTTTGACACATTTTACAAGGTTTCAAAAGTGTTATTGAATGTTTTTTCATGTCTAGATGAATCCATGTTGCAAACTTGCCAAGTAATCACAAGTCTACAACAAGGGCTCATGTGGACAAAAACTTGAATTTGAGTACAAGTTTTTCATCCCTAAAACATACATGCAAGTAACACAAGTACCATTTGAATGTCAATCGTTGATCTAGGCACCTTCAAATAAGATCAACGGCTAGTGCATATCCAGTTCACCACATTTTCCATTTGAATTACCTTTCGTGAAAATGCGTTGTGAATGCTCTATGTGCTAGGCTCTAAAACTGACATGCATCTCATTTATACCTTGTCTTTCTAAGTGCATTTTAGCTTTGCACTGAATCCATGAAATTGTGGCGTGAAGAAGCTCCACACTGAAATCTGGGACATACACGTGTTGCTATCTCTTTGACTATCACCAAGTGCAATCTCCTTGTGCGCTGATGGCTCGAAAATGCACTCCACATGAACCATCTGCTGGAAGCTAGAGCTAACACTTGTACAAATTCCATAGCTCCGCAACTAGAAAGTAAGCCCGCCTTTCATATGCCCGCGGAGTCACGGAACCACTTAAGTCTTCAATTTAGCACATGCAACAAAACCTTGGGAACATTGTCAGCAATAGAAGGAGGTTTTGAAACCACCATCGAGGCCCAACGGGTTCCCAAAACCATGTAAGAATCTATTGCAAGCCTTTTCCCTTTCAAAGTTGCGATGAAAGTCTTCAAGCATCGGTCCCAAACCAAGTTTTGAAACCAACGTCGGGGCCCGACAAGGTTGTGACAACCTCATCGGAACCCAACAAGGGTTTTGCAACCAAAGGAAGGGAAGAAAAAGAAGAAAAGAAGACAAGGGAAGAGAAAAGAAGAAAATTGTCGTAGCGCAAAGGAGCTTTTGAAACCTCTGTCAAGGCCCAATGTGGTTGTTAGAAGTAGAACCACATCGGGGTTTAAAAAGGTTCTTAAAACCTTTCAGACATTCGACAAAGACTTGTGCTTTGTTGCCGTTACAATTCGCACCTCTGGAGTGCGTATTGGCAACAAAGAGCTATGCACAGTGCGTAATGACTGCTCTTCAATTAGGAGGGGAAGCTCCCTCTTTTGCTGATATGCGTGAAAAAGTAAATGATTCTAAATCCTATCTTTTTGACTTAGCTGGAAGAGGCACAAGGTTAAGGAAACCAAGAACGTTGCAGCTAAGGTTTTTCTCTGGTTTTGCAGATCTTAACTACAACTAACTAAATGCTTTTAATCTATCCTATTCCTCAAAAGAAACAGAGCATAAGGAATTAGAAGCAAGGAGTATTTGGATGATAAACTTTAAGTCAGGATTCCCAAGGAGGAGACGACTCCTATCCGAGGTGTAGATATGAAACAAAGATCATTAATCACAACATAGCACGATAAACCTACCTCTAAATTCCCAAGGAGGAGACAACTCCTATTCGAGGTGTAGATATGAGAAAGATGTATTAATCACAAATATAACCCAAGACAGCAGATTGTATGAAGGACCTATCACACAAATAAACGATCAACCAACATTATATTGAACAAAGATGAACCATTACAAGTAACATTGCACGGCAAGGTGGCTCAGCAATTTGTTTATTACTAATAAAAGCTCAAAGGTGAATCGATACTGAACATAGGAATATTGCCGACAACGCAGCAACTCTCTATCCCAATGAATGGTTCGTGAACAGATACACAAATAGCAATACTATAGGCAAGAGTTGGCTCAACATGTACGCTATCAAGCAAAAGTTAATTACAAATGAGCAAAGGTGCTCTTATTTATAGAACTCCAAGGCATAGGGAACCTTAAAATCACCTTGAGTTTACAATCAGCCTTGCAAGCATGCAAGAATTTATTCTCAAAGTCTAACTAAATGAAACTATACAGTTAACTGGAAAGCTACCATCAGTTAATTGAAACAAAACTAGACTAAATGGACATGTGCAACATGCACGTCCTTATTGAAATGAAAGCTAACTGATAACTAACATCAGTCAACTGGATCCTAATTGAAAGTCTATCCTCTTGCGAAGATATCCACAAAGATGAGATAGGCGAGCATGAGATCAGCAATCAGAACTCAAGACTGATGTCGAGTTAACTACTGCTTCTGACTCTATCTTCAAAAATAACTGTAGGATCTAATTGGCTGTCTTCTACAAGCCCTCTTTGTCTATCACCTCATCCAAGAACTTGTCGATGGTCTCGTCCTCTGGCACTCTGACGCTATCCACGATGATGAACTGCTTGTTCAACTCCTTCTCTCCATCCTTGATCATCCTCTGACATTCTCTGACTTTTGTAGTCGCCTTGTTGAAACTAGTTGTGATCACTAAGAAGTGATCCAACTTGGACGCCTTAGGATCTCCATCTAGGTTATCATGAACCAGCTTCTCAAACTTGCCCTATACCGCATCCAACTCAGCGCATGTACCATTCTCATGACGATAGTGGCATGGGATCTAAGTGATAAACTCGTTGATAAGTCTGAGAGCTGCAGCAACATTCTCCTTGAGTGCGACCATTTTTGTAGAGATTCTATCATACGTTTCCACTTTGAAAAGATGTTCTCTCCAAGCAAAAACCTTCTTATCTTCCTCTACTACAATGGCATCATGTGCAACTGCCAACTGAGATATGAGTATCAAGTCTTTCGGCTTGCGTTGTGCTATGGATATCTCGAGCTACTGAATCCTCTAACGAAGATCATGTGCCTCGTACCTCAACTGATATAACAGTTAACTCTGTGAGGAGGTACCGACTGGCAACAATGAAATCTTCAATCCAATTGTCCAAGAGCTTCCCGCGATTGACTAAATGACCAAGTCTCTGTTGATCTGCAGGTGTCTCTCAAAGTTATGGGAGAATAGGTGTTTGTCCTACGTTTCCATGAGGTAGATCCGAGATGTATTGTCGGAGCTGCCTGATCTCAGCCTTGAGGGCTGAATTATCTTCTTCGTCCTTCATGACACACTCTTCTAAATTACTCGTGACGACCTTGAAAAGGCTCACGTCCACGTGCCGAGTGCTCCTGCCAAGATTTGCTTTGACGAAGGTGAAATCACCAATCTCAACTTCATCTAGGCTTTTACCCTCTAGTGGTGTAGCAACTTCAACGACAATCTCTACTTCAAGAGTCTTCTCAATGTGCACCTGCTTCTTGACTCTCTTGTTCGACCTATCCTTATATGGATCACCAAACTCAGATAAATCAAGCTGGTATGAAGGCCTACGCCTCTATCTACCCAAAGACCTCTTGAGCCAACACTAATGATCAATGTTGTCCTATCGAGGAGAAACTGCTCCTGCTGCGTCAACCACTGGTGGATCAACTGGAATGAAAGTTTCATGAACTGGCGATTCTGGCTCCGAGTCAATATCAATAGGAGACGACTGTGGAGAAAATGGTGGACCAGGAGATGATGAATTGGCCTCGGCCTATACCACTGGTTCCACTGGGATTTCTGGAACTTTCTCAACCTTTTACCGCTTAGTGATGCTTTACCCCTTTGAATTCCCACTAACTTTGACCCCTTTAGGCAGCTTCACGACAACTTTAACTCAATGCCTCGACCTAGAAGTAGAAGGTAGTGAAGAAAACCCTACTGGCGGCTTTGAAACTGGAACTATCCTTCGCTTTCTCTTGCTCTCCAAGAAGTTCATGCTTATCTTAATAACTGATCTCGACAAGTCCTCAACTGAAGTATTCTCCTTAGCATACCAATTTGGTTGGCGAAGTGGTTGGTGAGCAACTTGGTCTTTAACAAATGAACTAAGAAGTACCTCTCCGTCATCATCCAACAAACCCTCAACATCTTCTGACAGAAAATCAGAAAGCTATGGAAGTGTAAGTCTACAGTAATGACGTCAGTGCACCTCAAATTCATCTTCGCAATTGACCCAAAAGACCTCAAGCGCTAAACTATGTGAATTACTTTGCTCCAACCGTGCTAAGTAATGACCCAAAGGATCATAAGTATGCCTCTAAGTGAGATACTTGAGCTGGAGTTTTTCTAACTCGTTCATCATTAACTTGCAATCAGCAGTAGACTTGCACTTGTATATACCCAATCCGAAAGGAAAGGTGAATGCTGGCTTGTGTCGATTACGAAGAAAAGAGTGAACTTCTTGAGCTTCTCTCAGAAACTCCATGAATAGGACCTTGTCTGATGAGTACCTCGGTAGCATCAGAGGTTCTCCGATGTAACCATACACTTGTATATATGTGAAAGCAGGGAATTGAATGAACCAATTTGCCCAACTCTCCATTGCTGATTTTGCCTCTGGTGAAATCCTAATATGCATCTCATTATCGAGGTCTCTAACTGTCTTCATGAGAAAGTGATCATTCACCACCTTGAAATCCTGTTCATCCTTTGAAAACTCCAACTGTGAGTAATATTCGTGAAAATGCTGAATGCCAAGAGCTCCATTGGTCTTCAAAGTTCTAAAATTGCCTAGAAACGTTGTTGGCGTTTCAAATCGCACCTCTGGAATGCAGTTTGGAAACAAACAACTATGTGCTATAAACTGCTCTTCAAATTCGGAAGGGAAGCTCCCTCTTTTGCTGAGTTTGCTAAAAGAAAGTAAACTAAAGCTAATTTGCCTATCTTTTTGTTTTAGCTGCGAGAACACAAGGTTATAGAACTCTTAATGCTCCAGCTGAGGTTTTTCTCTTTAATAAAAACTATCAACTACAACTAACCTACACTAAAGACGTTTCTAGCCTCTCAAGCAAATGCAGAGCAAGAGAGTTTAGAAATGAACATGATTTGATTCTCTGACACTGATACTTAGATAAACTTTTTCCAACATACATATACTGAATTTCAATGCAAGCTGAAAAGGAGATCATATAAGCATTACACAATAAACATAAATTTGAGACTTTATATTGGGGCAGCAAAGCACGCTCAAGACTTCATTTTCTCAAACTTCGGGCACAAGAGATTACAATTCCGGGACAGCAAGTTGTAGAAAAATACATGCAACATGCGATCAAACTAGATCAACACTTAACACAAAACACATGCACTAAACAAGGATTTGCAGCTAAAAAAGGCATGCAAACTTGCTTTTAACACAATGTGAACTAAAACTACTCGATAACAAGCTTGAAGGCATAGGCTCAGCAATTTGTTATCACAAGCATGGTTAAAGAAAAATGAGCAAGGCTGCCCTTATTTATAACTAAGTAGAGGAGTAGGGAACCTTAAAATCTCCTTGCTTTTACAACTAATACTTGCCAACATGCAAGCTTTATTTCTAAACCTAAAGAAGATAAGCATCTACAACCTATGAAAACCTAAAAACAAGGAAAGCGCCAACTATTACATTTTGATTTCTTTCTTCTTCAAAGAATGGATAAGAATTGAGACAAGAATAGAAAGAAAGCGTGAGATAAGAATGGAAAGAAAGCTTGGAGAAAGCTTCTAGAAGATTGTTGCTTTAAATCTCTATCACATCCACCAAAAAGTGGGAAACTGCCTCTCTATCAGGAGTGTTGATACTATCTATAGCCATATTCCGTTTTTCAAAGATCTTCTCCTCTTTTGCAATCAAACTTAGAGAATTTTTGACATCTTCAACTTCTTTTTGAGTTCTATTTTTGAAAAACATCGCTGCCCCAAAAGATGACTCACTAATTGATAATTTGGCGACTCTGCAACTTTGTGCATTCTGACACTTCTCTTGATTCTCCCACAGAAGAGTATTCTTCAACTTTTCCCAATACTTGTCCCTTTCCTCAAAGCCTTCTCAACATTGCCTGAGGCTGTAAACAACTCAAAATGACCAAGATGTTCGACTGCAACATAGCTTGCATCTTTCAAAGCACACAGGTTGAACATTGGCTTGATGTGATGCAAGTCAGTCTCAACTGTTATGATACAATGCTGATTTGGTCTTGAACTCAGTTGGAATGTACTCCATTCTGCAAAACTCAAAAATTGATTGTAAACTCACCTATATTCTGACAAGTTTTGCACTACTTTCTATTTTTAGCTTGTTGATTTTCTTCTTCAAATGGATGAAAATTTTCAAAAAAATTCTGAGATATGGGTTTTATTTAGAATTTCGTTACAAGCAAACCCAGATCGTCCGTTTTTGAAAATTCTAAATGTAGACTGAAAAAGCAGCAAACCCTAATTTCCTCTGAAAAAGCAGAAAAAAGCTTGGCATCTGGGTATTGTTCAGAGGCACATTCTGGATGAACCCATTTGATCAAATTTTGAAAACCTTGAAGTTTGACTGAAAAAACAGCCACTTGAAATTTCTCTGAAAAAGTTGTGATATGGGTTTTATCCAGAAGAATATTTAAGATGGACCCAGAAGATTAGAAGTTGTAAAATTTGAAGTTTTCTCTGACATGCGAAGAAAAAACAGCTGCTGCAACTTGAGAAATTTCTTCAAAAATTATCCAGAATCATGAACTAAGATGACCCAAATCAATAGAAATTGAAAACTTCAACCTCCTTTGAAGAATTGATGTTCTGGATGAAAAAAGCATGAAAAAGCAGCCTCTTCTATGTGCTGATCTAAAAATTCATAAAAACTTTGAAAAAACAACAAGTTTGAGCTCTTGAATCTTGAAAAGAAAAGTTTTTTTAAGTTGTTTTATCTCTCCTTGGGTGCCACCTGCAAGAAAATATGAAAAATGAAATACAAAGGCGCCTTAAATAAGTTTTGCTTTGAGAAAAACAACTTTCTTTTGCCCTAACTCTTCAAAACCTTAACTCGAACTTGTGCATTGAATGTGGATGTTTGTTCTCCATTTGAAATTTTGAAATTTTTGAAAATTTGACTAAGGCATGAGAGTTTGGGTGCCCTTCTAGAGGCGCCTGTCTCTTTCAGACAGCCATATTTCCATCATTTTCAACTTTTACTCGATTTTCACCCCTGTTTGATCCTGATTTCCGACTTCCAGATTGATCCGACAGATGCGCTAAATGATTCAATGTGGAGCCTGATCGAATCTAGCAACATCGTTCTGGAGACAACTTTTAGCAAAAACATCATTTGACCCCTCAAAATGTCGGGTGCCTATTTCCTCTAGGGGCGCCCATCTTTACCAGTGTTAGCCACTTTTATGGGCTTCAAGTTTTTGCCTGTTTTCTGACCTTCAGATGAACTCATGATTTCAAGAGCTAAACTAATTAGATCAACTAGTTGTCAGGTCCACTGGATAGCTGAGAAGAATCTGGAGGGGGTCTCTTGGATACTGCATCTCTGAGAAAGTTGATTTGAAGCTTCAAAAGCTTGGGCGCCCTTCTTGATTGGAGGCACCGATCTTCCTCAGAGTTAGATTTTCTTTGAAGTTTTTATCTTTTGCTTTTGACTTCTATCATTTCTCTCATGTTTTCTCCTCTGTTCAACCCTTGACATCTGACAACTGCCAACTCCGACGAGCGTGTTGATGGTTGCATTGGAAAGCTTGGTCAAGTTGGAAGAAGTCATGTTGGAGGTTGCATCTACAAATTCATCCATCTAACACCTCAAAAATTGGGTGCCTATCTCCTTCTGGGGCGCCCATCTTCACTAAACCAATTTTTATCTGTTTTCACCTTCAGAGTTGAAAACTTCTTATCATGTCCTCTGTTCGATCTTCGATTCCAGATGACTGTGCTACCAGGCTCACTGTGGAGTTGAGAAGATCTTGAACAAAATTGTCTGGGAGCATGAACTCTGATTCCATCATCTGATCCTCTGAAAAGTTGGGCGCCTCTTTCCTTCTAGGGCGCCCATGGCTGGCAAACTTAGAATTTTTTTTGAGATTTTCAAGTTTCTTCCTCATTTGACGTGCTTCCCTTTGTCTGGCTATTGGAAATGAAAAAATTTCTAAGGCATGAATGTATGGGCACCTATTCTTGACAGGGGCACCTGAAGTCTCCAGACAACCAAAATTTCTCATTTTTCAACTTATTCTAGCTTCCTATCTCTGTTCTTCGTTCTTCGTGCATGTTCATCATTGACAACTTATGTTCAGTGTTCGCATGTTGGACTCTGGCACCTGGCAGCTGACTAACCTCCATTGATGACCTTGGATCTCCAAAAAAAGCTTCTGAAAAAGAAGAATAGACCCACTAGGGAAAAACTGATCCTTTCGTGATTCCGACTGCACCAGCTTGATGAGGAAGTATTTTAAGCCAATCAAAATCAATTTCAACCCTAGAAGCCAAACTTTCTATTTTTAGAAAAATTTGACAATATCTGTTTCAAAAGAAACCCAGAAAAAGTTTCTATTTTAGAAAATTGCTAAAAATAGAAATTTTCCTAAAATTTAGGGTTGAAAAACTGAAATCTGGGTTTTGTAGATTTGGTCGCTCTGAGCAGACCCAGATTGTCAGATTTTGAAAATTCTAAGTTTTTGACCCTCATGCAAGACATGCAATCCCCATATTTGGCCTTTTTGACAGATTTAACAAGATTTTGACTCATTTCTTCAAAATGCCTAAGTGTAGCAAAATTTTTAATTTGGGGTACAACAAATGCAATTAAGTAAACCAAAAAAGACACCATGTGAAACTCGTGGATTTTAAGGAATTCTGTGATTTGCTGGTGAAGACACTTGCTGATCAACATCACCCAGTCAAAGTGATCCTTGTTGTCAGTAATCCGAGAGATGATATAGAACATCCACGGTCGGAAAATATGTGCTTCCTCCTGACCTGTAACCCAGTTGAGCATAGTTATTAAGATAGCAACCTCATCCTTGAACTCACCACACCCAACCTTCTTCGACATGTTGGTTTTCTATATTTTCAACCACCTCTGAGCAACTTTTCTCTATGATCTCTCTTTGTCCTCTTCCCATATCTTGTCGCAATCTGGAATGGCTATGGCAAAATTGTCTGAGGGAGGAGGAATAGCAAAGCACTTCTCAACATCCCTCGGCTTGAGGCTACAAATGACACCCATTGGCTGATCTGATTTGTCTTGTAGACGAGTCGTAATGCTTAAAGCAAGTAATCACAAACTCGAGATCAAAAATCATGATAGGAATAGATGTTGCTGCCAACAACTCAGAATGCTCAAGATTTATGATTGTGGTGCTGCTAGTACCTTCCAACGTGCCCAGATTGACCATTGGATATACGTGACCCAAGTCTGTATCGGAAGTTTTCAAAAAATTGTGAACCAAGACTGATTTGGCCTTGTAATCTATGGGGTTGAATTGCATTTTGAAAAACTGGATTTTTGACTATAAAGTCAGGTATGTTCGGGCAACTTTCAGAAAAAGCTGAAAAAAGCTCTAGGATAGGCTAAAAATAGTTGGTTGAGGTAAAAAAAATAAGAATTTTTTTGAAATGTGGGTTTTGTAGAGAATTGAATTCTAAGCAAACCCAGATCGTCAGAAATTCGAAAAGATAAGTTTTAGCAAGGCATGCAAAAGGTTTTCAGTCGAGAACTGCAGGGGCTGAAAGGGCTTTGGGGCTAATTTTTTCCAAGAAAATATGAAACATGGGTTTTGTAGGCAATTGAATTCTAAGCCAACCCAAATGATTCGATTTTGGAAAAAATGAGTTTTTGGTCCACATTCAAAGAAATCTTCGGAAAAAAGCACATTGCTTCATAATGGAAGCAGCAGGGCAATTTTCTCGAAAAAAATCTAAGACATGGGTTTTGCTGCTAACACTGAAATATGTGAACCTAGATGATTTGTTTCTGATATTTTGTCGTTTACTTTAACATGCGAGAGAAAACCTAAGACAAGAATAGAAGACTTTTAGAGAGAGAAATAGAAGTTTATTGTTCTGTCTCTGAAAAAGTCGCCTATGCTTGAATTGGATTTGATGAAGTCTGGCAAATGCTTCCTCTGAACAGTCTGGACCTGGCATTGCGAAGAACACTGAAATCTGACACCTGTAGCACCTTCAAATCTTTATTTGCTCAAGAAAGACATGTTTTCTCTCACCTGTAATAAAAAATAATGGACGCCTATGCCTAAAAATATAAGAATTTATCATGAAAGGCATCACAAATGCATGCATTTGACTTAAAATGGCTCTAGCCTTCTGATTGGACCTCCAAAACTAATGCCTTGCTTCGGATTGGACCTCAAAACAGTTACCTGGTTGAGAAATATGCCCTAATTAGGGTGCCACCTCTAAAAACCTCAATTAAATGTGCATGCAAAAATAAGTCGCCCAGTTACAAGCCAAATGAAGTCTAGTTGAAGTCAACATGAAGAGTTGAACTGAAGAGTTAATTTTAGTTAACTGCTTCCACCTTTATAGGGTGCCTACTTCTCGAGTTCAAAAAGTCAAACTTTGACTTTAGGCATCACTTTCCAGACAACCAATTTTTCAAAAATTTGAATTTGCAAACGTCACCGGAGTCCATGTTTGATCACTGATTTTGAATGATTGACATGTCAGATTGATTGGCTGACAGTTTCATTGAAGAGCAAGATCAAAACTGACAAGAATCTCCTAGAAGTTGCAAACCCTAATTCTATCATCTGAGGCCTCAAAATTCAGGGCGCGCCTAGCCTTCAGGGGCGTTTTTGACCTCAGACTCAAAAAAAAATTCATGTATTTTCATCATTTTGAAGGTAATTTTGACCTTACTTCATCTCGTGTTTCTCGGAAACTGACAAAACTTTAGAACTAGCTGATAGGCCCACTACGGAGCTGGCTGAATTCTGAACAAGAGCTCTTGGAGAGCACTTCTCTTAAAAACATCATCTGGCAACTGAAAAACATGGGCGCCCCTGGCCTCCAGGGGCGCTTTTCTTCCCAGAGAACCATTTTTGCAACTGGCTAAAAATTCACTTAACCTTCGGCTGCAGGCTGCTGTCAAATCCTCTAACCCGGCTGAGATATGCAATGGAAAGCTGGAAGCATTACGGATAGGATGAATACCTGAGATAACCAAAACAACTACATTTGAGGCTCCAAAACCTTGGGCAACCTTGGTCTCCAAGGGCGCTTTTTCCTTTTCTAGAAATTTTTGACCATGACTAAAACCCTATGTTTGACTCCTGATTTCGACAATTCAACAACTCAAATTCATCCGCTGACGAATGTGTTGCGAAACCAAATCAAGTCTGAGACAAACATCTTGGGTGTCATTTGATCAGAAACTTCCATCTGATGCTTCAAATAGATGGGCGCCTCTAGCTAGCAGGTGCGCTTTTTGCTCCACTGTTGGTCATTTTTTCATCTCGCTCATTTCGCGTTCAATCTCTAGTTTCAGGTGCTAGACATATCTTCTGAACTAGCTGGTAGGCTCATCACGGAGCTGACAAGATTCCAGAGAAGTCCTCTTGGAAGTGACAAGTCTCAGAAAGTTGATCTGGACCTCCAAAATCAAGGGCACTCCTGGCTAACAGGTGCGCTTTTGCTCTAGAGTTAGAAAAAATTTCAACATTTTCACCTCGACAAAAATCCCCTCTGAGACGAAGCATCATTTTGGACATATCTCGCCATAGAATCTTCACCAGAGCGTTTCAAGCTTAGATTTTGACACCTAGTACCTAGCCATCTGCCATTGTTGACCTCAGAGATCCTAACTTTTCACTTGAGAAAATGAAAACTACCCACTAGACTTAAACTAAGTTTTAACTAAATCTAACTTCACCATTGTGATCGTGAAGCAAAATAAGCCAATCAAAACAATTTTCAGTGACAAGTTTCAATTTTTAGGGTTTTTTGACCTAAAAACAAGGGTCCAAAAACCCTAATTTTCATTTTTTTAAAATTTTGCCAATATCTTCCTGGCATTACACCAACTCAAAGCCCATACTTGATTTTCCCAAAAACTATGTTTTGACATCATTTTTACAAGGTTTAAATCATTTTAAGCAAAATGCCTTAATGAAACAAAAAAATTGGTTTGGGTACAACATGCTTTTAAAAGTTTTCATGAGAAGTTGTATGCATTTGCTGCTCAATATATGACAGAGGAATGGACTTTATATGACTATAATTAGGTCTGATATGTATTTCTTTAAGTCTGATTTCAATTATTGTTATATGCCATGATGATTTGCAATGGTTCAATATGCTATGTTGCAAGTCCATGTTCATTCCCTTTCTATGCAGTTTTTTTTCTATGAATGCCACACATGTTGTATATAACCTTGAATCCAAACAAATCTGCAATCTACATCATACTCAATAAACAAAAAATAAAAAATGAGGGGCGTTTGTTTCATTAGGTGTCATATGCAGTAGCTGGAGGTGGTTTTTGAAGATTTAAGGGTTCCTTGACCTTCAAAGAACATAGCAGACCTGTTGTAGCCTCCTCAATTCATCTCAGACCTGCTGCTATCAGCTTCAACTTCCATCCTTTGAGGTATTTTTCACATGGGTATACCATGGATTTGATTACTTAATGCAATTGGCAATTCTATGAATAATCTTCCATCAAGTTTTGTTAGATGATGAGTTAGTGCATGATATCTTTCATGAGATTAATACAGCAGTTAATAATTATCTTGCAATTTATTGTTATCATTCATTATTGTCAAAAATCCAAGAACCGAAAAAAAAAAGGGGGCATTCTTACAGTTTTGAGATCTTTCTCACCAATATGACCCATCTCCTAGTGTGTAATGTCCCCATTTTAGCCCTACGCTCTCCTTGAGGATTTAGCCTATTTCCGGAAACTCATAGGCTAAGCAGAATTGAAAATTAGGGTTTCCTATTTTTTAGGAGGTTTCAGATGCAATTTTGAGGGTGTTACACCCCGGAATTGTATAGTTACTATTTTAGTGATGCTTAGAGCATTCTGATTGTAAGGAAGGATTTGAATGAATAAAATGTGTTGAACCTTGTTATCAATTTGAGAATCTTTTTACATGTTATGATTGGCTCATTCTGTGTTCTTGATTGATGTTATTCTTGGATAAAGCAATGCATAAAAGAGAGTAATTAGTCTTGTTTTTATAATTGGTTTATATACTGCAAATGTTATGAGCAAGTAACTGTCGTGGTTTTGTGCCAATGGATGCAGGAACAGGAACTATTCCTCCAGGCGGAGGGGAGACATCACTCGGGGGAGGGGCTTGGTCGAGTAACCGGTAAAGTTGACCAGTTGAGCATACACACACTTCACTAAGGGTTTTGGGAACTGAGTCAGATTGAGTTATCTTGATAAGTCATCCTTAGGCTTAGGAGTTTTGGATTACTTCTTTATGCTTTATGAGTGGTGTTACTTGTTATCTAACTTACTATTTTGTGAGCCTTGAGTGTGAAATATGAATTGATAAGTATGGTATAGATAGGATGTATATGCATATACGTGTACCACTCATATGTATGTAGCAACAGGTATGACATGTCGATAAAGATGTATGATGGGCAATTATTATGCCATACACATGTGTCGACATGGCATACATACAGATACATACACATGGCTGGCATACCTATAAATATATGCACACTATCTATGATGTTGTTATAACGTTATATTGATGCCTTAAATTTACAGTTAAACGTATATATACATGTTTGCACAAACAGGTGTATTAAGGGTATGTTGACTGGCCTGTAATACATGTGTTTGGATGATTAAATACAAATATATATAGATATATTTAAATGTAAATATATGAATGTGTTTATATATATATATTAAATTATATTTAATATATATGTTATTATAGTTTTACCAGGAATAAATATATAGATATATCTATAGTAATATTTAAATATTAAAACATTTAAATATAGATATATATATATTTAATATGGTAAATAAAACTATAATAAGATATATTTAATAGAATGCAAAATATAAATATAACATCTTATTTATATTTTAAAATAAATATTACCTTGGAAAATAAATAAATTTGACTAGTATAGTCATTTGGCAAATAATATGTATTTACCATGAGTAAAATAAATAAATGACTTTATAGTCTTTTGCTTAAAACGTATGAAGTTTATTTGTCAAAATAAACATATTTTACTTTGGATAAAAGTAAAAGGTTTAGCAAATGTATTTCATAAACCTTGTGAAAAGCGAAATATTCAAACGCCAAAGGTTGAAGTTTTGTTTTGGAAAATAATCAAAAAATGGGCAAAGGAAATCGCGTGCAGCTGCAAACGCATGCGCATTACCAGGTCGCAATTTGCAGATGCCATCCTCCATTCGGAAATGTGTGAGTAGGGCGGAATGAAAGCCAGATGGGCGCATTTTGCCATTGACGTTTTCTTACCAGTTGTAAAATCCGCCATTTTGGGGCGCATTTAATGAATACACTTGTAGGTGTCTATCATTCGTATTTTACCATGTGTGAGTGGAAAAATTCTTCTTGAATAAGGTCGAATCATCTCTCTTTTTGCTGAGTATCTTGCTAGATTACTGCCACTGCATAATTTGACATTTTCAATGAGAAAGGTGTCGAATTCTCATGCCAAAAATGTAGCAGGCATGAGAATTCGAAACCTATTTATAGGAGTTTCTCTCATTGCCATTTACACGAATTCCTATCTGCTTTTGCTTAAATCCGAATTTCCTTTTTGGAGAGCCATATTTTGTCATTGTTGTAGTCACATTTGTTTTGAGAGCCAATTTACATATTCCATCGCCATTTCTGAGAGACTGTGGTTTTTATATGCTGCAAGCATAAATACAAAACCTCTATAGAAACCAGAATTAAGAAGAGTGATACTGGAAATCAGAAAGAGAAGGAAGAGAAGAAGCTGCAGACTGAATTCAATTGCAGCAAGGAAACAGGCATGGGAATTGTCTTTGATTACTTCTGTTATTTTAATTGATCTGCTTGTTTAAATTTTGCATTGCTTGCTTTGTGATATGAAGTAGAGTAGGAAAGTATTAGAAGAAATTATGTTGAAATAGAATAGCTTGTTATTAAGGAATAACTTAATTTCATAGGGAAAGCTTGTTTATGAAAGGATAGCTTGTTATTAAGGAAATACTTAATTTCATAGAGAAAGCTTGTTTATAATGGAATAGCTTGATTTCTTGGGGGTAGTTTGTTTATAAAAGGGAAACTTGTTTATAAGGGAAAAAGCCTGTTTATAGCCTGTTATGAAAGAATAGCTAGTCCATGTTATAAAGGGAATGTTTGAATTGTATTTACTTGAATACTGCTTGAATTCCTTATATAAAGGAAAAGAGGAACTAGTTATTAAATACTAGGTCGAGGATGGAACCAGTACCAAGGTAGTCTAAAGCTTTAAAGTTAGTAGGTTAACTAGGAAAAGCTATATACTCCATGGATAAAGAATTCCATGTTAGGAGTTACCCGAGGGACCCTTGTTGACTGCATTTCAATTCCTAATTAAGTAGTTTATTTGAAGGTAGGTTGTCTAAAACAGGATATACCTCCCTTATGTAGCTAATGAAGTAGAATGTCTAAAGGTAGGTGTTGTGACCTTTTCACACATCTCCCCATCCAGGATGGGGACCCCCTAATTTTTGCTCCATTCTGGTCTTTTGGCTTTGGTTCTCTCTGTCTCTAGTCTTTTGTCCTTCCGGGGATGTCCCGTCGTTTGACCTAGGTTGAAATGATTGCCAAGTCTACGAAATCAGGGTTTCTATCCTTCAGGCTTGTTTGAGGTCAAATTGAGTTATCCATGTAAAATCTAAGTGCAACAGTACAGTCAAAAGGCCCAAGACAGGATCCCACTGAAATCTTACTGAAATCTGACAACTTACTATTTTTAGTAAGTACCTAATTTGAGGTCTTTTCCTCAAGATTTTGGGATTCTAGCTACTTCAGCACATTCAGGCAGCTTTAGAGTGCCTACACATGAAATTTGAGCAAATTCAGACAACTGGCTATTTTTAGCAGTTTAGCATTCAGAGGCTATTTTTAGGGTTTAAACATACGATTCTCCAATGCATGACTGGAGAATGATTCTGGGTTTTTCAAGAGCTTCGCAGTGATATGACATGCAAACGAAATGAGTCAATTTTCAGGGACTTACTATTTTTAGCCAATGCCAGCATGTTGACCAGTTTTCTGGGTTTTTCTGAGTTTTTTGAGATCCCACAGGCACTGTGACATGCAAACTCATCCGACATCCGATTGACCACTTTCCGGACACTTACTATAAATAGCAGTTTCACCCTAGCGTTTACCCGGCACCTCAGTCCAGCAAGCAAAGTGACAAACAGTAGAAATCAAGGGAATCGGGAGCAGTCCAGAGCACATGCAAGTCAGATTAGGGTTTCCCCTGCTATGTCTAAAAATAGATGGAACGAAAGGCAAAGATGTCAAAACGAAGCACACCACCGGGATCAGCATCTTTCAAACTGCATACTGGCAAAATTTGAGCACGATCTGAATACTTACTATTTTTAGTAAGTCATCTCATGGCTATAAATAGCACGTACTGTGCTAGAGACAAGTGTGAACAGGTCACTCACAGCATCAAGAACAAGTGGAACGAATTTTAGAGCAAACGGAGATACATAAATTGATCAATTTTAGGGTTTGCTAAAAATAGCATACCAGCGTGGATAGAGGATATAAACAAGGTGGCAGGGTCAGTGGAAGCACAACCACGCCTGCTCCAGCTCAAAACGGGATGAAATGCAAAGAAACCCTAATTTCTCCGAGTTTGCTAAAAATAGAAAGCCAAGGCATGGCTAGGGCGTTGGAAATTTATAAGAAGTAACTGGTATGGAGACACATGAAGTATGCCCAGAACGAATAAAAAGGTGTAAAAATTGCTAAGTGTGGAATTTCCTTCACACACCCTCAAATGCGCCTTCAAAGGTTTAAAATGGAAGTAGCCTATGCTGTTTGCGCCCTCAAATTCCTTGAGCATGGGTGAAATGCGCCCACATGATGATAAGGCATAGCAAAATTCTCTAAGGCATGGGAAATTCCTTCATGCTAGGCTAAATGCGCTTGGAAATGGAAGCACACTAGGCTAAATGCGCCCAAGGGAGGTGAAAGGTCACTAAGTGTTGGTGCTTTCCTTTGCCTAGGCACAATGCGCCCAAAGGTGGAAGCTCACCATGCAATATGCGCCCAAGGAAGGTGAAGGGTCACCAAGGGCGTGGAAATTCCTTCACCACTCCTCATATGCGCCTTCAAGTTCCTCCTCCCCATAGCAAATGCGCTCAAGGTGGCCACATGAGATAAAACATTGAAAGGTAAAGGAAATGCACTAAGGTTAGGGAAATTCCCCTTCACACCCCTATTTGTGCCCAAGAATGGAGGTTGACTAGGCCAAATGCGCCCTAGAGTGGAAATGTCATGTGTGATTTGCGCCCAAGGTGTTTTCCTCCTCCACATGCTATATGCGCCTAAGGCAAAGGTAAAGGTAAAGCTAGGGGTGGCGTGATTTTGAAAAATGCTAAGGCTAGATAATTTTCCCCCTCCACGTGGTATGCGCCTAAAGTGAAAGTTGATGCACAAGGTGAAATACGCCCCTCATGGGTAATCTAAAATGATTTTTCTAGAAATCTTTCCTAAGGCGAAAAAAATTGTTAAGGTGTAGAAAAGGATAAAATGGAAGTTGACATGCTCCAATGCGCCCTTCAAGGGTGAGATGATTAAATTTAAATTTTCTAAGGCATTTTCTAAGGAGAAAATGAGAAATACGCCTAGGAGGTGGTGCTAAAAAATTTCCAGAGACAAGATGAGACATGCCAGACAGAGGGAAAATTCTTCAGGAGAAAATCAAGAAAAATGCCAAGGCAGAGAAACTGGAGATTGCAGGTGTGGAAGACGTCCGAAGTGAAGAGAAATAAACCTTAGCCATTTTATTATTTTAAAAATAATAAAAATTAAAAGCACCCCTTCATCCGGATACACATGACAACGATGAGTTCTGAAAAGAATTTTCTTCTGGGTATTGAACGTTGTCGATTGCGAGATGGTTTGAACTTGTTCTACGCCTTGCTTACATCATTTTGGTGGATATTTTTGCTCGGTGTCTATTTTGATAAAATTCCTAAGGCAAATTTGAAGAATTTCTCTAAGGCAAACAAATAAAATGAATGAGGTTACTAAAATGTTTCGCTGGAAGATGGAACTGGATAATTTTGCCAAGGCAAGGATGAGATAAAAGTGACTTAGCCAAATGAATTAAAATTGTTCAAAGGAGCGAGTGATTTGATATTTTAAAATGAACAATATGATGAAGCAGGCCTGTGCAGGGGTGATGAAATTCATACTTCTAGAAGTTCAAGATTCTGATGCTTCTGATGACAAGTGTTACGACTAGAAAAGAGAGGGAAAGTGAATTCAAAAATGTGCTAAGTATAGCCTCTACTGGATTTCGACCTGGCTATAATATTCTGAGTCCTCTCCATATTTCTCACAAGTTGTTAAATGCAAAGCACTTTCTGAAGCTGAGATACGAATTTGCAGAGGTAGAAGACCCTCAAGTTGCTGAAGAATTCGAAATTGTGAAGGAAGTTGGAGGTTGCTGAGAAGTGCGACTTGGCAAGAGGTTGAGCTGACTGGGGCGTGGCTAAGCAAGTTTGGAGTTGGTGAAGCTGCTGAAGTACGAATTTTTGAAGAAAGTCCCAAGTTGCTGAGAGGTCTTGAGGTTGTTGAGGAATTCGAATTTAGAGTCTTGAGGCTGCAGTTGCTGAAGGCACGACTTTGTGAGGAGGTTTCATTTGCCTGCTGAGGTAGGAAATTGAGTCTAGACATTTGGAAATTGCTGCAGTACAAATTCCCAAGCTTGCTAAAATACGCATTTAAGAGAAGCAAACAAGTTGCTGAAAGTACATTTTGGAGGAGAAGTGCGAACTTGAAAAGAGAAGTTTCATAACTGCTGCAAGTACAAAAATTTCACAAAGACTTTTAAAAACGTTGAAGTAAACAAGAGTGTTGAGGTTTGCAGCCGAAAGTGACAAAGTGTTGCAGCCTTTTTTACTTAAAAATCTGCTGGCACCCTCAATGGTGATTATTTTATTATTTTATTATCTTGTTATCTAACTCTCTTGCCTTTTTGCAGAATGGTTGAATCAAGCAGAAGAGCTACGGGCAGAAACAACCACACTGAATCCGCAAAAGCAAACACATCAAGACAAGCGGTGATCAAGAAGTTGAGCAAGTCCTTGCCGGAATCAAAATTTTCATCAAAGTTGGGCAAACTGGCTGACACAAACTTGGGCTCGTTCAACCTGGAGGTGTTCAGAAGAAGGATAATGGGGACTAGAGGCCATCACCCATCAGTGACTTCACACAATATTGTTAGGAGTGGACTATACGTAGCTACCAATTTTCCACCAACTATCCAGTGTCCAGAGCTCATCATCGAATATGCCAACCACTACAACACAGAGCAGAGGACGATCATTTCGCCAGATGGCAAGATATTGGCCAACCTGACACCTGAAGCAATCAGGGAAGCATTCGGGATTCCAGTTCATGAGAAGATGATCTATAAAACAAAGGAAAGGGCTAAAAGAATGTATTCATCTACAACAGACCGGTGTGCTGATTTGACAAATACCAGGTGGATGATCAAGCCCAAGCCAACTCGTACAAAATTACCCAAACAGATTATCTCGGAGGATTTGAGACAAGAGTTTGGTGATTTGATAATGATGTTGAGCAGAGTTGGAGGATGCCCCCAAGCGTTCATCTTTGAACCTTGGATGTTTTATTATGTCAACTTGGTACTAGAGGGCAAAGATAACATAGATTGGGCATTGATGATCAGTGATAGCATACACGAGCAGCTCCGTGGTGTGAGGAGAACGAATACGTTTTACATGGGCTCTTATATTGTCTATATGCTGGCTCGCATGACAAAGTATAGGGGAATCTCCTATAAGGAACCAATCGGGTGCGGTTCCCATCAATTTAAGATACATGAGGCTTGTTCACAGTTGCATCTGACAAGCACCACCAACTACAAAAGGGTCAATAACGCCTTCACTATGCATATAACAAGGACCTTGCAGCAAAGAACCCATCACAGAATATCCAGGGAAGCACAAGAGTTGATTGAGAAGTTCGGATGTTGGTTTATCCAATTTTCAAAGTTTACCTGCATAAGGCTGCAAGGATTCTCTTCTTATCCTTATAGATTGCCCCAGTATCCCGCAAACAGAATAGTGATGCTGGAAGTATCTAGGCAACTTATTGCCTATGATAAGATTCAAAAGAAGAAAAAGAAAGGTGGACTTGGATTCCCAATCATCATGGGGAATTCAGATGAAATATGCCCATCACTACAAGCAGCTAGGGAGGCAGAAAATGAGCTCCAATTCTTCCACATTTCCTACCACACTAGCAGGCACCACTACGATCCCCACAGGAACATCAGATGGATATTGTCAAAAGAGTTCAGGCACAAGGCACAGATTGAAGACTTTTGGGCCAGTGCAGTGGATGAGATCGAGATTAGGAAGAGAATGTTCTCTCAGATACTGTTGGTAATGATCAGGGAATGTGAGATTGTCCCAGTGCCGGATCAAATTGAAGAGGACATAAATGTTGTACAAGCTGACTACGAGACAGTGAGAGATACGCCTCTACCACTCCCAGATTGGTCGGAGCCAGAGATCACCGACTTGGATACACTCTGTATCCCAGTCTTAACATTCACACGGAGCTGGGTAGAGAGGCATGTCAGCCGACTTAAGGGAAGATCAATTCCCCTTACATATAATTCAATGGGAGATCACAGATCGCCAGCAACCAGACAAAGAAGGCAGGTGGATCAAACTCCAGAGCCAAGAGGAAAAGAGCCAGTTCAGCCTGAGCCTTTGAGAGTTGAGGAATCCTCGCATACACCATCCCGGGCACATTCTTCGAGGATGCAGGAGATATCACTATTTGCTGATCAGAGGGAGAGATTGGATGTAGAGCAAGCAGTGCAAGTGGCAAGTCAGCCACCTCGTAGAGAGTCAGTGGGTCAGAGCATCAACATGCTCCGAGAAGATAATCAGCAAGAGACAGATGAGGGGACGGCCACGGATACTCAGTTTCAGCAGGAGATTGAGGCAGCTCTCGAGGATGATGCCACTTCAGATCAGGATGCCCAGAGCTCAGGAGACACTGAGCCTATTGATGATGATGAGCCTCATCAGAATGAAGGCAATGGAGAATTTCATGAGGTAGAGGCCAAGGTTGAGCAGCCTTTTGTTATATCAAACATGCGGCAGGAGGTGTCAGAATGGCTAAGGGATAGGATGAGACGTGACCCTATAGATGAGACTAATCCTATAACTGAGATGGAGGAATTGTTACAAAGGATCAGTGCACCTCCAACGAAGAAGAAGGCCAGGAAGTTCTCCAAGATCTCAACAGATGAGGATGGATCTCGAACTTTGCATGTGGCAGTGCCTAGGGTGGAGTGTGATTGAGACGAGGTCGTTCCAGAAAACAATGTGATTACAACTATGGAACTTGGCCGCCCTACTGGAGCACAAGTAGTTGAGAAGTGCAATAATTCCTATCGAGCACTCAAGGATAGATTGTCCTATGTTGAGGGCAAGTACAAGAAACTGAAGGTAGAGCACAAGACACTGATTGGCTACGTGCAACACTTGTCCCATCCTTGTGGGCAAGAGAATCCGGCAATTCAGCTTCCAGCTGAATTTTTCAGGGAGTCAATCAATGGGTTAGAGGATTTGAAGAGAATGGCACAACAGGCAGACAAATGGGTTGCCGGCATCCGTGTCGAAACAGGAAAGTTTATGGAGGACCTTGCACATGCCTATCGGCAAGCCTCAGATATTATGGCAAGGATGGATGCAGTTAACCATGCTTGGGGTGAGGTGCGTATCTATCAGACGAGTTGTTCTCTGTTTAGGGGCTTTGATGAGCATACCTCTACAAGTTTTGGTTGAGGGAGGTGTAATTCAGTAGGGGGATAGATACGACTTCGCCGAATGGTACTCTTTAGTAGTCACAGGGTGAGGATTCTATGATGCATCACAGACAGATTTTGTCAGGGTCAAAAAGGCCATGACGAATATCTTAGATGGAATTCTCAACACATTGGAGGCAATCTTTGCTAGGAGGTTGACTTTTGAAGAAGTAATTGCAGATGGATTGAAGAATAGATTAACACCATTCTTTTCTAAGGTGAAGACCTTCACACAGGATGATTTCAAGAACACTTCTACGTTCTCTAGCATTATACAAAACACCCAGGACGCCCTTGTTGCCTCGAAGAAATCTTGTGCCCGGCACAATTACAGTTTTAGAATTCTAGTTGGATCACATTCCTCCCATTTCGGATCAAGAAGTTGAGGCAGTATTGGCCAGGTTCATCAGATTTGCAGCCAGCGAGAAGGAGAAAGGAAACGCCCTTCTAGATGATGACCTTCTGGAAGAGGATGACGTGCATTGATGGCAGATAGTGGTTCATTGATGAGGAGTGGAGAATATTCAGCGCATTCATTGCCCCACTCCTCTCAGTGGCGATTTTTAGGGCAAGAACCATAATCAAGGCTTAGGTGGCTCAATCCGGGCCTTCCATTGTATTTGAATCTAAGCCGTCCACTGGACTGGGCTAGATATAAAAGGGGTATCCCCCCTCATTTGTAAATTAGATATCAGAGTTAGACAAAAATCAAAGATAGAGTTGAGCTAGATAGAAGTTAAAAGTAGAGCTAGGAGTTAGCTTACTTTGGAAAGGAAAGAAAGACTTTCCCTTTGAAAGTTTTTGTAAAAGATTGTTGTGTAAGACTCTCATAATATAAGAATTCTCATTGATTGGTGATTCTATCTTGCATTGTGGGTAGTTGACAAGATCTTTTCGTCTTTCCACTTCAAGTAGAGTAGAGTAAAGTAGGCTTTGTTTTTATGCAAGTAGTGTTAATTGTGGAATGTGGCGTTGGTTTGAGCAAATCTTCCTGTATCCATACCACTAGCAGGCTTGCTGACGGTAAGTCTACCCCTGCGTGGTCAACTGGAATTTGAGCACCTAACTTCGGTTGTGATTTGTGGGTCCACTTGCTTCGTTGTGAAGGGGTGCGCACGTTGAATCACAATTTGAACATCTTATCCATCATTTGAAGATTGCACCAACTTTGTTAGAATTGTCCGAAGGGGAGACGAAACAAAGTTTGGTTTGAAGATTGATAAAGCCTCTCCTCGCATTCCATCTTTAGAGATAGATTGTAGAATTCCTATCCCTTTTCCCTTTAAATTCAGTATTTCCCGGTTAGTTCAAATACCAGAGCATCATAGTCAAAACCCTTCATCTGCTTGACAAAATCGATCAATTACATAAGTCCCCTTGGAATACCCAGCATATTCACATCAACCAACTGAGTCTATTCGCAATAAAAGGAACCTTGGAGTTGAACGCATGAACTTTCACGCAATATGAGCATGCGGAACACTTTGATCAAGAGAGAATAGAGTGACCGTTGGACATTTTATTCTGTGTTGGTGTTGTCATAAAACACACATCAACAGTAGGTAATCTGAAACAAGATATACCTATCTTGTGTAAATCTCTTAGAAAAATTTTGTAGTCTGGGATAAAAGATTATCCAAAAGTAAAGGACGATACCTATGCGTAGTGTAAAATTGCCTTAAGTCAAATCGGCCCTGGGTAGTGTATATGATAGATGACCTTCATTTGAAGTACTGAATGTGAATACTTTGGCCAAAGTAGTGGAAGGTACGACATCCACTTAGATGTGAGATAGTCAAGACTACACTGTCAGTTCATTGTGATCCATCATGCTAGTTCGGGATTGTGAAATAGCAAGTTCTAGATGTATAGGACACAACACTATGCTCAGTTGGGTTGTCGCAGCCAATTACTTTACCAATCTCTTCGTTCGAAGGGAGGGTCATCTATCGAATGATAGATGTGCGGGGGACCGCATTAACAATCTGTGGTTGGCGGAAAAGCGCCTGAGTGATGTTTCTCCTCCACAGCAGGCGATAGATACACCAAGATTTGAAAGGAAGGGAACCTGGACCGTCTTACTACTATTTGTGCAAAAGCTTACGAGCTATGTATGTAATTGTTTTACTTTTCTGCTCTGATTTATATTTACAATGAAAATGGAATTCATGTGGAAATATTTATTGTAACTTGCAAGTATTTATCAATAAAGAAAGGAAGAATTTTATTGTAATGTCTTTGATACTTGTTACATTTATATGTTTGAAGTGAAATGTAGAAAATTTTTGTTTACCCGGTTTGGGGGTCGTTACAGAGGGCTTGCATGCAAGAGTTTTTGATGCATGTCTGGAGGAGTTTTCTGGGTTTTCAGATAGCTTCATAATGGTGTAACATGCATCTCCATCTAGCAACCTTTCCAAGCACTTACTATTTATAGTAAGTCATGTTGGCATCCCGAATTGTGCTCACAAGGCATTTGGAAACACTTACTATTTATAGTAAGTCATGTTTACTGCTCAGATGAAGTTTTGCAAACATACTATTTATAGCAGTTGCTATTTTTTAGGTAAGTCTATTTATAGCGGTATCATTCTAGTAGCAGTTCAATCATCTGCAGTTCACATTTCTATTTTGGGCAGTGTGGCTGTCCAATTTGGCCTTTTGTAGAGTTTGAAGTTAACTTACTATTTATGGTATTGGCTATTTTTAGTAAGTCTAATTTTAGCTGTGTCATCATCAGTAGTTCTCCTCAGGTCAACATTCTATTTCTGGCAGAATCAGTTTGAGCGTTGGTTTTGGTTTTGGCTTTTTTTCCTCCTTGGGCTAAGTTCTAGATTTAATCAATTTTATGTCTTGAAGTTGTACCCCACGCCTAGGCTTGATGACTTCAAGTTGTTTTAATGAAAGGGACTTAAAGGGGGTCGAACTTCATATGCAATTAATGTTTATTTTAAATGATTATTGTTGCAAATTGAAATGGACGCCTAAAGGAGAATGTTTTGATATTTTGAATAAAGTAAAGGCTAGAAGGTGGCATCCCTTTGGGAGATGAAGTGATTCGACTTCTGGGAGTTACAGATTGTTTCACTTGCCAATTAAATATTATATATTGGTGCCTTGCTCATTGTTTCGGATGCTTGAATTTTGAAAAGTTAAGTTATGCTGCTGGTTTGAAATCCAGAACCTGGCTAAGGGAAAGCTTAGCAAATTCAATCCATCCTTCGGGCCTGAAACTATGGCTTCCTAGGTGGTTCTATGAGACTGTACTTCACTTTGGAGAGCAAATGGAGCTTCAAAATTTGATGTTATCAAACAAGTTGCTGATGTATAGCCTGTCTTCTGAGTTGTTGGTTCGCCATGGCTGAAGCAAGTTTTTGTTCATAGCTTCGTCAGCGAATTTATTTTCATTCTGGGTGTTTTCTCATGCTGTTCTACTATGGAGGACGCCCCTTTCTAGAAGTTTCTAGATTTTGTTATTAAGTTTCTGATTTTTGAGAAGAGGTTGACCTTCTTGCTTGGTCGTACTTCTTCCTGACATGTGCATTGGAATTCGTGCCACTCTATGACTGCTGTTTTTGGCTCAAATTCATCTTAGAGGTTGGACGCCTAGCTCTTAGCTATGGTTTGGCTGTGATTTGAGAGCTTTCCGAGCTGTTTCGGAGGAGATACGTCCATTTATGTGAGTATTCATGTTGCTGGTCTGATTTTTTGTTAATGTTGTATATGATCAGATATGCATATTTTCATCATACTGCTGGTTCGTGCTTCAATTCTATATTATTGTAACATTGTAAGAGTTAGAGGAAGTGTTAGTCTAACCATCAATTGTTTTTGGAAGCTTATCTTTGATGTGTTGCAACTGTATGTCATTTGTTTGTAAGCTGATTAGTAGTACTAACAGCTATTGTTTACATTGCTAAAATTTAGTTTATTTCATACTCCCACAATTGAGTGGTTGAGTTCAATAAATTACTTTTCTTTATTTTTGTATTCACCCCATGAAAATAAATGGTTGTGAGGATTGTATACCCCCCACTGTTCAAGTGGAAGTGTGGTTACATGGCTGGCTTGCCGCCTTAATAAGTTGTAATAATCTCACCCACTGAATAAGTGGAGTATTCCCACCGCTTGTGGATGTCTGCTTAGCAAATGAATTGTACTTTCAGTTTTGATTTTCCTAACGATCTCCAAACCATATGCTATCAGCTTGCCCATACTGGGATCTTGGTGAACATTCTTGGTGAGGGTTACTTTATGAGCTGATTTGGATTTGGAGCTAATGCTAATCAATGTTTGGATGCTAGTTTATTGTGTTGATAAATCCGGAAAAATTAAGGGGGTACATTTCAGTGGTATCAGAGCATGTTTTCTTGCCATCTTGGAAGTTCAATGCTTCAGAGACAGATGAGTGACGAAGAATTCCGTTTTTATAGAGGAAACAGAGTTTTGTTTCAGCTTCAGAAGTTTTTGAAGATGACACTTGTTCAAAGGTTGTAAGAACCCTTGTCTTGGCAGTTTAAGTCATGGCTTTGAATGAAGAGATGAGTTTGGCAAAATCTCTTTACACAGTTGGAAAGAGGTTCAATGAAGAATGTATGTCAGTGGAAGAGGAAGGAGATATCCTTCACATGTTGGAACAATGTTTGCATTAGGTGAACTAGTCACCTTCTGATTTGATTAAAAGAGCATTAACTCCTACAATGATCTTCATGAATCAACCATATTGGTTAATGCATCTTGACGAAAAAGTCAATCTGTTGGTCACTCTTGTCTTAGTGAAATGATGAGGATCTTGGCACCTATGATGCCTTATGATGATGGTACTATGAAGAAAGTGCTGCATTTGATTGTTGAAAGTTTCCAAGATCTGGATGAAATGGGTAGTAGTCTTTTTCCAAGAAGAGCTACCATCTTGAAGACATTTTCCATGCTCAAAACAAGTTTGCTGTTAATAGATTTTGACATGCAAAATCAGATTTATCAATTGTTCCATTATCTTTTAAATTCAACTTGGAGTGAGCAAGGGGAGGATGTATTTGCTGCTGTTAGAAATGTCCTTGTTCTGACAATTAATGAAATGGAATTCATTCCTCAGATGGTCCAATCGCTTCTCTTGAATGCATATGAGCAAGAAGAGCAAATTTCTCCTACTACTGAGATTTTGATCAAAGGATTGTTTCATCAATGTGAAGAAAAGTTAAAGCCCCTTTTGATGAAGACTGTGGAGAACAAAGAAGAGAATTTTAATGCTGAAGAAGGAAATGAAAGTTGGAATCCCTTTGATTTTGTAACAAATGTTCAAGGGGTATCTACCAAAATACATTTGTCTATGCATTCTACGGAAGAATGCATAAAGACAACATCTATTTTGGAGACACAAGAAGTGTCTATGCATTCTTTAGGGGAATGTAGTAAGACCATGGCAGTTTTAGATGCACATGAAGAAATCAAGCATTCTAATGAAGAAAGTGTTGTGGAAACAAAAGTTAAGGAGACCCAAATTGATGATACAAAGGAGGAATTTCTTGAGACTGAAAAAATGTCTTCAATTGATGATATCCTATTAGCTAATGAATTCCTTCTACACTTCGAAATTCAGGAGGATTCTGGTGAGAACAACAAAAGAAAACGGAGAATGTAGAAGAGGAAAATCCATCCTTCACAAACGTTGAATCTTGTGTTGAAGACAACATGGAGGAAGTGGTTTCTAGTGAGCACAAAACATAATTTTCTTTGCTCGAAGCCAAGCTAAGACAGAAAACTAATGAATTGGGAGATACCATTGATGAGATGATGGAAAGTGTACAACAGATGTGTGAAAATTTGAGGAGTCCAGCTGAAAGGATTTTTGACATCTTTGTACACCAAAGCAGCACAACTCCATCTCAACCAATTCATGAAGAGTGCAGCTCAAGTTCTCTAACTTCTGAAAAAGAAATTCAAGTTTTATCCAAACTTGATGATATTCATCGGCAAATAAAAGATCTGATTAATGAAGTGCCTAGAAGCCTAGATATATGTTGTATTTCTATTACTAATATGATGTCAATTAAAAATGCCTTGCGAGAATTCAAGTCAAGGCTTGTGCTTATCATTCGTGATAAAGATAAAGTGGCCAAAATTGCTGACAAGGCATTGGAGTGAAATGAGCAAACTAAAGCCAAATTGCAAGAAGTACATGAGGCTCTAATAGAAGTAGAGAATCAGATTTATGCTGCTCAATGTTCATGGGAGCAAGAAAACAAAAGAAGAGCTGAAGAGATCCAGAAAATTCTTGATGAGCTTGATCTCATACAAGAAACTTTTGATTTGGAACGCTGTTTTGAAAGACAGGAGCATTCAAATTCTCATCAACAAGTTTTTCAGGCCTTCGATAATTCCTTGTATGAAGATGGTGCTAGTAGGATTTATGAAAATCGTCTTTTTGAAACTGATGAGGGAAATTCTTAAAGTACTATTGGTGGAGGAAGACATTCTAGCATGGAAGAATTGATGCATGAAAATGAATCCATTTCTGTTCCTAGCTCATCCTTTTTGTAGGAAATG
Organism: Sequoiadendron giganteum; assembly: GCA_007115665.2. Classification (NCBI taxonomy): domain Eukaryota; kingdom Viridiplantae; phylum Streptophyta; class Pinopsida; order Cupressales; family Cupressaceae; genus Sequoiadendron; species Sequoiadendron giganteum. The sequence goes on along the minus strand of CM021102.1, from coordinate 86,578,853 downwards.
GAGAGCCCAGAAACTAAAAGGGATGAAGAAATTCTTCTTGAACAACAACAAAGAATTGCTTGGCATTCTGATGAAGAATTTATCCAATTTTTGATGCGGTTGTTGGTTAGATTTATGTTTGATTTTATGTTTGCTCCAGCCTCCTTGAAAATAATTGATTTTAGAATTGAGATTGATGAAGGATTCATCAAAACTCTTCGGCAGTTCACAACTCTTGGTTTTGAATTCAGATTTGTTGAATACTTCTTGGAGTTTCAGGAAGTATCTATTCAAATGGAACATTTGAATCAGAGAATCCAAATAAGAGCAATTCTTCGTCTGAGAAATGGTCCTTCAATGCTAATGATTTGGGATCCTGGCATATTTCAACAAAAAAGAAAAAAGAAAAAAGAAAAAGAATGGAATCAACACATGGTGATATGTTCGTTCACCAAAGGGTTGGAGGTTGCTCCCTAATCAGCAGTTGGTTGGTAAATTCTGACTTTAAAACAAAGGTTTGCATGGATATTATGATAAAAAATTATCTATTTATGGCAATGGGAATTTTGATTAAGCCGTCACCAGCCTTATTCATGAGCAGATATGATTATCTGGTTGGAGATTTTCCATATTGCAGCTGCTGTTTTTTGTTTGGAATGCTGATTATTAATAAATCAGATTTAGAAATGTCTAAATCAGACTTGTTAATTGATTGGTGTTTTTATTTTCAGACCTTTCAGTTGATTATTAACACTGTTTTTGAGCCTCAAATGAGAAAAGGATTGCTTCAATATAGCCAAAATTCATGTATGGGATGTTCTCTAATGATTATCAATGGCCTTCTCTATATTTTCTCCTATATCAATGTTCGGAGCAGCAAGTTGGAAACTGATTTCGTTCACCAGTTGGAGACTCATGAGGTGAAATTTGTAAGTTTTTCTTGCAGTCATATCTGTTATATCAGTTTGCTTCACAAAAGGTATTTTAAGTCTTCATGGAACTTTGAGGACGTGATGGAAGATCCCTTGCAAGGAGTTGTTCTTTCCTTTGCAAGAAGTATTGGAAAAGTTACATATGTGGTCATGACTCTACTTGAAGTTATAAAGAGTTATGATATGGAGCATGTTTTTGATTTGAGAAGATTATTTCCTTTGTGGCTCAAGAATGTGTTAGACTTTGATGTTGCAGAATTAGTCTCTTTTGAGCCTCTGGGTCAAAGAATGCTGCAAGGTTATGTTTTCATTGCTTTCCGGGCTGTCAGATTAGGCTATATGTTTGGAAGGATGACAAAGCATTCCTAGAATTTTGGTTATGTTGGTGAGATTAATGAGGTGCAACATCAGCATGGTGGGTCCTTACAGAGACGAATTCCTTTTGGCATAATAAGGATCAAATTGTTTTCTTGGAGTGTGATGGCATTGCTTGAGGACAAGCAATTTTAGGAAGGGCGGACTGTAATGTCCCCATTTTAGACCTACGCTCTCCTTGAGGATTTAGCCTATTTCCATAAACTCGTAGACTAAGCAGAATTGAAAATTAGGGTTTCCTATTTTTTAGGAGGTTTCAAATGCAGTTTTGAGGGCTTGCATGCAAGAGTTTTTGATGCATGTTTGGAGGAGTTTTATAGGTTTTCAGAGAGCTTCATAATGGTGTAACATGCATCTCCATCTAACAACCTTTCCAAGAACTTACTATTTATAGTAAGTCATGTTGGCTTCCCAGATTGTGCTCACAAGGCGTTTGGAAACACTTACTATTTATAGTAAGTCATGTTTACTGCTCAGATGAAGTTTTGCAAACTTACTATTTATAGCAGTTGTTATTTTTTAGTAAGTCTATTTATAGCAATATCATTCTAGTAGCAATTCAATCATTTGCAGTTCACATTTCTATTTTGGGCAGTGTGGCTGTCCAATTTGGCCTTTTGTAGAGTTTGAAGTTAACTTACTATTTATGGTATTGGCTATTTTTAGTAAGTCTAATTTTAGCTGTGGCATCATCAATAGTTCTGCTCAGGTCATCATTCTATTTGTGGCAGAATCAGTTTGAGCATTGGTTTTGGTTTTGGCTTCTATTCCTCGTTGGGTTGAGTTCCAGATTTAGTCAATTTTATGTCTTGAAGTTGTACCCCACGCCTAGGCTTGATGACTTCAAGTTGTTTTAATGAAAGGGACTTAAAGGGGGTTGAACTTCATATGCAATTAATGTTTATTTTAATTGATTATTGTTGCAAATTGAAATGGACGCCTAAAGGAGAATGTTTTGATATTTTGAATAAAGTAAAGGCTAGAAGGTGGCGTCCCTTTGGGAGATGAAGTGATTCGACTTCTGGGAGTTACAGATTGTTTCACTTGCCAATTAAAGATTATATATTGGTGCCTTGCTCATTGTTTCGGATGCTTGAATTTTGAAAAGTAAAGTTATGTTGTTGGTTTGAAATCCAGAGCCTGGCTAAGGGGAAGCTTAGCAAATTCAATCCATCCTTCAGGCCTAAAAATATAGCTTCCTAGGTGGTTCTATGAGACTGTACTTCACTTTGGAGTGCAAATGGAGCTTCAAATTTGATGTTATCAAACAGGTTGCTAATGTATAGCCTGTTTTCTATCTTGTTGATTCGCCATGGCTGAAGCAAGTTTTTGTTCATAGCTTCGTCAGCGAATTTATTTTCATTTTGGGTGTTTGCTCATGCCGTTCTACTATGGAGGGCGCCCCTTTCTGGAAGTTTCCAAATTTTATTATTAAGTTTCTGATTTTTGAAAAGAGGTCGACCTTCTTGCTTGATTGTACTTCTTCTTGACATGTGCATTGGAATTCGTGCCACTTTATGACTGCTATTTTTGGCTCGAATTCATCTTAGAGGTTGGATGCCTAGCTCTTAGTTGTTGTTTGGCTATGATTTGAGAGCTTTCCGAGCTGTTTCGGAGGAGATACGTCCATTTATGTGAGTATTCATGTTGCTGGTCTGATTTTCTGTTAATGTTGTTTCTGATCAGATTTACATATTTTCATCATACTGCTGGTTCGTGCTTCAATTCTATATCATTGTAACATTGTAAGAGTTAGAGGAAGTGTTACTCTAACCATCAATTGTTTTTGGAAGCTTATCTTTGATGTGTTTCAGTTGTATGTCATTTGTTTGTAAGTTGATTAGTAGTACTAACAGTTGTTGTTTACATTGCTGCAATTTAGTTTATTTCATACTTCCACAATTGAGTGGTTGAGTTCAATAAATTACTTTTCTTTATTGTTGTATTCCCCCCACAAAAATAAGTGGTTGTGAGGATTGTATACCCCCCACTATTCAAGTGTAAGTGTGGTTACATGGCTGGTTTGCCGCCTTAATAAGTTGTAATAATCTCACCCACTGAATAAGTGGAGTATTCCCACCGCTTGTGGATGCCTGCTTAGCAGATGAATTGTACTTTCAATTCTGATTTTCCTAACAATCCCCAAACCATATGCTATCACCTCGCCCATACTAGGATCTTGGTGAACATTCTTGGTGAGGGTTACTTTATGAGCTGATTTGGATTTGGAGCTAATGTTAATCAATGTTTGGATGCTGGTTTATTGTGTTGATAAATCCGAAAAAATTAAGGGGGTACATTTCATAGTGCAACAATTTACAAGATATAGAGTAATCAATTAAATTCAGAGAGTTATAAAAAATAGATGCTGCCAACCTAAACAAGGTGTCACACTAAGTGCCCCTAGCCAATATCAAATTTCTTGTACTCAACTTGCAACTACTCTTCTCAAAAGTAACATGCACCCCTAAGTCATTCAATTTTTTTACAAAAATCAAGTTCCTAGCTAAACCAAGGATATGCAATACATCTATGAGGTTTTAACCATTCCATCACTAAAAATTAATTTTACCTTCCCACAGCCGACAATCTTCCATGTGTTGTCCCCAAGGAAAGCTTCCCCACCATCATAAGCTATATAAGTAGTAAACCAGTCCCTGTGAGGATTAATGTGGTAAGATGCACCTAAATCTCTCAACCAATAAAAGTCAAGTTAGCGAAAATAATAAAATCTTTAATAGCTTCATAATCAAAGAATTTATCGGTAGAGGAATCTTCATTATTTTTCTTCTTATTCTTACATTCCCTTTTTGAGATACCCCCATTTACTATAGTTCCAACACCTCAATCTTATCTTACCATGTGTTTTAGATCTTCCCTTGGACTTAAAATGGTCTTTAGACTTGTCATTATCACCCTTCTTCTTGTCCTTTCCTCTCTCAAATCTACCTCGCACATGCAATGCATCCTTGGACCCCTCCAATGTCCTCATTTTCTTTGAGAGCAAAGTTGCAATAATGGAATCCAACTTCAAATCATCTATAAAAGAACCACTAATTGCAAATACCATATTATCCAAAGATTCAAGCAATGAACATAACAATAAAATGCATTTATGATTTTATCCTCATCTATCTTCACATCAACTGACTATAACTAACTCAAGATTAGATTAAAAGCATTTAAGTGTCCTACAACCAAGTCCCCATTCTTCATTTTAGTATAATACATTTTTTTTTTAAATAACTTGACTCTTTGTTTGATATCTCTCTCATATTCTATTCGACAATTTATGTGCAATAGTTTCATTAGAAATATTCAATAAAAAATAATCAAATAAACACAATTGTGTGGTGCCATGAGCTTTTTATCAACTTTTAACCATTCTTCATCTAACATCTTTTCCAAATTAGTTTCACTCTTCATGGAAATCCATTGATCTCTTTCCTCCAAGAGATCCTCCATCTTCAATGTACAAAGCTCAAAGCCTATGGCACTAAATTTTTCTATCTCCAACCAAGATGAACTAGCCATGATCTCTATCACCCAAAACCTTAAACTACAAGCAAACAATACACTCCTGCTGTAGCGAAAAACTCAACTAAACATTCGAATAGAGGCATTCCTCTCTCTAATCAAGCCAACCGTGACTCTGATATCAAATGTTGAAACAATGTGTAACCATACAAAGAGATGTGTTGATCTTAATGCAACCAAATTCAATAACAATGATAGATCATAAATAGAAATGAAAATCGACCATAAAGTAGATGCAAACCATAATACGAAGATCTTTTGGGAAAAAATTCCACACACAAAGAGACCCAAGTCTGTATTAATAATTAAATAAGTTACAATACATCAACTTTTCCTTTTGAACTCCGATAGCATATCGGTGCTTGAATGACCTACAAAATAATCTGGTATTACTACCATCTCAAGGCACCAATATATAGGAAAGATGAATACAAGATACCATGAATGGTATTCCAAAACAAATGGCCAACACCACACACCCAAAACTAGGTTTACGAATATCTCACACCTCATGAAACAATCAGCATACCCTAAATAGTAAGTCCTTTTATGCACCTTACATCCACCTCCTATGTCATAAACATCATAGATTCTATCATAATCATCAAATTAACCAAGATACCATTCCTAGGTGGTCCATGGAAGATTGACCAAATTTGTCATAAGATCCCATAATAGAAGATGCTCTTGTGCCTTCTTATGCATCTTGATCTTTACCCAGTTTTCAATATCTTCCCAAAAGTAGCTCCCAACTTAAATGCCACTACAATTACATGGGAGAAGATAAATATTTTCCTACCACATAGAGGGCATCCAACTCTACTCTCTCCATGTTCCTTGGAGACATAACAGTTATTTATCGACAACATTAAATAAAACTAATATAACTTGTTTAGGATTTGCAAGGTGAATGGCACCTAATCTCAACACCACCATCTTGTCAATGTGCAAAAATGATAATGGAAGGCAATCACTGTGTTGCACAATCCAAAAAAAATCATGATAGATGTGTATTTAGTGTTTTACATTGCACTATCTTCAAATTGTCCTCCTCCATGATGCTAATCTGGTTGTACCTATAAAATTCATCTAGGAAGGAATACAGAATGCAGCCCAGCAACCCTTTCAGAATGAAATTAGCAAATGAGATGGGAGATGGGTCCTTTACAATCATTGCATTCAAACTTCAATGGTCAGCACAAATTTGGATATAGGATGTTTCTTTTTTCATGTTGATGGCAATGGAATACATGCGGTAATACTTATAAATTTATGTTAGTTCAATCATGTCATCGATCTCATCATAGAAATTGTTCATGGCAACCCATTGACATCCCAACAAGTCAATAGAAAAATAAACTTACCTCAGATATCATAGCCAACCTTTCATATGCTGACATCAGCAGTAATAGAATCAACAACCGTCAACTTTGTCTCTTAGTCTACATCATTTGTTATAAAATTGCATTTATGATAGTTAAAATATTCAAACTTTCGGCCCGCACGGATAGTGGAATTGGCTTGAGTCCTGGATTTACTCCCCAAGGTCTTGGGTTCGACTCTGAGGCCCGGTCTTACCCGATGCATATGGCTAGTGGGAGGTTGTGTGCATCCCCAGAGGATTAGTCTCGCCTCAGCTCGACCCTCCTGGACCCCAACTTGGCAAAAAGTTAAGACCAAGGCAAGGCTGGTTGGGCACTGGGCTGGGTCGCAGTGATACTTCTAGCACAACAAAAAAAAATTATTCAAACTTTCTGTCAAAGATCATATTTTCTATCAAAAAATACACTTTGATGTCACAGATTGCATTGCTGATTTCAACGCTTAAAGAAAAATGAAACAACAGTCAGCAGATGTTGTATTACCTCTTTGATATCAGCAATACACTCTTTAATGTCACTGCACAAATCCCAAGATAGTTCCCACCTCAGCTATATACACTTTATTGCTCCCCATGGTGATGAATAAGCATTGAATGAGAAAAAAATGACCATATTTATATATTCAAATGAATTATATGTTGCTGACATGGCTGGCAAGTCATACGATTTCAGCAGTTAGGCCTAGTGGATAAGGTGATTAATTAAAATTTCAAAATACTTTATGGGTTTGAAAATGTATAAGCAGATTATGTCCATAGGTTGTCAAGGGCTTGGTAGTATGTCAACTTACTTAGATGAGTTTGAAACAAAGTTAATGACATGTAGACCTAATAAAGGGCATAGGATAACCGGTGTCTATAGTCTCTCTTAGAAGTTAAACGATGGCTTCCTCTACTCTACCAAAATTCATCTAATAAAAACTCTGGTATCCAATTAAATTTTCTACTAACAATACAAGTATTTCAGGCACTACTTATTATCTTTACGTGTGAAATTTCCTTTCTTGTAGACAAATTCAATGTATCATGACAATACAATAGTTACATATATGACAAACCCCAATGATATGGTCAAAAGGATGTATAGTATTAAAGTAAGGTTGCAAACCTTCTCAAATTGTTGAGCCATAGATGAAGGGCTGACAACCAAGAAAGCATAAGCTTCTAATTGTGTGGGCCAGCCAGTCATTTTAAGAGGAAAGCTCTGAGGCCTACAAGTTAACCATCATAAATTAATCAACAATTAGAAAGTATCACTCCATGAAAGGTGTAATAGACATCATTATTCATTGCACAATGTCTACATGACCAAGTAAATATTACTACTACTGATTTTGCTTCCGATGATAACATGAAAAACAAACTATATCACGCATCTAAAATAATAAAACTAAACTAGAAACAACATCCGAGATGAAATTCTAAATTTCAGTCAAATATCAAAGAATCTAGTCAGTAGATCTGGCCTCCTGAGAGTTCAATTGGAGTGGATATTTTGTTGTGAATAACTTACAAAGTTAAAAATGTTATCCAAGGCCACCTGTAGCATGACAGTCATTGACAGAATTCTATAGAACGAATGTTTTCCATCAAAGATGTACAAAAATCCAAAAGATTAGTACCTTCATGAATCCAACCTATTTAACCTATATTTGATATCCAACGAGTCTATTTTATCCATTCAAATTGTGTAGTATATGAAACAAAAAACGGATACAATTTCAATATGATTAAGTACCACAAGTAATTACCCTATGGCACAGAAAAAACTTCTCCATGAAAAACAAATAATGATATTCATGTCAGAAAGAGAACAAAACAAGTTGAACACATTTTTCTATTTATGAAGATAACACAACTAAAGGACCACATCCCATGCATGGCTAATGTTCACGTTGCACTTCCTAGATATCATCCTGAGGTTTCAACCTGAATCCAAACATTTTTCTACTACATGAAATAGATCACCTCAAATTTTAACACATGCCATATATGCAAAATAAGTAATCTTAGTTACATGTGAAGAGTAATTTAACAGTGTTATAAAATTGATAATTTTTCAATGCATTACAACGGACTTTTGCCTACTCCATACTTTTCGAAGCATTCTTTGATTAAGCACAAAGATAAGATAGACAAGAACACTCAATGTGTGATTTCTATAAGTCAACGCAATGGTGTATTATCGAATAGAGTTCAGGATGAATAATTCAAGTGTTGTTAATTATGCTGCCCATATTTTGATGGTCCATTTTTTTATTAAGGATATTGTGAGCAACATTTCACCAACTATTCATAATTTATATTGGACATTATGTTGATTAATGAGCCCTCATAATTTATATTATTCTACATCCTTGTCATATCCCCAAGAAAGCTTTTTGTATTATAAAAACACTCCTAACAAACCCATTTCCATCCATCTTACACAATTATGTGAATGAAGTGATTTATGTTTTATATTATGATTATTATGGAAGAATTGATTACTTTCTAAGTAGAATAAGATAGAATGGACTAGTGATCTGAAATTGGTTTGCTCCAGTTGTTTTTGTGTATTTCTTAAGGTTCAAAAGGAGTTGGAACTTCTGTACAAAACAAAAGTATCCAATTACAACAATTTGTTTTGTTGTGCAAGATAACAGCCTTGCTATGCAAGCCAGCAACCTTCTTGTGCAAGAAAAGAACTTTGCTACGCACGATGTCATACTTGTTGCACAAGCTAAATCTGCCATGCAAGGTAGCTACTAACCTGTCCAACACAACCAATCTACTATGCAAAGTGACCACTTTTTTGTGCAAACATAACAAAAATGCTGTGCAAGATCAATCTCATTGTATATAACATCAGCATTCCAAAATGAGTAATGCTCCAAAACAAGATTCCAAAGAGGTTATATTTGTTGCACAAATTTCCAATGATTGTTTGTAATATCCCCTTCACAAGCATTGGCACCAGACAGAAACCCTTAGCCTATTTTATTTACCGTAGGCGAATTGGGAGAAAAATAAGGGAATAATTAATTACTTAAATTAAGTTGTCTATAATTTGAGCCATTTAAATTAAATTAACTCTTTTTTTTTATATCAAGTTGCAAAGTTAAATTAAAAAGTGACTTTTATATGGGGGCCCAAAATATGAAGTTAAATAATAAAACCGCTTTAGGTGGGTCAATGAATAATATTTTATTATTTTCGGAAAAGGTGTATAAAGGAGAGAATTGAGAAGAAAAATTCACTCTTAGCTTTTTTATTTGTAAACCCCAACTTTCGAAGTGAGTAATTATTCATCTTCTGCCCCAGGAAGAATACCCTATGGCAAGATTGGTTTCGAGGACAAAATCCCTCCTAGCCAATTTACAGGTGGATTCATATAGGATTCACAAGTGCACATAAGTTTAGAGATTGAGGAGATTTGTACCCAAGTATTGAATTGATATTTTCTTCACTTTGTGGCTATGTCTAGAGAGTGAGTCCAAAATTATTTCCAATATCATTTGCAAGAAAATTTTGAATAGATTTTATGAAGATAGCTTTGGTATTGGTTATGGAATAAATCTAAACAGCATATTTACCAACCACTCAACTAGAAACTCCCATTTAATTCCAATGTCAATTCATACTGATGTGGAAGCAAGTCATAGCAAAAGAGAAGACAGCGATTAAATTTATGGGAAGCAAGACCTATTAACTATTAAGCAGTCGCCAATATGGAAGGGGACGTGAGAAATATTTTAGGTATTTGTTGAAGTAAAAGGAGGCCATGGGACCCATCCGTACCTAGCCACACCTCTCAAAATTCATAAGGCCCCTTTTCAAAAAAGAAGCACAGCACTATAGGATGAGTCATTTGAGCACTAAAGGGAGGCAACATCTATTAGGAATCGCCCCTTATTAACAAGGACTTTGGAGAGATAAAGGGGGATGCCACTCTAGGAACAACAATGAACAATCTGGTGATCAAGAGCAGCATATAACGGGCCTAAATAAGGCAGTAACACTCAACCTACATGTTGTACAAGCAGGAATTCCTCAATATTTTTTGGGAGATGACTCGACATCAATGATAAATTTGCAAATCTATTCTCTCACTTGCTCCATGCATACTCTAGCAAACTGGTTCAATGCTGCAAGTGGTCAGTATATAGTTATGATATTTCTTATATAACTTCGAATTTGTCTTGCTAATGTAATTCAAGGATTTACTTAATGCAATCCAAGTTTTAAATTTATTTAGAAAGATTGTTGTTTATGTGCATTGTCATATTGTCAAACATTTATAAGAAATATATATGTGTGTGTGCGTGTGTGGAATATTTCGTTGTTGGCATTTTGTCAAACACTTGTCAAAATTAAAGAAAAAATTAGCCTTGCACTTTACAGTGGTATCAAAGCTAGTTTTCCTGCCAACATGTGGGGAGTTGGAAAACTTGATGCAAACAGATAACTCATAGGCAGCCTCGTGAAAGAGCTATCAGGTACTATCAAAGGAATTTGAGAATAAGGCAATTTAATTTTCTAGAAAAACCCAAAAGAAGAGTTTCTTTTTGTAGACTTTATGATTGAGGAGCGGGTAGGCGTACCCATGGCTGATAGGGAAAGAACAAATGAAGGGTATACCACAAAAGAAAATACTTAATGATCTTGCTAGAGGACGACAACATTTGGCAAATCTTTTGACACAAATGTTGCAAAACATGAATATGTCCATGGCTAATTGAAATAACCCCCTTACAATTTTTTCAAATTTTCACATCAACAACTTCCCACGTAAATGTTAGCAAAACAAAAGCCAACTAAGGAAAGTAACCCTACACCAAGAATGTTCACCAAGATCCCAATGACGAGCGAGGTGATAGCATATGGCGCCAGGGATCGTTCGCAATTAAACTGAAAGTGCTGGGAATTACAAAGCTTATGCAACTCGACCACTTATTCAGTGGGAGTACTTTGACGGCTTAGCCGATCAGCATGATGGAGAATGCAAGTACATGAAAAGCAAAGTATGGGCAGCTTGTCGACCCCTTCCGCTTGTGTTACATCCCAAGTTATGAGGCTACCATTTACTATTACTATATAAGGTAAATATGAATGTAATGTGAAATCTGGAGATGCTTATACCTTGTTATCAATATGTATGTTATCTCATTTGACGTTGTTTCATTTGATGTTATCTCAATTGATGTTATTCATGGTGAAATACTGCATATATGTGAATAGAAGGTTATTAAAGTATTGTTACTCTAACTCTATAAGATGTGTATATATATGCTGCTTATTGTTGTGAACAAAGGACTGCTAAGGTATGTGCTAGTGGTTGCAGGAAAACGTTCATTCTCCAGGAGGAGGGGAAGTATCACTCGGAAGAGGAGCTTGGTTGGTTAACCGGTAACGTGAACTATTTGAGCATACACACACATCTTTGTTGAGTGAGTAAACTGAGTCAGTTATGTTAGTTCTAGATAAGTCATTCGTAGCTCGTATATTGGCAATAGGAGTCGTGTCTACTTCTTTACGCTTTATGAGTGATGTTTATCTGTTTATCTGTCTTGTGGTACTACAATCATTATGTTGGTAACGTGAATGGATGTAAGTAATCGGAAGTGAACATATATACATGTGTATAGTATATACACATATTCATAGGTATATACATATCGATACAAACGTAAGTTGGCTAGTGGATATGCCATACGGATGCATCGATATGGTATACATACATATACGTGCACATAGAGGAATATATACAGACATATAAACATGTATATATGCACACGTCCAGTAATGTGTGGATATTAATAATATTATATTATTATTACCTGACAAATTTACATATATAAATATATGTATGATTATACATATCGGATAAGCTGACTGGCTCACAATATAAATATATATTTGTTAAATATATATATATATATATATTATATACATAATTATATATTAAAGGTTATATAAATATATTATAGTTATATTAAAATATATATATTAATACTTGCGTATTTAAATATATATGTATATATGTTTAATATATTTAAGAACTATAATTATATTTAAATAATAAAATATATAATTATTTCCTAAATTAATTTAATATTAATTTCTCTTATTTGGAAAATCAAATCTTTGATTTATTTATCATCTCATATTTGGGGAAATCAAATTATTTCCTAAGTATTAAAGAAATTGACTTTTTCTTACTTCATCATGAGAAATCGGGTTTTATGTTAACCCAGCCAAATAATTTAAATATTATCAACCTTTGTCAAATCGAATGCAGTAAAATATTATGTTTGATAAACATCATTCTTCATAATGTATAATTTGAAATATTTGGCAAACTATAGAACTTTTGCCGTGAAAAATATGAAAGGAACTTGCCATGAAAAAAATATGAAAATGCGCGGCTAGAAGATTGCACGCCTGTTGAAGCGCACAGCCATGAGAAATGCGAATGCAACTTGCAATGTGTCAATGTCTGCCTAGAATTAGGGATTGTGGAGAGTAAATCAAGTAGGACTTTTTCTCTGAAAATATCTGCAATTACCTTCACCTATTGAATCGCGCCATTACTTCAAGGTGTCGATTCTTCCTCATTGAACAGGTGCAAGTTTGAATTTTTCTCTATTTGTTGTCAATCTGGAGGTCGAATTATCTTCTAAAAATGCTGAGTATGGGGTTTTCAATCCGCCACATACCATTTGAATTATTCAATAAACAGACCTGTCATTTACCATGCCTTTTTAAGAGGAATGCGTTGGGCAAGAAGGCTCTATATAAAGCCGCCATTCTGCTGAGAATGATCATCCATTTCATTGCAATTCACATTTTAATATCATCTTTTGTTCTCACGCGAATTATCCAGATCTGCGCATTCATTCTTGCAAGAGTATTTTACCATTTTCTGAGAGAGCAAAATCATCATAATTTCTGAGTGTCATTTCTTCATATTGCTGAAAGTGCAAAATCATCATAAATTCTGAGTTTATAATTGAGAAGCTGAAATCAATTACCAGCTGTATATCAATTATAGAGTGTTCAATTTCTGAGAGAGAAACAGAGTTTAATTGAAGGAATTGTTGATAGTCTGGAAGTGCTGCAAGTTCTGACCAATCCAGCAACATTAGGAGAAAAGCTTAAACCGGGCATGGGTTATTCTCCTACTATACTTCTCATCTATGAATCTTTGAATTATTCTAGAATTGTGCTACTATCTATGTTTAGATAGAAGTTTGTTTAATTAAACTACTGTTGTATGTTGAAAAAGGGTGTTTTCAATAATCTATACATTAGCTTGCATATAGTGAATATGTCATAGAAGATGTATAATTACTGTGAAGAATATTTATTTGTTGTGAAAGGTTAAAAAAATGCATGCATGCTGTAAAAGTACAATAGGCATATACTTGTTGTGAAAGATGCATACTTTGAATGATCTCCATAGTAAGAGAAAGTTGTTTGCACGAATACTAGTTGCTGAGCTTGTTTGCTTTCGGATAAAAGGTATTGAAACCTTGGAGCTACTATTATAATGTGTTTTAAGTACTCCATGATAGGAGAAAGTACTTGATTGAGGAATTCAACTATATTACATAAAGTACAACATAAGTATTTAATTATACTAGCAATGTTGGGACATAGGATGTTTTATGTTTGTATTACCGTTGGTACATAGGAAGTGAATGGTTGCATTCTAGTTGTATTCTGCATTAATTGTATGATCTCCATATAAGGAGAGTATCGTTGTCATTAGTTACTATATGCTAGGATTGAGATGAGGACAAGAGTCAAGTAAATTCTTCAGCTTTAGTTATTGGGTTAACTTAGGAAAGTTGAGTTACTCTTAGGATAAAGATTTCCAGTATAGGAGGGGATATGTGAATTACTTGATTATGCTGATTCATTTCTAATAGTACAATATGATGTAGGAGGTATGAGGTACGGATTACCCATTAGAAAACAAAGTCCTACGCGTAGTGTAAGATAGCCCTAAGTCAAATCGACCCTGAATAGTGTATGTGACAGTTGACCCTTAGTAGAAATACTATATGAAACACTTTGATCAAAGTAGTGTAATGTACCTACATCCTCTTAGACTGGGTGATGATTACACTGTCAGTACACCGTGATCCCGTATTACACACTAGATCGAGAGTTTTCCGGATGCACAGGTTCTAGTTATGTAGGACACACCACTATGCTCAGTTGGTTAACAGTATCGGTTACTCTACCAATCTCTTCGTTGAAGGGAGGGCCATCTATCGAATGATAGATGTGCGGGGGACCGCATTATAAGTCCGTGGTTGGCGGAAAAACGTCCGAGTGATGCTTCTTCTCTTCTGAAGGCTACTGAAGTACCAAGATTTGAAAGGCGGATTCCTGGACCTTCTTACTACTATTTGTTCTAAAGCTCATTAGAGCTATGTTAGTTAAGGTATGTTTCCTCGTTACTTGTATTTGTGAAGTTATTGTAATGACATGGAATCTTTATTGTAATTTTATTATGATATCTTGTTCATATATTATTAATAAAGGAAAGAAAAATTATACTGCAATAACTTGTTAGCACGTTTATTTACTCTTTTGATGTAAATTGGAATTTTTTTATTTTACTGAAGGGTCGGGTCGTTACATGTGGTATCAGAGCTACCAGGTTCTGCACTGATACCTATGAGCTCACTATGCGACAATGCGTACACCTTATCAGAAGATAATGGTTGAAAAGTTCTTATGCCACAACGGCAGGAGAAAAGAACTCAGAGAAGTGAAAAGGAAAATGAGAACCTTAGTAACTTGTGTAAATTGGGACTAGTTAAAAAATTTGTCCTTGGAATCGGAATTCCTAAACCAGCAACTTATGATATTACTTAGGGTTGTGAAAGATTATGCAATCAGGTTATATAGGAAAGTTGGGAAGAATAACTAGTATATACCTTATCCTACAGTATAGTTATATGACTCTAAGGGAATGCGAAGGAATGAGATAACCTTAATTGTAGCAACGTACAATTGTGAAGAGTCAAGAACTCTTGGATTTGGTGAAACACCTACGAATCTATGTGTATGCAAAGTCAACATAAATTACATCGGAGCAGGATGTCAACGAAGGAGGTATCCACAAGGGTTGGAGAATTCATGACATAAATCAAACTCTTATGTAAAGATAGGATCTTGCAAGAAAGGAGTTAGTACCTAGAAATAAGAAAGGACCAAAATGGTCAGAAAGAAACAATCAACGACATAAGCAAGGTTCCACCAACCAAAATCAGTGAGATTATTGGAGTTTTGATTAAAGATGGAAAAAGGAATCAAACAACTTTGGTATCTTAAAAGATTAAGAGAGAATAAAATTCCAAGCATTGGAATAAGGTCACATGAAAAGGTGAGTGTGAGAAAGAAGCCTAAAAAGGTAAACCAGGTTGTCTGACCAAAGGTTTGGATAGTACTTAAACCAAGTAGAGTATAAGTAGAACTCACCAACATGTCCGCAAAAATCAGCTTATGATTAGTGGTTCCAAAAGGAAAAGGAATGCAACATGGCACTATGCATCAATTCAATAGAAGTTGTAAAGAAAACAACGTAAAGAACATCAACAAAAGAAGTTTGTAAGTATGGGTATTTCTTCACTAAAAGGATATTAGAAGGAAGAGGGGAATATTAGTGTGTTTCTTAAACTCCTAAAGTTGCTGATAATTCATTAGATCTCCTACTGGATGATCCAATATGCTGAATCTGTGAGGTAGAAAACAATGATGAATCAACCTTTAGAAAAGGGTATATTGAGGTAAGCCATGAGGCAAGAGAAGACAATGGAAAGTCAACAACAAGGAAAGACAAGTCCTTCCCAAAGAAGCAAGTAATTGCTAGGAGTTCAACTTGAGTAGAATGAAAGTTGTGAAAAAACTAAGGGGGGAAGGAAGAGAGTGGATTGACTCAAGTTAAGTGCCCCACCCAACAAAAAAAACGTGGGTATGTTCTCAATGTAGAAGAACTAATGACTTCTTCACAAGTCATAAGGACAACTAAGTCATACATTTTATGACCACAAGGGAAAAGGATAGATGGAAAGGTTAAGGACTATGACCTATGTACCTTATGATTGTCTGATTTGAAAATCAAAGGATATTATTATCAATGCCTTAGAAAAGGATAGGCAGACAATTTGATCATGATAAGGAAGATCATTGTCTATGGGATTGGCAAGGAAGATCTGAGATACTCGTGAAGGGAAGAAAGTGTCTCTATACTCCTATACACTTTATATGGAGAAATTAGATAATGATGTTATTTCTATATGAAATATATCCATGTCGTAAAATGACTTGACACTGAAGCTTACTATGCTAAGAGACCTAAAAAAAAAGGTTTAGCTATTTAAGCCATAGAGAGATGGAGTGAAAGATAAGGTAAAATGTGACGTTATGTGAATCACATCAAAATCTCTTAATGAGAATGATTAAATCACTTGATCACTACCTTACTCTTGAATGAAACTTTGGGTTAAGAATAACCTAATTGAAACAAGTTCATTCAAATAAAGAGAGAAACCTTAGGATGAGACTTAACCTATTGAGTTGGGTTATGTACTACTCTTTAACACATATGAGTTGGAAATAACTTATTTGGTTGAGTTGTATACATGGTCTTGATCAAAAACCTATAACATCGGACTAGTCAACAATCGAGGATTCTATACTAAGAATTGGAAGGGAATATTGGGTTTGAGATTCGCCCATGCAATTAAGTATCATTTGAGTTTATGAAATTCTATATGGATAGAAACATAGGAGGGATGCCTAGTGAGTAAAGGAAGTCATATTATTGACAAGACTTTACTTTGAGTGGCTTGTATATTAAAAGAGATACACTCTCAAAAGGAAGTATCTATTGTAATTGTTGGTGTAATAACTAACACCTCTAGTGTGTAAGTCAAAACGGACAGCTATGCACACTACGTAATGAGTGCTCTTCAAAAAGGAGGGGAAGCTCCCTCTTTCGCTGATATGCGTGAAAAAGTAAAGTATTCTAAATCCTATCTTTTTTTATCTCAGTTGAAAGAGGCACAAGGTTAAGAAAACCTAGAACATTGCAGCTAAGGATTTTTTGGTTTCGTAGATCATTAACTACAACTAAACTATCTACTTTAAATCTATCTAGTTTCCTCAAGTAAACAGAGCATGAGGAAATGGAGCAAGAATGTGATTACACAATAAACTTCGGGTAAGATTCACAACGTGAAGGCAAGGTGGCACAACTATTTGCTTGGCTGGGAAGAAGTTTTTTAAGAACAAACGAACATACGATAAACTAAGCACAGATTCACAATGTGAAGGCAAGGTGGCACAACTATTTGCTTGGCTGAATAAGTTTATTGACACACACATCACACGATAGGCTTTAGGTACAGATTCTAAACTTGAAGGCAAGGTTGCACAACTATTTTTTCAATCTGAATAGGCTTATTAAACACAAAACACAAGGTAAGCAACTGGGACAGTGTATTGCATAGACGAGACACGCATACAACAACAATCAAACTAGCAACCCCATTTAACTAAGATGAGCATTCATCATAACAATTGCATGAAACCCAAGTGGCATAACAATTCATCATCATAACAAATACTCGTGAACAGATACAAAATAGGCAATATTACAAGCAAGGTAGGCACAACATATATTGTTCTCTCGTGCAAAAGTTCTATTTACAAAGGTGAACCAATCTTGAGAATAGGCATGTTGTCGACAACGCAACAATTCTCTATCACAAGCAAAATTTATTAACAAATGAGCTGAAAGCTCTTATTTATAAACATCAAAGGTGTAGGCAACCCTAAAATCACCTTGAGTCAACTACAGTCTTGCAATGCATGCAAGATCTTATTGCTAAACCCTAATAAAGGAAACTATACAGTTAACTGGAAAGCTACCATCAGTTAACCGATACAAACAAAGCTAACTGGATATGTGTAACATGCATGTCCTTATTGAAAACAAAGCTAACTGATAACTACCATCAGTTAACTAACACTAACTAAGAGTCCATCCTCCTGTGAAGATATCTCCAAGAATGAGATAGGCGTGCTTGATGTCAACAAGGAAAACTCAAGAACTGACTTTGAGTTAACTACTGCTTGTGACTCATCCTCGTAAACAACTGTAGGATCCAACTGGGCGTCTCCCACAAGTGCTCTTTTTTTATCACCTCTTCCAAGAATTTGTCGATTGTGTCATCATCTGGCACTTTGACACTGTCCACGATGTTGAACTCTCTGTCTAATTCTTGTCTTCGTCTTGGATCACTCTCTGACTATCTTTGACCTCCCCAGTCACCTTGTTGAAACTGGCAGTCATCACTAAGAAGTTATCCAACTTGGATGCCTCAAGATCTCCACCTAGGTTATCACAAACCAGCTTCTCAAACTCAATCTGCACAAGATCAAGCTCAGCATACACACCATCTTCATGAAGATAATGGCACGGGATTTGAGTGACTTTGGCGGCTCCATAAATGGAGTGATGATCTCTATTCCTTCTACAGCTTGACGCCTGTAAGAACCCTGGTGGTTCTCAACCCCGAAACCCTAACTGTGAATTTTGTTTTTTGCAAGTTTTGTGTTTTTTTTTTTTTGTGTTTTTGATAGATTTTTGCAAATAAACAGAAGGCTGCGATTTTCCTCAAAATTGCTAATAAATTCAAAATAAATTAAAATCCTCTAAATAAGCTTTGAAAATGTTCAGAGAAGGTAGGAGCATCATTTTATTTCACTTCCAGAGCATTTACAATATAAAAATATGACATATGAATTAAATATGAATTTATTTCAAAAACCTGATTTTTTTCTTCTTGCTGGCGCCGGAATACAAAGAGAATGGTACGGCTGAATGGAGTAATGAAGCTCTAGTCTCTGAAAATCAATGCTAAATCTCTGAAAACCCTAGGCGCACCCAAACTGATTGATAGAAGCTGAGATCTGAAGATGTCCACTGGCAACTGAGAAAGTACGGCTTGCTGGTATATAAATGTACAGCCCCAGCAGTAGCATTAAATAAAGTACGGATTCAATAAATAAGTGCCAGATCTTTGTGGTGAGAACTCTGTGAAGTCGCCTCAACTGCAAGATGATTATTCTCTGTCAAACCCTGAATGAATTAATCAATAAGCTCGATCTGTAACCTCTGTGTGAAGTCACCAAGAGACAATCTTCAACTGGCATTGCACAGTCTCAGTATGTCAAATTCTGAAGAGGTATCGTTCTCCAGAATCTATTCATCTGCTGAAACCCTAGGTTTTGCAAACTCCAATGCTCAGAGCAAATACAAGACAAATTTGAATAACATATCATAATGGTTCGATTTGTCTTTCCTGTGAATATATATCTCTCTTCAAAAATTTGACCCAATAGCTCTTTTTTAATAATCATTTAATGAAATGATTAAATTCGCCTGTAAGACTTAGGAGAAATTATAAATAATTAAATGACGTCTCATAAATGAATAATAATTATTCATTGTGTCAAATATATCACTTTATTATAAAGTATTAAAAATACTTTATAATATACCATTTAATTATTAATATTTAAATATATTAATAAAGTGACTTTAATATAAAGTCAAAATATTAAATATTCAATAATCATTAAATACTCCTTATTTCTCCATCTGACCATCAAACTAAAGAACTGGGTCAACTCTGAGCTGACCAGCTGAACCAAGTGCCCTGCCAAAAATAGCAGCTTCCGCCTGCCCTACTTTCTAAAAATAGAAAGTTTCTGAAAAACCACTCCGAATGATTCTGCGAAGGCCCAACCTGAAACAACTGCAATACTGAAGCTACAAAACACTGAGTAACTGCCTCAGAAGATCCTCTACACACATCTGTCAGCCTACGAGGATCGAAATAATAGGCTAACCACATAACCAGTTGCGCTGACTAGGATGGGGACATCACAACGCCTCTGATGCTTTTCTTGATTCCTCTCAATGGAAGAGTGTTGCATGACGAAACTGCGAAGTTTGACCGCAAACACTCTGGTTATGAGAAATGCACACGAACTCACCGCACACGCAGAATTCCAACGATATCAACCCTCTGGATGTGCTTGATGCAAAATAGTGTCAGCTTTTCTTATGAAATTGTGAATTAAGATCAATTTGGTCTTGAATCCAGTTTGAGTGAACTGCCTTCTGAAAAACTCACCTGTTGACTATAAGCACGGCTATGTTCTGACAACTTTTTCGGAAAGCTAAAAATAGCTCATGATGAGGCTAAAAATAGCCTATTAATGGGCAATTTTCACGAAAAATTCTGAGACGTGGGTTTTGTAGAGAAAATAATTCTAAGTAAACCCACAACGTCAGAAATTCGAAAAAACACCTTTTGCGTTGGCATGCAAGAGCTTTTTGGTTGAGAGATTTAATGGCCGTAGGGGGTTCCCAGGAAAATTTTCCACGAGAAAAAACTGGCATATGGGTATTGTAGGCACTCGACTACTGATCAAACCCATATCTTCCATTTTTCGAAAAATTGAGTTTTAGGCCCGCATGCAAAAGGTTTTCAATTGAGAACTGCAGGGGCTATAGGGGCTCTGGGGGCAATTTTTCCTGCGAAAATCTGGATCATGGGTTTTGTGTAGAATCGAATTCTAATACAACCCAAATTGACAGATTTGCGAAAAAACATGTTTTAGGCCCACATGCAAAGAAAACTCTAGAAAAAAGCACAGTGCTCTAGAATAGAGGCAACGTGGCAATTTTCACAAAATAATCTAAGACATGGGTATTGTCGTTGATTTTGAAATACTTGAACCCAGATGAATCGTTTCTAAAGATTTTTTCGTTTTCTTTGGCATGCGGAGAATACCTAAGACAAGAATAGAGGAAATAAGACAGAAGATAGAAGTTTTGAATTTTGTTTTTATCTCTGCTTCTTCTGTAGAAATTCGCCTATGCTTGAAAAAGATCTGATAAAACTTGCATGCAAATGGAAAATGAAGTCTAAAATATCCTTCCTCTGATCATTCTGAATCTGTAGCTACGAAGAACGTTGAATTCTGACCCTTGTAGCACCTTCAAATTAAAATTTACTTGAGAAAGGCATGTTTTATCAACTCAAAATGAGAAATAATGGATGCCAATGCATAATAAACAAGAATTTATCATCAAAGGCATGTCAAATGCATGCACAACCTTGGAAAGTGCTCTTGAACTCTAACTGAACCTTCAAAACCCACGCATGGCCTCTGAAAACAGTTAACTGAATGAAAATATATGCCCTAAATAGGGCGCCACCTTCAACAGTTCAGTCAACTAACACATGCAAGCTGATCTCACTCAATTACAGACTAAAAATAGGCCCAGAAGAAGTCAACTTGAAAACAGTCAACTGAAGAGTTAATTTTAGTTAACTGAATCCTTTCCTCATGTGTACTTCTTTTCTTGAGTTCAAAAGTCAACCTTTGACTTTAGGCGTCCTTTCCAGACTAACAAATTTTTCTGAAAATTTGAATCTAAAACCTCACCGAAGCTTACGTTTGACCACTAATTCTGATTGATTGCCATGTTGGATCAACTGGATGACAATTTCATTGAAGAGTAGGATCAAATCTAACAAAAAGACTCGTTGACGTGACAAACCCTAATTCATCCATCTGAGGCCTCAAAAAGATGGGTGCCCCTGGCCTCCAAGTGCGCTTTTTGACCTCAGACTTTAAATATTTTCAGGCATTTTCCATCATTTTCACTGAGAATTTGACCTTATTTCACTTAGCGCTTTTCAGTGTCCTATGTGTCGCACCTCTAGGGTCCTATGATGTAATCCTAGGAATGAATTGGTTGTGGAGACATAGGGCTATTGTAGATTGCCAAGCCAAGACAGTGAGATGCCTTGATGATTTAGGAAACCATGTAGAAATCCAAGGGATACCAAGAGAAGTGATTGTTCGACAAATCACAGCAATGCAGCTGGTGAAACCCAAGAAGAAAGGTTGTCAACTTTTCGCAGTCAAGATTGAGAAACTAGGGCAAGAAGATGGAAACTCTTTGTTTCAAAGTTCTCAAGAACTTGAAGACGGAGAAGTGGAAGAAACAGGAAGAACAGATATGGAGAAGTATCCTATTTTAAGAGACTATGCTAATGTATTCCTGTTGTGACCTTTTTCACACATCACCCCATACAGATGGGGACCCCCTAATTTTTGCTCCATTCTGGTCTTTTGGCTTTGGTTAGTGCGTCTCTCTCTCTATCTCTGGTCCTTTTGGGGATGTCCCGTCGTTTGACCCAGGTTGAAATATTGTTCAAGTCTGTGAAATTAGGGTTTTCATCCTTCAGGCTTTTTAAAGGTCAAACTGAGTTATAAAATTGAAATCCAGGCTTGGTACAGTAGTCAGAAGGCTTCCAGCAGGGTCCCGTTAAATTTTCACTGTATTCCGACAACTTGCTATTTTTAGTAAGTATTCAGTTTGGGGCTATTTTTTTCGAGATTTTGGAATTCTGTCAGTTCCACCACATTCAGGTAACATCAAGCTGCTTGCACGTAAATTTTGAGCCAGATCGGACAATTTGCTATTTTTAGCAGTTCAGGCTTCAGGAGCCATTTTCAGGGGTCAAACGTATGATTCCTCATTGCATGTCCGGAGATTACTTCTGGGTTTCTCGAAACCTTCGCAGTGGTGTAACATGCAAACCGAGACGATCACTTTCAGGGTTTAGCCTTTAGAGGCTATTTTTAGGGTTTGCATGCAGTGTTTTTCAACACATGTCGGGTTTTCCTTTATGGGTTTTTCGAGAGCTTTGCAACAATGTGACATGCAAGCGGGGAAGATCAAGTTTCGAGGACTTACTATTTTTAGCCAGTGCATGCACGCAAACCAGTTTTCTGGGTTTTTCTGGGTTTCTTGAGATCCCACAGGCAATATGACATGCAAAACCATCCGGCAGTGGATGAGTCACTTTTCAGGCAGTTTCTATTTTTAGCAGGTGCATTCTGGCAACCGCCTAACACTCCAGTTCAGCAAGTAGAACAACATGCAGAAGGAACGAAGACAAACGGAGACCGTTCGGGATACATGCAAGTCAAATTAGGGTTTCCACTTTTATAGGGGTGAAATCCAAAAATAGTCAAAACGGAGTACCCCACCCATGTCAGCATACTTCAAGGCACTTGCTGGCAAAATTTGAGCAGAATCGGAGGACTTACTATTTTTAGTAAGTCAGGGCATGGCTATAAATAGCAGGTCTGCACTCGAGGTTGGCATCAAAGCAACACTCAAGTTCTCAGGATCAGGCGTTGCAAGTTTCAGGTCAAACGGAATTGAGGAAGTCAAGGAAATCAAAGACTTACTATAAATAGCAGGTGGCTATAAATAGCAGGTCAGGGCAGAGGACTGGCAAAACAGGTTCACAAGGCGAAGAAGATCAGATGGTGAAATTTTCGTGCCAAACGGAGCTACTGAAGTCAGAAAGTCAAGAACTTACTATAAATAGCAGGTGGCTATAAATAGCAGGCTGACATGGAGGACTGGCGAAACGGGTTCACAAGGCAAAGAGGGTCGTAGGGTGAAATTTTCAGGCAAAACGAAGCTATATGGGTCGAAAATCAAGGGACTTTCTAAAAATAGCCTGACTTACCCAAAATAGAGGGTGAAGATGAAGGCAGGCAGAGGTATGAAAAAGTTTCTAAGTGTTCAAATGGAAGTTGCCCCTAGAAAATGCGCCCTCAAGTCAAAGCTTGCATGTGAAAAATGCCTAAGGCACGAAAATAAAAGTAGCCTACCTCAAATGCGCCCTCACCTTGAAAGGATATTGAAAATGCTGGAAAAAGTTCTAAGGCACAAAATGAAACTAGGCATGTGGAAATGCGCCCTCAAGGCAAGTGAGAAGACTTTGAAAATTGTCTAAGTCACAAAAATAAAAGTAAGCTATGTTAAATGTGCCCAAGGAGGATGTGGCCTAGTGAAAAAGCGGCTAAGGCATTGAAACAAAAGCATGACACCCAGTATGCGCCCATGGTAAAAAAATGAAAGCTTGCCTATGTATTTGCGCCCTCAAGAAGGAGAAAAAGTGAAAAATATTCTAAGGCAAAAACGGGAGTAGCCATGGCAAAATGCGCCCTCAAGGTAAGTGGGAAGAGTTAAAATGCGCCCTCAAGTGCGTGAAAAAGCGGCTAAGGCATGGAAATGAAAGTATAAGGTGTAAAATGCGCCCAAGCTCCTCCCTCATATGCGCCCAAGGTTATTGGAGCCTAAAAAACGCCTAAGGCATAAAACAAAAGCACAAGGGCTGAAATGCGCCCACCTTCAAGAGGATGAAACTTAGAAAATATTCTAAGGCATGAAAAGAAAGTAGAGGGGTGGAAATGCGCCCTCAAATGGGAGCTCACCCCCTCATTTGCGCCCAGGGTAAAGTGGAGACCCTCAAAAAGTGCTAAGGCATGAAAGTAAGCTATGTCAAATGCGCCCATGTTGGAGGATGCCTGGAAAAATCTAAGGCGTGGAAAGTAAAAAAATGTGAGCATGAGGTGAGAATGCGCCCTCAAGTAGAAGTGGACCCCATCAAATGCGCCCTTGTGCTAGGAATAGTTGGGCCGAAATTTTTCTAAGTATAAAAATGAAAGTAGCCATGTGTATTTGCGCCCCCAACTTGAAAATTCAACATGCCAAATGCGCCCTCACCTTGGAAGAATATTGAAAGTGTTGAAAACTATTCTAAGGCAAAAGTGGAAGCTTCAAGGGTGAAATGCGCCCAGCTTGTTGTGGAGGTAAGTGAATATTTTTTTTCCAAGGCATAGATTGAAAACTTGCCACTCTAAATTAAATTGAAAGAGTAGGTGAATATGAAAATTTTCCAGAGCCATCTAAACGGGGTTGACAACTTGATGAAATATTTTTCTAAGTAAAAATTAAATGAACTCGTTCAAAAGGCACCCATGAATTAACAGAGTTTAAAAATTAATTTCCTAAGGGAAATTTTAATATTTTCAGAAGAAATTCGTTTTGCCTAGATTATTTTCCTGACGGAAGTTAAATCTCAAAGGATGAGTTATTTCGAACAGGCAAGTGATTTTAAATCACCCGGAGTTGAATATTTCAAAGAGAAAATTTAAAATGTCTAAGGCAAATTTTATGAAATCGAGGACTTAAATGACAGACATTTTAAAAAAATTGGAAATGAATTTACAACTCCCACGAATTTTTCCAAATCAAATTTAATTAAACTATGCGAGAATTCTTAAATGAAATTTTCAAACCGAATCAAGTGATTTTTCTCGCAAGTTGTTTAAATCACCAAGAGTTAACTGGCAGACCAAGAGGAAAAATTCGAATTTTTGCAAGGAAGGAATCATTATTAATGGCAACTGCCATAATGACTGGCTGACGACTAGCCCACTACTGCGCTTGAATTAGAAGATTCCAAACGAAGAGAGTGGAAAATTGATGAGGGTGCTAAAAATAGCCCCAGCCTTACTTGGCAGGATTCTTCGAGAAAAATTATTTAAACAGTCTCTTCTCTCATTTCTCCTCACATTTTTCGAAGTTGAAGTTGCTGAAGAAGTTCTTGAGAGATTTAAATATTTTCGAAGTTGTTGAGGAGAGAAATTCTTTGAGAGTTTATTTTATTTCGAAGTGTTGAGTTGCTGAAAGGGCGAAGTGCTAGAGAATTTTTTTATCTGCCAAGACTCTTTCTTTCGAAAAGCTGAGAGTGTGTTGCTGCAATCTCGAAGTTGAAGGTTGAAGTTGTTGCAAATTTCCGGAGTTGCTGGAAGATTTATCTGTTGAAGTTGCTGCAGAGTGTTGAATTGCAGAACTTTATTATGTGCTGAAGACCTTATTCTCGGAGTGCTGAGGAAGTTTTTTTTGGAGCTGCAAAAGAGTTGCTGCAGATTTTATGTATTCGAGTTGCTGAAAGTTAGTAGTTGGCTGTGATTTTCTTCACTAGTCAGAAGTGCAGTTGCTGGAAGCTTCTTTATAAACTCAGAGCTTTTACACAGTATGAGGTTTGGAGTTAGATAATTATGCTGAAGAATTTTATTTCCAGAAGCTAACTCCACATCCGCAGCTGTCTCGGAGGCTATTTATTTTATTACAAATCTGCAGGCTAACTTATTGTTATTCTATTCTATTTTGCAGATGGCTGGAGCAAAGGATGTTGCTGGAACAAGCAGAGCCGCAGGCAGAGCTGCAAACACCGAAACGGCCAAGGCTAGCTCATCCCGGCAGGCAATGATTAAAAGGCTCGCCAAGTTAGTTCTTCCAAAGTCGGCAATTGTCTCCAAGCTGGCAGGGTTAAGTGACACCAAACTCGGGTCATTTAATCTAAATGCACTCAAGTCTAGGATGTACGGACTGGGAGGCCATCAACCATCAGTCACGGCACATAACATCATGAAGAATGGTATCTATGCAGCCGCTGGTCTTCCACCAACAATTCAGTGCCCGGAGCTAATTATGGAGTGTGCAAACCACTACAAGCCGGAGCGTAGAACCATTGTCTCGCCGGATGGCAAATTGCTTGCCGACTTCACGCCAGATGCCATCGAAGAGGCATTTGGGATTCCTATTGCCGAAAAGATGCTCTACAGATCAAAGGAGAGGGCGGATAAAATGTACTCCACCTCCTTCAAGAGGGTTGCTGCGGTCATCAATAGAGTTTGGATGCAAAAGCCAAAGCCACCTCGCACTAGACTCCCAAAGCAGATAATTGCCGAAGATATAAAACAGGAATACTGCGACCTGATGATGATGTTGAGCCGAATAAATGGGAGTGCACAAGCCTACTTCTTCGAGCCATGGATGTTCTACTTCATCGAGATCATATTGGAGGGAAAGGAATGTGTTGACTGGGCAAGAATGATCAGTGATAACATAGATGAGCAGTTCAGGAGCCTGAGGGGGACGAAAACCTTTTACATGAGCTCGTATGTGATATATATGCTGGCAAGAATGACCAAGTATCGAGGAATTACATACAAGGAGCCAATAGGCTGTGCACCTGATCAGTTCAAAATCCATGAGGCCTGCACACAGTTGCATCTAGCTAACCCTGCCAGTTACAAACGGGCTAATGATGCATTCACAATGCACATCACGAGGACCCTTCAGCGGAGAACGCAGCAAAGAGTATCCAAAGAGGCACAAGCATTGATCGAGGAATACGGATATTGGCTCATCCAATTTCCGAAATTCACTTACATTAGGCTGCAGGGGTTCACTTCGTATCCATACCGGCTACCGAGGTACCCCACCAATCACATTATAATGCTGGAAATATCTAGGCAGTTGATCACCTATGATAAGATTCAGAAAAAGAAGAAGAAGGGTGGACTTGACTTTCCTATTGCCATGGGAAATTCCACTGAGGTGTGTCCCTCCTTGCAGGCAGCTCGAGAGGCAGAGGATGAGCTGCAATTCTATCATCTGTCGTATCACACAGGCAGACAGGATTTTGATCCGTACAGAAACATCCGAATGATACAGAACGTCGAGTACCGACACAAGGCCCACATTGAAGACTTTTGGGCAAATGCTGTTGATGAGGTTGAGATAAGGAAAAGGATGTTTTCCAGGCTTCCCCTCAAATTGATCAGGGAATGTGAGATCATTCCAGTTCCCGACCAGGTGGAAGAGGATGTCAACGTTATGCAACCCGACTATGGTTCAGTTAGGGATACTCCTATCCCACCACCTGATTGGTCCGAGCCAGAAATCATGGACTTGGACACGCTCTCGATTCCGGTGTTGACTTTCACAAGGGCTTGGGTCGATAGACATGTATGCAGACTTAAGAGCAGATCGATCGCCCTTACTTATAGCTTGATGGGTGACCCAAGGCCGTTATCGGTGAAAAGGGGAAAACAGGTTGCTCAAACACCGGAAGCACAAGTGGAAGTACCAACCCAGCCGATACCGTTGAGGATGGAACAAGCATCACCTATGCACTCACAAACTCGGTCTTGGAGTTTGAGAGTGATTTCATTGTTTGCTGATCAGAGGGCAGGGTTGGGTGAAGAGCAAGAGCTTGAGGAGGTGGATCAACCCAACATCCGAGAATCAGATAGTATAAGCGTCAGTGTATCCAGGGCTGGCCAACAAGAAGAAGAAGATGAAACAGTGGCTGACACTCGTTTCCAACAGATGTTGGACATGACATTGGAGGAAGAGGAAAACACAGAACAGGGGACCCAAGGGTCAGGAGATACACAGCTCGTGGAAGAGGATGAGCCCAAGCAGAGCAGTGCAAGAAGAGAAGAGGTACACGAGGTGGAGGCAACGGAAGAGCAGCCCCTCGTCATTTGCAATCCGCAGCAGACGGTGCCAGATTGGCATTCAGACAGAATGAGAAGAGAACCCGAGGATGATACGGATCCGGCCATCGAGATGGAGGAGTTCCTTAGGAGGATCAGTGCGCCACCAGAAAAGAAAAAGGCCAGGAAGTTTTCAAAGATCTCGACTGATGAGTCAGGCTCTCGCACGCTTCAGGTGGCTGTTCCGAGGGAGGAGTATGATCGAGCCGAGGAGAGGCCCGAGAACTATGTGATCACCACCGTAGAGTTGGGTCGTCCTACGGGAGCCCAAATTGTCGAGGAGTTCGATAACTCCTATCAGGCGTTGAAGGATCAGTTGCTCCGCACGGAAGGGAAGTATAAGAAATTGAAGAAGGAGCACAAAACCTTGATAGGATATGTGCAGAGTCTAGCACGTCCAGGTGAACCGGCAAACCCAACAGTAGAACGTCCACCAGAGCTTCCGAGGGAGTCAGTTGTTGGCTTAGAAGATTTAAAGAAGATGGAAACGGAAGCAGACAAGTGGGTTAGCCATGTTCGTACTGAGACAGGGAAATTCATGGAGGACCTCGCCAATGCTTATCGGCAGGCCTCAAGTATTTTGGCACGGATTGACATGGTGGATCAGGCCTGGGGCGATACCCGCATCTATCAGACGAAGACTGTACTTCGTTTGGGGGCTTTGATGCATATACCTCTGCAAACTTTGGTGGATGGAGGTGTGATTCAGGATGGTGACAGGTATGATTTCACCAGCTGGTACTCCTCGGTGGTCACAGGCCGTGGATTTCACGATGCAGCAAGGTCAGATTCAGCCAGAGTGAGGAAAGCAATGGGTAACATCTTGGAAGGAGTCCTTAATACATTAGAAGCCATATTTGCTAGAAAGTTGGCCCCAGAGGAAATAACTGCTGATGGCTTGAAAGATAAACTGGCTCCATTCTTCTCAGCTGCGAGGTCGCTTGTCCTGGATGACTTTGAGAATGTCTCCACTTTCTCTAGTATTATTCAGCATACCCAGGACGCCTTAGCGGCATGGAAGAAGTCTTACATCCGGCACGGACAGACGGTAGCGGTCTTGGAGTTCCAGCTCAACCACATTCCACCGATTTCTGCCCAGGAGGTTGAAGCGGTATTGGCCCGGTTGATCGAGTTTGCTATCCGGGAGAAGGCCAGTGGGAACGCGCTGCTTGATGAAGATCTTCTTGATGATGGTAGTGGGCATTAATTGCTCATTATGATTCCTGCAGGGGAGTGGAGAATATTTTGTGCATTCATTGCCCACTCCTCTCTGTGGCGGTTTTTAGGGCAGAAACCCTAATCAGGGCATAGGTGACTCGATCTGAGCCCTTCATTGTAATTCAATCTGAGCCGTCCGTTGAAATGGGCTAGCTATAAAAGGGGCATCCCCCCTCATTTGTAATCTATTAGAATTAGAATTAGAATCAGAGATAGATCAGAGCTAGACAGAGATAGAAAGTGATTGAAGTTAAAGTAGAGCTAGGGGTTAGCTTAGTTGGAAAGGAAAGAAAGACTTTCCCTTTGAAAGTTTTTGCAAAAGATTGTTGTGTAAGACTCTCATGATATAAAGACTTCATTGATTGGTGACTTCATTTTGTGTTGTGGGTAGTTGACGAGGTCTTTTCGTCTTTCCGATTCAAATGGAGTAAAGTAAAGTAGATTTGTTTCATGCAAGTAGTTGTTAGCTGTGGAATGTGGTGTTTAATTTGAGCAAGTCTTCTCTCGTCCATACCACTAGCGGACTTGCTGACGGCTGGTTCGCCTTGCGTGGTCAACTGGAGTAATAGCGCTTAACTTCGATTGTGGCCCATATGTCCATATGCATCGTTGTGATGGTCTGAACATGTTGTGTCATGGTTTGAATATTTCTCTCATCCTTTGAAGATTGCACCAACTTTGTGGAAGTTGTCCGAAGGGAGGCAAAGCGGAGTTTGGTTTGAAGATTGTCCGAATTGATCTTCACATTCCACCCTTTAGAAGTAGATTGTAGACTTCCTATCCTTACTCCCTTTAAATTCAGCATTTTCCGGGTCAGTCCAGATACCAGAACAGTATTGTCAAATCTTTCATGTCCTAATTGCTTCACAAAATCAAACAACTACGTAAGTCCCCTTGGAATAATCCAGCAAAACACATCAACCAACTGAGTCTATTCGCAATAAAAGGAACCTTGGAGTCGAACACATGAACTTTCAAACAATCTTAGCATGTGGGACACTTTGATCAAGAGAGAATAGAGTGATCGTTGGACAACTTTATTCTGTGTTGATGTCGTCATAAAAACACGTCAACAATTCCCAGAGGAACGACCAGGTCTTCCACCGAAGAGAGTGTTCGATTTTTCAATCGACATTGTGCCAGGATCCGAACCAGTATCTAAAGTACCATACAGGATGACTACAACTAAGCTCATGGAATTGAAGACGCAATTGGATGAATTCCTGTCCAAAGGGTTAATACGACCTAGCGTATCACCATGGGGAGCACCAGTGATATTTGTCAAAAAGAAGGATGGTACATTACGTTTATGCATCGATTATCGAATGCTAAACAAAGCAACGGTAAAGAACAAGTACCCGTTGCCACGTATTGATGACCTCTTTGATCAGATGAAAGGTGCAGCTGTATTTTCAAAGATAGATCTGAGATTTGGATATCACCAGCTGAGGGTGAAGGATGAAGATAATTTCAAAACAGCATTTAGAACTCGCTATGGACATTATGAGTTCACAGTTCTACCATTTGGTTTAACCAATGCGCCTGCAGCCTTCATGAATCTCATGAATAGTGTTTTCAGAGATTACTTGGATAAATTTGTGTTAGTCTTTCTAGACGACATATTGATTTACTCCAAGAATGAAGAAGAGCATTGTAAACATCTTGAGATGGTGTTACAAAGGTTAAGAGAGCACAAGCTTTATGGGAAAATGTCCAAGTGTACTTTCTTTCAAGAAAGAGTGCACTATTTGGGCCATGTTATTTCAGCTGAAGGGATAGCAGTAGACCCAGCCAAGATAGAGGCAATTATGCAATGGCCTGTACCCAAGAATGTATCTGAAGTGAAAAGTTTTATGGGACTAGCTGGATATTATAGGAAGTTTGTGGAAAACTTTTCAAAAATTGCTTTCCCTATAACATCTTTGCAGAAGAAGGGTAAAAGATTTGCATGGAATGAGAAGTGCCAAGGGGCATTTGATCTTCTCAAGGAAAAATTGACCACCGCACCAATCTTAAAGGTACCAAATCCTGAAGGAAGCTTCACAGTCATAACTGATGCTTGTGGAGAAGGATTAGGAGGTGTGTTAATGCGAGAAAGACAAGTAATTGCTTATGAGTCCAGGAAACTAAAGCCATATGAAATGAATTATGCTTCGCATGATTTGGAATTGGCAGCAGTAGTACATGCTTTACAGATGTGGAGACACTACTTGCTTGGAAAACCATTTGAGTTGAAAACAGATCACAATGGTTTAAGATATCTCTTCACTCAACCTAATCTAAATGCTAGACAGAGAAGATGGTTGGAGTTAATTGCAGATTATGACTTTAATATTAATTATATTAAAGGAAAGGAGAATAGAGTTCCTGATGCCTTAAGTAGAAGACGTCATATTGCATCTATTGTGACAATTCAAAGCGACTTCAAGGAACAAGTGCTTTTGAAATGCAAAGAGGATGAATTCTACTTACAGGTTAAGCAAGCACTCATAGAGAATCCTCTAGACTCTAGGTATGAAGGATACCAATTCGAGTCCAGTGGGATATTGAGGTACAAGGATAGGATGTATGTGCCAGATATCAAGAAATTGAGAAATCTTGTATGGAAAGAGATTCATGAGGCACCATATTCTGGACATCCTGGAGTAACCAAGATGATGGCTGATGAGAAACCATTATATTTCTGTAAAGGAATGAAAGGTGATGCCGCAAATTATGTAGCTCAATGCCTTGAGTGTCAAAGAGTAAAAGCTGAACATCATCATCCAGTAGGATTGTTGTATCCTCATGATATTCCTGAAAGGAAATGGCAGGTTATAAGTATGGATTTTGTGCAAGGATTGCCAATGTCTAGGAACAAGCATAACGCCATTCTGGTAGTAGTGGACAAGCTAACTAAGGTAGCACACTTCATACCAGGGAATCTAACCGATAGAGCACCGGTCATAGCAAGAAAGTTTGTACAGGAAGTTTTAAGGTTGCATGGTATTACTGAAAAGATTATATCTGATAGGGATGCACGCATCACTTCTAGGTTTTGGCAAACTTTGTTTTCTGCATTGGGAACGCAGTTAAATATTAGCTTGGCATATCATCCGGAAACGGATGGGCAAACTGAGAGGGTAAATCAAGTTATGGAAGACCTACTTAGGGTATATTGCATGGATCAGCAATATAAGTGGGAGGACTATTTATCCTTGGTCGAATTTGCATATAACAACTCGTATCATTCTACAATTAAAATGGCTCCTTTTGAAGCTTTGTATGGTCAAAAGTGTCGAACTCCTATAAGTTGGGATAAACTTGAGGATCGAGTAAGTCTTGGGCCAGAAATGTTAGCAGAAATGGAAGAACAAGTTAAGGTTATTAAGCAAAGGTTAGCATAGGCTAATAGTCGACAGAAAAGTTATGCAGATGCTAAGAGAGTGCCTCGAAGTTTTGTCATAGGTGACAAGGTACTTTTGAGAGTGAAACCTCACAAAAGTTCCATTAACTTTGGAAAGAATTCTAAATTGGCTCCACGTTATGTTGGACCATTTGAAGTCTTAGAAGAAGTAAACCCTGTAGCTTACCGGATCGCTTTGCCACCCACTCTTGCTAGAATGCATAATGTCTTCCATGTATCTTACCTTAAAAAGTATATTGCTGGAGATAATCATGTTATTGATTGGACTGCCTTACAGGTAAGGGATCCAGGAGTAATAACTCTCGAGCCCGTCAAAGTGTTGGAAATACGTAAGCTACACTTACGTAACCGAGAAGTCTCGCAATGCAAGGTTCAGTGGGACCAGTATGCGGAAGACTCAGCAACTTGGGAGGACTATGCGGAAATCCGTAGAAGATTTCCTGACATTCTTGAAGTTTTTGAGAATGCTGAACAATAAAGATTTTGTTTTGTTTTTATGCTTTGAATAATACTTTTGGTCATCGAGGACGATGAATCATAAGGGGGGGAGTATGTTACACCCCGGAATTTGTATAGTTACTATTCTAGTAATGCTTAGAGCATTTTGATTGTAAGGAAGGTTTTGAATGAATAAAATGTGATTGATCCTTGTTATCAATTTGAGAATCTGTTTACATGTTATGATTGGCTCATTCTGTATTCTTGATTGATGTTATTCTTGGATAAGCAATGAATAGAGGAAAGTAATTAGTCTTGTTTTATATATTTGATTTATATATACTACAAGTATTGTGAGCAATTGACTACCGTGGTTTTGTGCCATGGATGCAGGAACAGGAACTATTCCTCCAGGTGGAGGGGAAACATCACTCAGGAGAGGAACTTGGTCGGCTAACCGGTAAAGTTGATCATATGAGCATACACACACTTCACTGAGGGTTTTGGGAACTGAGTCAGATTGAGTTGTCATGATAAGTCATCCTTAGGCTTAGGAGTTTATGATTACTTCTTTACGCTTTATGAGTGGTGTTACTTGATTGACTGACTTCTGTTTTGTGAACCTTGAATGTGAAATGTGAACTGATAAGCTATACTGATGCCTGGAATTTACAGTTAAATGTATATATACATGTTTGTGCAATTACGTATATTAAAGGTGCTCTGACTAGCCTATAATACACGTAATTGGATAATTGGAAATAAACATGTATAGATATGTTTAAATGTAAATGTGGCTATATTTATAAATATATTTAATATAGACATTATTATAGTTTAATCGATAATGAAATATATTGGTATATCTATATTAATATTTGGATATTATATAGATATATTCATATATTTTAATAAAGGTGAAATAAAAACTATAATGGTTTATATTAAATATAGTGTTAAATGTATTTATAACATTTTAAATTATATATTAAAATGACTTTGCCTTGGAAATATTTGAAATGGACTTATATAGTCATTTGGTAATTATTTGCATTTACCATATGGAATAAAGGAATTTCAAAATTTAAAACCATTGGAAATATATTGGAAAATATTAAAGGAAATGTAGTAGTTTGAAACTATAGACTTTAATGAATTTTAAATCAGAAGTTTGAAGAGCTGAAAATCGCGGATTTCTCAATGGGAAGAGATCGCGCGACTGTTTGAGCTTGAAACAATGGAAAAATGGCAAGGAAGAATCCCGCGCCCAACTCGCACATTATGGACCTGGTCGCGGATGTTTGTACGCCACCATTCTGGGCAGAAGGAAGCCAAAAACGTCTGTGTGTAACCCTTGACATTTTCAACAGCGAACTTAAAACGCCATTTGTTCATACAATCCGCCATTTTTGAGGGCATTTTCAGTGACTATGCCTATACGTGGATGTTTCACGAATTCGCCATGTGAGAGTTGAAGCATTCTTCGAAAATAAGGTTGATTCATCACTTAAATTTGCTAAGTGTCTGGTTATTTGTTTGCCACTGCACATTTTGACAATGTCAATAGGAGAGGTGTCGAATTCTCATGCCTACAATGTAGTAAACATGAGAATTCGAAACCTATATAAAGAGGTTGCTCTCATTGTTAAACTTACCACTTTCCTCTGCATTTGGAGTTACGAATTTCACTGCTATTTAGACTATAAAAGCCATATTTCACCATCACTACTGTTGCATTTCCTGTGAGTTGCAAACCATCATTGCTATTTAGATTGTGAGAGCCATATACAATTTTGTGAAAGCCATCTACAATTTTGCTGAGAGCCATATATCATTTTGCTGTGACTGTATTGCTGAGAGCAACATTCCCTCATTACCGAGCTGCATTTACTTGAGAGTTGTATTTGTTCATGCTGTGAGAAGTAGCTGGTAAAGGCTGTGAAGAACGGTGGAGGAAGAGCTGAAACTACCGATCAAACTCATTTCGTAGCAAGGAAATCAGGCATGAGAAATGTCTTTGTAGAATTTCTGTCATTGATTTAAAAATGAGTTATTTGTTTGCTTGATTATGCTTTGCATTATGATGTAGTATGAAAGGAAAAATATTAGAAAGCCTCTACTTTTTTAAGGAATTGTATTGAATTGGGAACAGCTTAATTTCATTAGAAAGGCTTATTGAATTAAGAAATAGCTTAAGAGCTTGTTGAATTGGAAATAGCTTAAAAGCTTGTTGAAATGAAATAGTTTGATTTCATAGGAGAGTTTGAAAAGGAATAGCATAAAAGGGAAATGTTTGATTACTTCTTAATAAAAAGTACTTTATGTCTTGTATTACTTGAATACTGCTTGAACTCCTTAAATAAAGGAAAAGGAACTAGTTATTAAATACTAGGACGAGGGTGGATTCAGTACCAAGGTAGTCTAAAGCTTTAGAGTTAAATAGGTTAACTAGAGAAAGCTATGTACTCCATGGATAAAGATTTCCATGTTAGGAAGTACCAAAGGGACCCCTTGTTGATTGTACTCCATTTCCTGTTTAAGTAGTTGAAGTAGGAAGTCTAGGGTGATTGACTACCCACGGAAAGGACTCAACCTACGCGTAGAATAAGGCAGCCTTAAGTCAAACTGAACCTGACTTAGTGCAAGTGATAGATGACCGTCAGTTTAAGTACTGCCGAAATGCTTTGGCCAAAGTAGTGTAGTATACCTAACGTCCACTTAGACTGTGAGACGAATTACACTGTCAGTTCACAATAGTCCAGGTTACATGCTAGATTGAGATTGTGAGGGCACAAGGATTTAGTTATGTAGGATTACACACTATGCTCAGTTGGTCATACAAAATCGGTTACCCAACCAATCTCTTTGTAGAAAGGAGGGCCGTCTACTTAACAGTAAACGTGCGGGGGACCGCAATATAAGTCCGTGGTTGGTGGAAAAGCACCTGAGTAATGTTTCTCCTCCACAGTAGACTTCTGATGAACCAAGGTTTGAAAAGGAAGATCCTGGACAGTCTTATTCCTATTTGCTCAAAAGCTTTCGAGCTATGTTTGAAACTTGTAAGATTCTTACCTTGCTTTTTAATTGAAAGAAAAGTAATCATGAAAGCGTACTCTGTTATTTACTTGGAAAAATAGAACAATGATGTATTGTGTCATTTATTTCTTTATGATGAAATGTTCAATTAGAATGAAAAGAAAAGTTATTTACTTTGTCATTATAAGTGTATTTCCTTGTATCTTATTAGTGAAAGTAGAAAATTTTTGTTTACCCGATTTGGGGGTCATTACAAAAACTTTCCATAGAAACATCACCGAAGCGTTTTGAGCTTAGCTTTCGACACCTGGCACCTGGCCATCTTCCATTGATGAGCTCAGAAAACCTAACTTCTCACTTGAAAAAACGAAAATTACCCACCAGGCTTAAACTGAGTTTTAACTGAAACAAACTTCATTGTTGTGATCATGAAGCAAAATAAGCCAATCAAAACAAATTTCAGCCAATTCTGACAAGTTTCAATTTTTAGGGTTTTTGACCTAAAAACAGGGGTCCAGAAACCCTAATTTTCAATTTTTCCAAATTTTGCCAGTATCTCTGTGGCATCACACTGACTCAAAGGCCATACTTGAATTGCCCAAAAACTGTGTTTTGACATCATTTTAACAAGGTTTAGACCATTTTAAGCAAAATGCCTTAATGAAGCAAAAAATTTGGTTTGGGTACAACAGTTACGACGGAACGTCATAGAATTTTCACTTAGCAAGAAATGTTGAAAATCTTACGGAGAAGAACATCGGAATTGTTACTTATGCTCAAAATGGATATATTGAAGTTGAGACTCTCCTATATGATTAAGAAATCATGGAGCTAAATGTTCATGCTTGATGATTAGGCATGCAATTAAATTTGTTATCATCTAGAGATCAACATGACTGAACAAGGATTAATACTCAAAATTAGTACCAAATTATATTGGAAAAATTAAATTGAGTTAAAAGATGAATTATATGTTTAAAATAATCCAAGAACAGAAGAAATCCGCGGTATGGATGTCCTAAGACAAATGGGAGTTATCTCCGCAAAACTTATAACCATTATTACATGGAAATTAATGATGGCGTGAGATCAAAATAGGTTTTCACTTAGTCAAAGGATAGACTATTATTGGATATAAAAGAACGTATGAAGACTCAGGAGTGGAATAAGGAAAGGAATGTCAAAACTAGGACATCGGAATGACAAAGGGAATTGTCGAATGAGGAACCACTATAACCTAGAAAAGATAGAGTAAAAAGCTGCACTAAATGTAGCAAGATAATGTCTAGTATACCAGGAAATGAAGACCGGATGTCATCATGGGTAGGACATGTAACTCTCTTGGGATTCCAGAAGGAAAATGGTAGAACACAATACAGATCAATCTGTCTATGTTAGTAGAACTAACATAATGTTCTAGTGGATAAACTTATTGAAGTAACCAACACTTTTTGGAAACTTGACTTATAGGATTTTAGTCTTAAATAATATATTGTGGGCAAGTAGTTGCTTAGTAATCCTGAAAAGTTACTTCAATTTAGCAAATAATGATAGGGTTGTATAAACCATGATCATACTATGAAAGCATTCAGTTGAGCGAATGTGCAATATATTATTATTGTCAAGTAAGCAAAATGGTAGACTAAATCTGGAAAGATTTATAAACTTCAACAATGAAGTTTAGACCATTATATGAAAAGAAAAGGTTGGAAACTCTATTAAGCCTAAATAAGCTTAGAAATAGGGTAAACCATAAACTTGATAGAATGTCAAAAGGAGTAATAGATCAAAGTGATCAATGAAACTTTGTCGATACAAAGCTTAAGTATGAAGCGGTATCAAGATTTGACAAGTGTCCAGAAGCAATGATATGCTCAAGATGGACAAGTAATCAAAAGAAAGTACTTTATGGTAAGTAAAACGGATGTGTAAGTGATGGACGTACTCAGTTTATGAGTTGTCTAAAGGTGTAAATACCAAAGGGAAAGGATGGGACCCACGGTGTAGTGTACAATACATCGACATTTCCTTTTCTATTGGGATTATACTAAGGATGAATTCATGGGCCAATGATTTCCAATCACTATGTATAGTTATTATTATATATTGGATGTGTATGTGCAATAAAACTCTTGGGAGAGTAAGTATGTGTGGGGCATACAAATTTTCCCTATGCGATAGTGAGGACACCCGAAGCAAGGTCTAGGAAGGACAAGGGTACTACATAAGATGAAGGTTTTGTAAATCTTACGTATTTTGAGAATTGTAAGTAAAACTTTATTTGAGTTTAACTGTATGTTAAAAGGCTATAGATCATCCGGGACGATGATTCACAAGGGGGGAAGTATGTTACATCCCAAGTTATGAGGCTACCATTTACTATTACTATATAAGGTAAATATTAATGTAATGTGAATTCTCGAGATGCTTATACCTTGTTGTCAATATGTATGTTATCTCATTTGACGCTGTTTCGTTTGATGTTATCTCAATTGATGTTATTCATGGTGAAATATTGCATATATGTGAATAGAAGGTTATTGAAGTATTGTTACTATAACTCTAAAAGATGTGTATATATATGCTGCTTATTGTTGTGAACAAAGGACTACTAAGGTATGTGCTAATGGTTGTGAAAGATACCCTCTCAATTTTTTCTTAATTTTCAATATCAAATACAATGTAATCATGCATCCATAAAGGTTAGCTCCAAAACAAAAACAATGCGGAATAGTAACTCTAACCAAGAATGCGCCCTAAGACCCGATGAGGGAGGAGGGGCGAGCATATGATCAAAGGATCCCTAGGATCTAATTAACTCAATAACTGAACTGATTACAATTGAGAGAGAAGAATTAAACTCAACACCAAGAATGTTCACCAAGATCCTTGGAAGGTGAGGTGATAGCATATGGTGGAGTACTAATTACAAAACTGAAAAAAACTTAGGCGGATAACCAGCTACGAGAGATTTTCCACACTTCCACTTAAACAGTGGAAGGAATGAAATTACAAATAAACAATTCATCCACTGCGACAGGCATCCACTCAAGAGTGGGGATTCACCACTTGACAGTGGGTACAAGAAGGCTTAAAAAATTCGTTTCTCCACATTGGCGGTATACCATCCAGGGGTGCTTAATGTGAAATTAAGAAATAATTGCAGCAATAATAAACTGGAACAGTACTACTGTTTACAGTTTTACAATATGACAAAAGCGCTGCAAATTACATGAATATTACAATAATTTCAAAGCACCAAGATACTGGATGATTCCAAGTTAGATATCAACAATACTTGATGAAGAAAAGACTGGAAATTCAAACTGAAACAAATCTGATATAAAATTTGCAATTCTGGAAATGAATTACCAGCAACTGCAAACTCACTTAAATGCTCCTAACTTCACCAAATTACCTCCGAATTGACTGAAATCTTTTGCAAAGGCTCTCTAGGAGTATGGCGCCCAAGAACAAATCAGAAAATAGCATCAAATCCTCCTCATTTATTTGGCATGAATCCCAATGTGCTCTACTCTAAGAGGGTATGGCCTGGCTGGAAGGGCGATTTTTCTCTTAAAAATCAGGTTCTTTGAAATTAAATCTCAGCTTTCATGGAAAGGGTCGCCCATGGTCAACAATCACATAGCACAAATGCCCAGAATGAAATAAAATTTATTCACAAAGCTGCTAACAAAATTTGATTTCAGCTGTATGTGAACCAACAACATTAAAACTGGAAATTCTCACCAATATTTTCACTTTGATGCACAATATGCACTTCTAGATGAAGCACATTCTCAAACAACCATCTAGGGTACCATAGTTTCAAGCCCGAAGAATGGAGTAAACTTGCTAAGCTTTCCCTTAGCCAGATTCTAAAATTAATTCAGCAGCATAACTTTACAACATTTTCCAAGATAATAAATGAGAGAGCAAAGGCCTTCTTTTATAAGTTTTGAGGTGACCCTTCAGCTTCTCCATAAAAAACTCCCTTTCTTGCTCTTGAAAAAAAAATTTAATTTTTAAAATATTTCTTCCCTCTTATTTTGGTGTCCAAATTTTAGAGAGATAATAAACTTTTAATAAAATAATAACCATCTGCAAAGTGGCATCCCATCCTTAAAATAATTAACTAACTTTAGAAATATTAAATATTTCTCTCATGAGACATCCTCGCTTTTATGACCACTTTTAAAAACAACATGAAGTTATTATGCTAGGCCAAGGTCATAAAATCTTAAAATCATTAAATGATTTAAATAAATCATTTATTCACAAATGCACCTCAAAAAGCCAAATTAGGGAAAACTCAACTGCTCCACTCAAAGTGAAAAGCTTACTATGTTGTTGCCGACTGGAGTCCTGCTAAAAATAAAAATAGAACTTACTAAAAACAATAAATTCTGAAAATTTGATCCGCTCACTTCGCATGTCGTACCATTGCAAAGCTCTCCGAAAACCCAGAAAGAATCCGCACTCCAAATCTCGAAACTCCAATGTGCTAGCTAAAAAAAACAAGTTCCGGAAAAAGTTGTGTGATGGAGATGCATGTCACACCATTCTGAAGCTCTCCAAAAACCCAAAAAACATCACCGGACATGCATCAGGAACTCATACATGCAAACCCTCAAAACTGCTCCAGAATCCCAATAGCATAGGAAACCCTAATTTTACCTCTAACAAGCCTACGGGCTTCCGGAAATAGGCTATCAAGCATTGAAGGGTGAATGGAAAAAATGGGGACATTACAGTCCGCCCTTCCCGAAATTGTTTGTCCTCAAGCAACTCAATTGGCATTCCAAAATCACTATGCCAAACCAACTAAAACTGAACATGGTCCCAAGGTCCCAAATCAACCTAGGAGATCGATAGCACCAACTGATGTAAGCACTGCACTGATGCCAATACAAGAGACCACCAAATGAAAACTAAACTAAAATACCATGGGAAAAAACTCCAGAAAGCCAACATTGGCTTCCCCATCCTCAGCTGCTAAATTGTAAACCCAAGTGATTCCAGGATTCCAAATCATTCTCAGGAACACTGCTCCTCTAATCCATTGCGCTACTCTGATTAAAACATCAAGGTGGAGCAACATAACTCAATCCACAAAAGATGATGCACCAAACATGTCAGTACCCGAGTCCCATATTAGTTTGTAAGACCTCCAAATCTCGCTGTCATAATTCTAATTAGCAACAAAAATATTTTCA
Organism: Sequoiadendron giganteum; assembly: GCA_007115665.2. Taxonomy (NCBI): domain Eukaryota; kingdom Viridiplantae; phylum Streptophyta; class Pinopsida; order Cupressales; family Cupressaceae; genus Sequoiadendron; species Sequoiadendron giganteum. The sequence goes on along the minus strand of CM021102.1, from coordinate 86,537,030 downwards.
AACAAGTCACCAAACCAATGCCAAACAACGAACCATGCTCCATACTCCATCTCAATCCAAAGGAATATACATTCACTGGAAAGACTCCAAGAAATCTTCACATTTTTTACTTCATGAGCCTTAATTTGAAAAATCAAGTCAACTAATAACTCGCTGCCCCAAACAATAATGTATGAGATATTATGAATTCCGCTGTTTATTATCAAAGAACAACCCATATTTGAATTTTGACTATACTAAATCATTCCCTTGCTTAGTTGAGGCAAACCTTCAATCCAAATAAAAGATGGGGAGACCTGAAATTGAACTAACCAACTGTCAAACAGGTCTGAAATAATCATCTTGAGATCTGATTTTTGAGAAATCAGCATCCAAGAGGGTAGACAGCAGCTGCAACAAAAGAATTTTTCATCAAATTTGACATAACTGCTCATGAACAAGGCTGGTGGCACTTTTAGCAAGGGTCCCCATGCCACCACAAACCAACTTCTAATCATATTTCCTTTCCAGAACACCAATTTATGATCAGAAATAAAGAACCAATGACCAAGAAAGAAGGAGGCAACAAACATAAAACTGAAATTTTGACACTTATCACTCCATCCAACCTTCTTTTTATGCATACCATTCTTCATAAGAATTACTTGAGATCCCAAATACTGATTTTCAATTGAAGACTTTTCCCAACACAAAAGCCAATAATCACAACTACATTTAGAAGACAATGTGTTGGTTTAACCCCTTTAAAATTTTCAATATTACCTTGCCCAATAATGCCAAGATCCCAAACCATCAACAATGAAGAACCATTTCTCAGACGGAGAACTGTTCTCACATGAATCCTCTTATTTTCTCATTCCATCTGAATAATAACTTCTTGAAACTCCAAGAAGTAATCAAGAAACCTAAGTTCGTTAAAAAAATTGAATCCAAAATCTTCTGTCATATATTGCCGTAAAGATTCCATGAATCCTTCATTAAATATAATTTTGGAATCAGTTATTCTAAGAGAAGATGAAGACATAGTGAAATCTAACAAGAACCTTACAAGCATCCTCATCAAATAATAAATAAAGTCCTCATCAGTATGCCAATCAACTCTTTGTTGTTGAATCAAAAGAACATCTTCATTTCTTAATGTTCCTTGATATACCATTCCTTGTTGAATGGATGTACTAAAAGCAGCAGTAGATTCCTCTTCATGTAGCTCTCGAACCACCTCTCCACTACTCAAAGACCAATTGAAATTTCTTCTTTCTTCGATATTACCTGAAGAAATTCCTTCTTTATTTTCAAAAAAACAAATTTCATAAATCCTGCTAGCATCTTCTTCATACAAAATATTGTCAAATGCTTGAAAAACTTGTCGATGAGAATTTGAATGCTTCGGTTTCTCGGGACAGCATTCCAAATCATATATTTCTTGTATGAGATCAAGCTCATCAAGAATTACCTGAAGCTCCTCTACTCTTCTTTTGTTTTCTTGCTCTCATGAATATTGAACAACAGAAATCTGATTCTTTGCTTCAATTAGAGTCTCATGTACTTCTTGCAACCTGGCTTTGGTGAGCTCATTACACTCCAATGCCTTGTTGGCAATTTTGGCCACTGTCTTTAACACGAATGATGTGCAAAAGACTTGATTTGATTTCCTCCAAGGCAAACTTAATGAACTTCATATCAGCAATGGAAATGCAACATACATCTTCTCCTCTAGGCACAACATAAGTCAAATTTTCAATGTGCCAATGCAATTCATCAAACTTTGACAGAACTTGAATTCCATTTTCAACAGTTTGTGATCTTGAACTGCAATCTTTATATGTTGGCTGAGATGATGTAGAACAGCTTTGATGGACAAAGATTTCAAAAATTGTTTGAGTTGCACTCCCCAACTTGTCTCGCATGTGATGGACACTCTTGATCATTCCATCCATAGTGCCTTCCAATTCCTTAGCTTTTTTCCTTAGCTTGTTTTCAGGTTAAGAGAAATTTGCCTTATGACTACTAGAAACATCTCTTTCCACTTTGTTTTCTACACATGATTCAAAGGAGTCAGTCAAATCAACTTTGTAGTGGGAAGGGACTTTAGCTTCCTCTTTCTCTTGGCTTCCAAACCAGCATTCTCCCGAATTGTGAGAATGTAATTCGCTGGTTGAACACATATCTTCTACCTGTTGTACCCCAAATTAAAATTTTCGCTACACTTAGGCATTTTGAAGAAATGAGTCAAAATACTGTTAAATCTGTCAAAAAGGTCAAAATTGGGGTTTGCATGTCTTGCATAGGGGTCAAAAACTTGAAATTTTCAAAATCCGAAAATTTGGGTCAATTTAGAACGATCAAACCAGCAATACCCAGATTTCAGTTTTTCATCCCTAAATTTTAGGATTTTTTTTTTTAGCAGTTTTCTAAAAATAGAAACTTTTTCTGGGTTTTTCTGGGTTTCTCAATCAAAAAACCATAGATGAGGATATTCATGTGCTAAACACAAATTCTCATAAGAAAGGTAAGAAGAAAAACTTCAAGAGAAAGAAGAATTCTTATGGAAAGGGATCATTCAAGAAAAGGAAAGACATCTCCCAAATACAATGTTTCAGATGTGATCAATATGGACACTATGCAATGAACTGCCCTGACAGAACAAAACAACAAGCACCCTTTGCTAAAGTTGGAAAGACAAATACAGAATATGACTCTGAAAAATTTGTCTTCTACTCAGCATTATCAAGTCAAGCATCAAACAAAGTCAACAACTGGGTAATTGATAGTGGTTCATCAAGGTACATCATAGGGTTCAGAGAACACCTAGATACTATGATAGAAGAAACTGACGAAGAAGTAACTATTGGGGATGATTCTGCACATCCAGTAAGGGGGGTTGGAACTTGCACCATAAATTTGAAATCTGGCCTCTCCCTACAACTCATTGGAGTATTGTTTGTACCAGGAATAAAGAGGAATCTAATATCCATTTCTACTCTTGAAGACAACAGATATAGGGTAATCTTTATGGATGGAAAAGTTTTGGCATGGCCAAAGAACTCCACTATAAAGAAAGCACAAACTATAGGTATAAGACAAGGATATCTCTACAAACTGTGCACTGACTCTAAACAAGCTCATATTCATGAGACTTCTGATTCAAATGAGATTTGGCATCAAAGATTAGGACATATTCTTTTCCATGCCCTACCCTTTGTAGAAAAATTAGTAACAAGATTGCCCAAACTAGAACAAATTCATGAAGGAGCATACAAAGGGTGTGCCCTAGGGAAGAATACAAAGAGAACCTTCCAAAATAGTTTTAGTAAAACCAAAAATGTGTTAGAACTAGTACACTCTGACTTATGTGGACCCATGTTTGTACCCTCCATGGCAGGATTTTTATATTATGTAATATTTGTAGATCACTTCTCTAGGAAGACCTGGATATATTTTCTTAAGTGTAAAGAGTCAATAGAAATCCTTAAAAGGTTTAAGGAGTTCAAAGCACTTACAGAAAACTTCTCCGAGAAGAAAATCAAAATACTAAGAATAGACAATGGGAAGGAATACACCTCAGAAATCTTTAAGGAATTTTGTGTAAATGTTGCGATTAAGAGGGAGTTTACTGTAGCCTACAATCCTCAACAAAATGGTGTTGCTGAGAGAAAAAATAAAACTATTGTAGAAGCTGCTAGAGCAATGTTGTTTGACCAAAACATAGAAACCTCATTTTGGGCAGAAGCCTCTAGGACAGTTGTCTACATCCAAAATAGATGTCCCCACTCACATCTAGATAACAAGACTCCTGAAGAAGCATTTACTGGTATAAAACCTGACATAAGTCACTTAAGGATCTTTGGTTGCCCTGTCTACATTCATGTTCCTAAAGAAAAGAGATCTAAATTAGAACCTTCTGGAAAGAAAGGGATATTTGTGGGCTATAGTGAAACCTCAAAAGCCTATAGAATATACATATCCGGACAGAAACAAATTGAACCAAGTAGGGATGTCATATTTGAGGAAGACATTGCTTTCAAAAGGGCAAAGAGTTCAAATGAGATAGAAATTCAAGATTCTCCTGAAGTCTTGGAGGAGGATCCTGCTCCTGAGATTTAGAGGGAGTATCCTGAAAAAATCATAAATGAAAACCAAACTGCTCCAGAAGAAAATCCTAATAACAACAACAAGACGAGACCACTTTGGGCTAGAAAGATGATTAAGGAAGCTGAGAATTATACAGCACCCAAAGGTACTTTTAGAGAAAGTGAGAGACCCAAAAGATTCTCAAGCTATGTTGCCTTAATGAATGATATCATTAGTTCAGAACCAACGAGTGTTACGGAAGCTCTCAAACATCAAGTGTGGAAAGATGCGATGACAGAAGAGTATCAGTCCATTTTGAAAAATGATGTATGGGATATAGTACCTAGACCAAAAGAGAAATCTGTTGTCTCTTCCAAATGGCTCTTCAAAATCAAACATGCTACTAATGGCAGTATAGAGAAACACAAGGCACGTTTTGTGGCAAGAGGTTTCTCACAAAAGGAAGGTATTGATTATGAAGAGACATTTGCACCTGTTGCCCGGTACACCTCTATGAGAGTAGTAATAGCTATTGCAGCAGCTAAAGGCTGGAAGATCCATCAAATGGATGTAAAAACTGCCTTTCTGAATGGGACCATTGAAGAAGAAGTCTATTTAGAGCAACCTCAAGGTTTTGTGATACCTAAAACAGACTCACATGTATGCAGATTGAAGAAAGCTCTATATGGACTTAAACAGGCTCCCAAAGCCTAGTATGAAAGAATTGACAGCTATCTTTTGGGACTAGGATTTTCCAAAAATGATGCAGATCCAAATCTCTATTTTAAGGTAATTAAAGGTGATATGCTAATACTAATTTTATATCTTGATGACCTGTTAATAACAGGGGAAGATCACCTTATCACTCAATGTAAAAAAGGACTTGGCTTCAGAATTTGACATGAAAGACTTGGGCATTTTACATTACTTCTTGGGGTTAGAAGTCTGGCAGAAATCAAATGGTATCATCCTAAATCAAGGGAAATACACTATTGATATTCTGAAGAGATTTGGGATGTTAGACTATAGACCCATGTCTACACCTATGGAAACCAACTTACACAAATTGAAAGAAGCAGCAGCAGAATCAAAATTTGCAGATCCTACTCTCTATAGACAGATAATTGGATCATTAATGTACTTGGTTAACACCAGACCGGATATTTTCTATGCAATGAATGCCCTAAGCCAGTTTATGTGTGAGCCGAAGGAGATTCACCTTGTTGCTATGAAGCATATATTGAGATACCTTCAAGGTACTATTGGATATGGTCTTAAATACAAGAATGACAACCTAGACTTACATGGATACTCTAATTCAGATTGGGCTGGAAGTGTAACCGATCGGAAAAGCACATCAAGATGTTGCTTCAATTCAGGATCGGCTATGATCTCTTGGATCAGCAGGAAACAGTCCTCAATGACACAAAGCTCAACAGAAGCTGAATATATTGCAACTTCTATGGGGGCAAGAGAAGCAGTATGGCTTCGGAAATTGCTTGTGGGATTATTCGGTGAGTCCTTGAATCCTACTATTATCCACTGTGACAATCAGAGTTGCATTAAGCTTTCAGCGAATCCAGTATTCCATGATAGATCAAAACATATAGAAATTCCTTACCACTATGTGAAAGACATGGTAGAAAGGAATGTGATCTAGTTGGAGTATATTACTACAAATGATCAAACAGTAGGCATTCTCACCAAGTCTCTCTCCAAAGTTAAAGTTGAACACTTCAAGAAGAAACTTGGTATGGTTGAAATGTAAATTATTATTGAGATTGAGATTGTTTATTTTGTACTAATGTATTTAGAAGATGTTTAATGTGTAAACTCTTTTGTCATGTGTGTGACTCCATGACTTTATGGGCCCTCTGTCCCCCTGTGTACATTATTGAAAGGTGACGATCTTTCTAATAATGAACACTTGTATTTGACATTGTAAAGTGACGACTCTACAATGATTAGTTGCACTATCATGATAGATATCATGTGACTTGATATCTGTGGATGTGTCATGATAGTATCTCATGGACATTTTGATAGATATCATGAGACTTGATATCAGTTGAAGATCATTATGATCCTTATGAGATAATCATGGTGGATAAATGTATCCGTGGATATGCCATGATTTATTATGGTAGACATCATGAGACTAGATGTTAGTGCACATACCATAATGAAGATGTGTTATGAAGAATGTCATGTGACTTGACACTTTTAGAAGCATACCATATCTCCTGATATCACGAGTAAGGTGATATCACTATATACTTGGTTAGAGTCATCTTCCCTAGCTAAGAGTGAGTGTTGAATTAAGGTAGCTTCGGTCAGAGATAAATGATCATTGAATTTTATTCAACATCATCATTTATATATATTGAATCGCTACATCCAAGTATATATGTTCGATCTGCAAATAGAGATTATTACTTGCAGATTATTTGAATCCCAATCAATTATCATTTTCATTGATCACTTCCAAATCGAATATTATTATCTATTTATTTATGCATGTTAAGTTCAGATCGAACTTGTAAATATAACTGATTGTCAAAGAAACTAACACCAATTGATAATCAGGTAGTTAGTTAAGACGTAGTGGCATAAATAATGGGACGTGTCTCCCATTTAGATATTTAATATTATTTCAATCCTCTTTTGAAGACATTGAAATCGATACATGTTCTACACTGGAGGATCGAATATCAGTAAGACAAGATCAGACTTAGAAACTTCATGATACATTCAACCAAGATTTGAATTGACATCCACTCCAGAATTTCAAGTTCATTATTCTGTTTATAATCTAATAGATTTAATCATATTTAAAAGAGTTTTTCATTGTCGCTTTTGATGTTTCTCAATTCATTCACTTTTTCTCCTTTGTTCAGCCTGCGACATCTAATGACTACTTGCTTTGATGGACGTGCTGATGGTTGTGTTGGAAAGCTTGATCAAGTCTGACGAAGTCACGTTGGAGGCACCTTCTGCAAATTCACTAATCTGACACCTCAAAAACTTGGGTGCCCTTCTTCTCCAAGGGCACCCAGATTCACCAGACTTAGCTATTTTTACTTCTTTCACCTTCAAAATTCCAAAACAACCCTCTGTGACCCTTGTTTGATCTGAGATTCTGGTTGACTAGATGGTTGGGTGATCGTGCTGATTGATTCATTGCGGAGCCGGGAGGATTCTAAGCAACAATGGCCTAGAGGCAGAAACCCTAATTTTGACTTTTGATCCCTTGAAAAGTTGGGCGCCTTTCTCCTTCAGGGGCGCCCATGGCTGGCAGACTTAGCCATTTTATGCAACTTTCAACCTTTGCCTTGTTTGACATGCCTTCCTTGTCGTTGATTGCCGGAACAAAAAAAATTTCTAAGGCATGAAGGTTTGGGCGCCCAAATTGAGGAGGGGCTCCTGGATTCACCAACCTTAGACAATTTTTTGCATTTTTCAATTTTTCAATCTTCCTTTCTCCGTTCTTCGTTTCGTGCACGTTCCTCGTTGACATCTTCTGTTTGACGCTTGAATGTCTGATTCTGACAACTGGCCACTAACTAACCTCCATTGATGACCTTGGATCTCTGAAAAAGCTTCTGAAAAAGAAAAATAGACCCAGTAGGGTAAAACTGATATTTTTGTGATTCTGACCTCACCAGCCTGATGAGGAAGTATTTTGAGCCAATCGAAATCAATCTTAACCCTAAAAGCCAAACTTTCTATTTTTAGAAAATTTTACAAGTATCCATTTCTTGAGAAACCCAAAAAAACCTAGAAAAAGTATCTATTTTTAGAAAACTACTAAAAATAGAAATTTTCCTAAAATTTAAGGATGAAAAACTGAAATCTAGGTATTGTCGGTTTGATCGTTCTGAACTGACCTAGATTGTCGGATTTTGAAAAATTCAAGTTTTTGACCCCCATGCAAGACATGCAAACCCCAATTTTGACCTTTTTAACAGATTTGACAATATTTTGACTCATTTCTTCAAAATGCCTAAGTGTAGCGAAAATTTTAATTTGGGGTACAACAGGTTGAAAATAAAAAAAAAGTTGAAAATGATGAAAAAATGACTAAGTCTGAGAAGGATAGGCGCCTCTAGCCAAGAAGGGCGCCCAAAGAGCCTTGCCTTAGCCGAATTCTTCAAATTTTCAAAATTTGAAGAGGAGAAAAACGTTTAAGTACAATGCATAAGCTGAGGCTAGGGTTTTGAAGAGTTAAGGCAAAAGAAAGTTGATTTTCTCAAGACAAAACTTATTTAAGGCGCCTTTGTTTTTCATTTTTCATTATTTTCTTGCAGGTGGCGTCCAAGGAGAAGTGGAGCAGCAACTTAAAAGTTTTCTTTTTCAAGATTTGAGAGCTCAAACCTTCTTGTTGTGACCTTTTCCACACATCACCCCATCCAAGATGGGGACCCCCTAATTTTTGCTCCATTCTGGTCTTTTGGCTTTGCGTCTCTCTCTCTCTGGCCCTTCTGTCTTTTCGGGGATGTCCCATCGTTTGACCCAGGTTAAAGTATTGATTAAGTCTATGGAATTAGGGGTTTTTATCCTTCAGGCTTTTTAAGGTCAAACCAGGTTATCAAATTGGAATCTAAGCTTAGTACAGCAATCACAGGGCTTCCAGCAAAGTCTCACTGAATTTTTATCGAATTCTGACAACTTACTATTTATAGTAAGTACTCAATCGGGGACTGTTTCAACAGGATTTTGGAATTCTGTCAACTTTGACACATTCAGAACACATCAAGCTGCTTGCACGTGAATTTTGAGCCAGATCAAACAACTTGCTATTTTTAGTAGTTCAGGCTTCAGGAGCCATTTTCAGGGGTCAAACATATGATTCTTCATTGCATGTCCGAAGATTACTTCTGGGTTTCTCAAAACCTTCGCAACGATATAACATGCAAACCGAGACAATCACTTTCAGAGTTCAGGCTTCGGAGGCTATTTTTAGGGTTTGCATGCAGAATTCTCTAACGCATGTCCGGATATTCCTTCTGGTTTTTTCGAGAGCTTCGCAACAGTGTGACATGCAAGCAGAGAAGATCAAGTTTCGAGGACTTACTATTTTTGGCTAGTGCCCGCATGCAGACCAGTTTTCTGGGTTTTTCTAGGTTTCTTGAGATCCCACAAGCAATGTGACATGCAAAATCATCCGGCAATGGATGAGTCACTTTTCAGGAAGTTTCTATAAATAGCAGTTTCACCCCGGCCACCCAACACTTCAGTTCAGTGTACATAATGACATGCAGAAGAAACAAAGTCAAATGGAGACCGTTCGGGATACATGCAAGTCAAATTAGGGTTTCCACTTTTATAGGGGGTGAACTCCAGAAATGGCCAGAACGAAGCACCCCACCGACATCAGCATACTTCAAGGTACCTGCTGGCGAAATTTGAGCATAATCGGAGAACTTACTATTTTTAGTAAGTCAGGACACGGCTATAAATAGCAGGTATGCACCCGAGGTTGGCATGAACATGACACTCAAGTTATTAGGATCGGGCATAGCAAGTTTCAAGTCAAACGGAGCTACTAAAGATAGGCAACTTTGAAACTTACTATAAATAGCAGGTGGCTATAAATAGCAGGTCAAGGCAGAGGACTGGCAAAACAAGTTCACAAGGCAGAGAGTATCATATGGTGAAATTTTCAGGCAAAACGGAGCTATAGGGGTCGAAAATCAAGGGACTTTCTAAAAATAGCCTGACTTGCCCAAAATAGACGGTGAAGACGAAGGCAGGCAGAGGTATGAAAAAATTTTCTAAGTCTGGAAAATGAAAGTTGCCTAATGAAAATGCGCCCTAGTCAAGGTGATGAAGACTTAAAATATTCTAAGTATGGGAAATGAAAGCTCATGTGTGAAAATGCGCCCACCTCAAGATTGATAGCCTGAAATATTCTAAGTGTGAAATTGGAAGTCACACATGCCAAATGCGCCTTCACTTGAAAGTACCACCCTTGAAATGCGCCCATCATGGAGACCTCTTGAAAATTTCTAAGGCATGAAACAAAACCTTGACACCTAATATGCGCCCATGATGAAATCAAAAGTGAGCACATAGAAATGCGCCCAAGGGGTCAAGAGGGTAAAAAAAAATCTTATAAGGCATTGAGAATTTCCTAAGGCATTGAAATGAAAGTAGCCACCTCTATTTGCGCCCTCATCTTGAAGCCCACCATGCTATTTGCGCCCAAGGAAGGTGGTGATTAGTAAAACGCCTAAGGCATAAGATGAAAGTGAGCTAGTCAAAATGCGCCCACCATGGAAGAGCCTTGAGGAAATATTCTAAGGCGTTGGAAACAGAAGCTGCCTAGGCAAAATGCGCCCTCAAGTCAAAGAGAAATGACGTCAAAATTTCCTAAGGCAAAAAAATGGAAGTTCCCCTAGTGAAATGCGCCCATGATGAAGAATCAAAGTCTCACCTCTCAAATGCGCCCATGATAAAGATCAAAGCTTCACTAAGGAAATGCGCCCAAGGTTATTGGAGGCCTAAAAATGCCTAAGGCATAAAGTGAAAGCTTCCTAGGCAAAATGCGCCCACCTCAAGATTGATAACCTAAAATATTCTAAGTATAGAAATGAAAGTGGACATGGCAATTTGCGCCCTCAACTTGAAAGCTCATGTATGAAAATGCGCCCACCTCCAAGAAAGGGAAAGGAAGTCTAAAAGTGCCTAAGGCATGAAGTGGAAGTAGGGACATTGAAATGCGCCCTCAAATAAAAGCTTGCCACCCCAAATGCACCCAAGCTAGATAATGAAGTGGAGATAAAAATATGCTGAGGGAAGTAAATGGAAGAGCCCATGTGAAAATGCGCCCAGACTCAAGCTTGCCTCGCTGAATGCGCTCACCATGGAGGAGTTGACTGGAGAATTTTCCAAGGCAAGGCAAAGTATTCTTGAGGCGTGGGAAAATGAAAGGTAGAGGTGTGAAATGCGCCCATGAGTAATAGAGAGTCATAAACTAAGGCATTTGAAAGGCAGAAATAGCTTGGCATATCAAATGCGCCCAGCTTGTATGAGGAAGTTTAAAAATTCTCTAAGTGTTTGAAATGGAAGCACATGGTATAAAATGCACCCAAGCCACAAACATGATCAAGCAAACATAGGAAAATCTAAGGCTTGGAAAATAGAAGTGCAAGGCATAAAATAGAAGTTCAACATGTATATGCACCCATCTCCGGCAAGCTCTTGAAAACGCCTAAGTAATGAAGAGTTTGCCTAAGTTAAAAACAAAAAAAAACACCAAGGAAGAAAATGTTTGAATTTTTCCTAAGTAAAGCAAATATTCCAACACATGAAAGTACGCCCTTGATATGGATGAACTGGAAATTTTCAAAGGCATTTAAATAGAATTGGCAACTTGAAAATGAATATTTTCCATGGGTCAAGTGGAAAATCAAATGAACCCGTTCAAAAGGCACCCATGGGTCGGGAAATTTTAAAATTAATTTCCTAAGGGAAATTTTAATATTTTCAGAAGAAATTCGTTTTGCCTAGATTATTTTCCTAACGGAAATTAAATCTTAGAGGATGAGTTATTTCGAACAAGCAAGTGATTTTAAATCACCCGGAGTTGAATATTTTAAAGAGAAAATTTAAAATGTCTAAGGCAAATTTTATGAAATTGAGGATTTAAATGACAAACATTTTAAAAGTTGGAAATGAATCTACAACTCCCACGAATTTTTTCGAATCAAATTTATTTAAACACTGCAAAGAATTTTAAATGGAGTTCTCAAACAAATCAGAGTGATTTTCTTGCGAGTTGTTTAATTACCAGCAGTTAACTGGCAAACTAGAAAGGAAAATTCGAATTTTTTACAAGGAAAGAATCTTCATTAATGGCAACTGCCATAATGACTGGCTGACGACTAGCCCACTACTGCGCCTGAATTAGAAGATGCCGAACGGAGAGAGTGGAGAATTGATGAAGGTGCTAAAAATAACCCCAGCACTAATTGGCAGGATTCTTCGAAAAGAATTATTTAAACAGTCTCTCCTCTCATTTCTTCTCACATTTTTCGAAGTTGAGTTGCTGAAGAAATTCTTGAGAGATTGAAATATTTTCAAGTTGCTGAGAAGAGAAGTTCTTTGAAAATTCTATTTTTATTTCGAAGTGTTGAGTTGCTAAGGAAGTTCTTGAGAGATTGAAATCTTTGAAAGTTGCTGGAAGTGAGCTTGAGTTTTCTTTTTTCGAAGTGTTGAGTTGCCGAAAGTGCGAAGTTGTTGGAGGATTTATTTCTCAAGTTGGAGAGATTCTCAAAGTTGCTGCAGATTTTACTTGTTCAAGTTGCTGAAAGATAGTTGCTGTTCGAGTTGAGAAGAAATTCGAGTTTTCCACACTAGCAATGATCTCTTCGTTCTTCAAGTTGCTGAAGTTGAAAGTTAAAGGTTGGCAGAAGTTGAGGCAAAAGATTTAATTAATTTTGTGATGAGAAAGTTGTCAATTTGCTGCAAATTTTCCTCGCCAGTCAGAGGCCAAGTTGCTGAAGTTTTTGAGCTCAGAGTTTTTTTATACAGTTTGAGGTTTGGAGTTAGAAATTTATGCTCAGAGACTTCATTTTCAAAAGCTAACTCCATATCCGCAGCCGTCTCGAAATTGTTTTATTTTATAAAAAAAAAATCTGCAATCTAACTTATTGTTATTTTATTCTATTTCGCAGATGGCCGGAGCAAAGGGTGTTGCAGGAACAAGCAGAGCTGCAAACACTGAAACGGGCAAGGCTAACTCATCCCGGCAGGCAATGATCAAAAGGCTCGCCAAGTCATTTCTCCCAAAATCGGCAATTGTTTCAAAGTTGGCAGGATTAAGTGACACCAACCTCGGGTCATTTAATCTAAATGCAATCAAGTCTAGGATGTACGGACTGGGAGGCCATCAACCGTCAGTCACGGCACATAACATCATGAAGAGTGGTATCTACGCAGCCGCTGGTTTTCCACCAGCAATTCAATGCCCGGAGCTAATCATGGAGCGTGCGAACTACTACAAGCCGGAGCGTAGAACCATTGTCTCGCCGGATGCCAAATTGCTTGCCAATTTCACGCCAGATGCCATTAGAGAGGCATTTGGGATTCCTACTGCCGAAAAGATGCTCTACAGATCAAAGGAGAGGGCTGATAAAATGTACTCCACCTCCTTCGAGAGGGTTGCTGTGGTCATCAACAGAGTTTGGATGCAAAAGCCAAAGCCACCTCGCACTAGACTCCCAAAGCAGATAATTGCCGAAGATGTGAAACAGGAATACTGCGACTTGATGATGATACTGAGCCGAATAAATGGGAGTGCACATGCCTACTTCTTCAAGCCTTGGATGTTCTACTTCATCGAGATCATCTTGGAGGGAAAGGAGTGTGTTGACTGGGCAAGAATGATCAGTGATAACATAGATGAACAGTTCAGGAGCCTGAGGGGGACGAAAACCTTTTACATGAGCTCGTATGTGATATATATGCTGGCAAGAATGACCAAGTACCGAGGGATTACATACAAGGAGCCAATAGGCTGTGCACCTGATCAGTTCAAAATCCATGAGGCCTGCACACAGTTGCATCTAACTAACCCTGCCAGTTACAAACGGGCTAATGATGCATTCACAATGCACATCACGAGGACCCTTCAGCGGAGAACGCAGCAAAGAATATCCAAAGAGGCACAAGCATTGATCGAAGAATATGGATATTGGCTCATCCAATTTCCGAAATTCACTTACATTAGGCTGCAGGGGTTCACTTCGTATCCATACCGGCTACCGAGGTACCCCACCGATCACATTATAATGCTGGAAATATCTAGGCAGTTGATCGCCTATGATAAGATTCAGAAAAAGAAGAAGAAGGGTGGACTTGACTTTCCTATTGCCATGGGAAATTCCACTGAGGTGTGTCCCTCCTTGCAGGCAGCTCGAGAGGCAGAGGATGAGCTGCAATTCTATCATCTATCGTATCACACAGGCAGACAGGATTTCGATCTGTACAGAAACATCCGAATGATACAGAACGTCGAGTACCGACACAAGGCCCACATTGAGGACTTTTGGGCAAATGCTGTTGATGAGGTTGAAATAAGGAAAAGGATGTTTTCCAGGCTTCCCCTCAAATTGATCAGGGAATGTGAGATCATCCCAGTTCCCGACCAGGTGGAAGAGGATGTCAACGTTATACAACTCGACTATGGTTCAGTCAGGGATACTCCGGTCCCACCACCTGATTGGTCCGAGCCAGAAATCATGGACTTGGACACGCTCTCTATTCCAGTGTTGACTTTCACAAGAGCTTGGGTCGATAGACATGTATGCAGACTTAAGAGCAGATCGATCGCCCTTACTTATAACTTGATGGGTGACCCAAGGCCGCTATCAGTGAGAAGGGGAAAACAGGTTGCTCAAACACCGGAAGCACAAGTAGAAGTACCAACCCAGCCGATACCGTTGAGGATGGAACAAGCATCACCTATGCACTCACAAACTCAGTCTTCGAGTTTGAGAGTGATTTCATTATTTGTTGATCAGAGGGCAGGATTGGGTGAAGAGCGGGAGCTTGAGGAGGTGGATCAACCCAACATCCGAGAATCAGATAGTATAAGCGTCAGTGCATCCAGGGCTGGCCGACAAGAGGAAGAAGAGGAAACAGTGGCTGACACTCGTTTCCAACAGATGTTGGACATGACATTGGAGGAAGAGGAAAACACAGAACAGGGGACCCAAGGGTCGGGAGATACGCAGCTCGTGGAAGATGATGAGCCCGAACAAAACAATGCAAGAAGAGAAGAAGTACACGAGGTGGAGGCAACAGAGGAGCAGCCCCTCATCATTTGCAATCCACAGCAGACAGTGCCGGATTGGCTTTCGGAGAGAATGAGAAGAGACCTCGAGGATGATACAGATCCAGCTGTCGAGATGGAGGAGTTCCTCAGAAGAATTAGTGCGCCTCCAGAAAAGAAGAGAGCCAAGAAATTCTCGAAGATTTCAACTGACGAGTCAGGCTCCCGCACACTCCAAGTTGCTGTCCCAAGGGAGGAATATGATCGAGCCGAGGAGAGGCCTGAAAACTATGTGATCACCACCGTAGAGTTGGGTCGTCCTACGGGAGCCCAAATTGTCGAGGAGTTTGATAACTCCTATCAGGCGCTGAAGGACCAGTTGCTCAGAACAGAAGGGAAGTATAAGAAGTTAAAGAGAGAGCACAAAACCTTGATTGGATATGTGCAAAGTCTAGCGCGTCCAGGTGAACAGGCAGACCCAGCAGTAGAACTCCCACCTGAGCTTCCGAGGGAGTCGGTTATTGGCTTGGAAGACCTAAAGAAGATGGAGACAGAGGCAGACAAATGGGTCAGCCATGTTCGAGCTGATACAGAGAAATTTATGGAAGACCTCGCCGACGCTTATCAGCAAGCCTCGAATATTTTGGCACGCATGGATATGGTAGATCAAGCCTAGGGCGATACCCGCATCTATCGGAACGAAGACTGTTCTTCGTTTAGGGGCTTTGATGCATATACCTCTACAAACTTTGGTGGATGGAGGTGTGATTCAGGATGGTGACAGGTATGATTTCACCAGTTGGTACTCCTCGGTGGTCACGGGCCGTGGGTTTCATGATGCAGCAAGGGCAGATTCGGCCAGAACCAGGAAGGCAATGGGTAACATCTTGGAGGGAGCCCTTAATACACTGGAGGCCATATTTGCTAGAAGGCTGGCTCCAGAGGAAATAACTGTTGATAGCTTGAGAGGCAAATTGGCTCCATTCTTCTCAGCTGCGAGGTCGCTTGTCCAGGATGACTTTGAGAATGTCTCCACTTTCTCCAGTATAATCCAGAATACCCAGGACGCCTTGGTGGCATGGAAGAAGTCTTACACTCGGCACGGACAAACGGTAGCGGTCTTGGAATTTCAGCTCAACCATATTCCACCAATTTCAGTTCAGGAGGTTGAGGCGGTATTGGCCCGGCTAATCGAGTTTGCAGTTCGAGAACAGGACAATGGGAACGCGCTGCTTGATGAAGATCTTCTAGAAGATGATGATGGGCATTAATTGCTCATTATGGTTCCTGCAATGGAGTGGAGAATATTTTGTGCATTTATTGCCCCACTCCCCTCAGTGGCGGTTTTTAGGGCAGAAACCCTAATTAGGGCATAGGTGGCTCGATCTGAGCCCTTTATTGTAATTGAATCCGAACCGTCCATTGAAATGGGCTAATATAAAAGGGGCATCCCCCCTCATTTGTAAATTATTAGAACTAGAATTGAATCAGAGATAGAGTTGAGCTAGAGAATAGAAGGCATATAGCATTTAGCTTAGAAGTTAGCTTAGATTGAGGAGGAAAGGAAGTTTTCCCATTGAGGACTTTGTAAGAAGTTGTTGTGAACACTCTCATAATATAAAGATTTATCATTGTTTGGTGGTTCTATCTTCTATTGTGAGTAGCTAGCAAGGCTTGTTCGTCTTTCCAATTCAAGTAGATAGAGTAAAATAGACTTTCAATTCATGCAAGTAGTCGTTAATTGTGGAGTGTGGCGCTGTGATTTGAGCATATCTTCTTTCATCCATACCACTAGCGGGCTTACTGATGGTAAGTTCGCCTTGCGTGGTCAACTGGAGTATTGGCACTTAACTTCAATTGTGGCTCATATGTCCGTATGCATCGTGGTGATGGTATGAACATGTTGTGTCATAATTTGAACACCTTTCTCATCCTTTGAAGATTGCACCAACTTTGTCGGAGTTGTCCGAAAGGAGACGAAGCAAAGTCTGGTTTGAAGATTGTTTAAGTCGATCCTCGTCCTCCACCCTTTAGAAGTAGATTTGTAGAATTCCTATCCCTATCCCCTTTTAATTCAATATTTCCCGGTTAATTTAGGAGTCAGAGCAATATTGTCAAATCATTCATGTCTTAATTGCTTCACAAAATCGAACAACTACGTAAGTCCCCTTGAATACCCAGCATATTCACATTAGCCAACTGAGTCTATTCGCGTTAAAGGAACCTTGGAGTTGAACACATGAACTTTCACGCAATCTTAGCATGCGGAATACTTTGATCAAGAGAGAATAGAATGACCGTTGGGCATTTTTATTCTGTGTTGATGTCGTCATAAAAACACATCAACACTTCTGATTTTTGCAAGTTCTTCATAAATTTTCAGACCAGCATACAAGAAGGCCTGCTTTTCCATCTAGAACATCAATTCTTTGAAGAGGGAGGTCATGGTTTTCAATTTTCAGCAAGCTAGGTTTTATTAGTTCTATCTTCTGGATAATTTTTGAAGATATTTTTCAAAGTTGCAGAAGCTGCTTTTCCTTCGCATGTCCCAGAGAACATCAAGGCCTGCTTTTTCATGCTTTTTCATCCAAAACATCAATTCTTTGAAGAGGGAGGTCATGGTTTTCAATTTTCAGCAAGCTCGGTTTTATTAGTTCCATCTTCTGGATATTTTTTGAAGATATTTTTCAAATTTGCAGCAGCTGCTTTTCCTTTGCATGTCCCAGAGAACATCAAGATTTACAACTTTCGATCATCTAGGTCCTTCTTGAACAGTCTTCTGAACATAACCCAAATCATAGCTTTTTCACAGAAATTTCAAGTTGTTGCTTTTTCAATCAGACTTCAAGATTTTTAACATATGATCAAATGGGTTCATCCAAAATGTGTTTATGAACAATACCCAGGTGCCAGCTTTTTCGAAGAAAACTAGGGTTTGCTACTTTTTCAATCTACACAAAATTTTCAAAAATGGATGATCCGGGTTTGCTTGTAACGAAACTCTGAACAAAACCCATATCTTAGAATAATTTTGAAAATTTTCATCCATTTGAAGAAGAAAATCAGCAAGCTAAAAATAGAAAGTGTGCAAAAACTTGTCTGAATATAGGCGAGTTTACAGTCAATCTTTGAGTTTTGCAGTATGGAGTACATTCCCACTGAGTTCAAGACCAAATCCGTACTGTGTCATGACTTCATCGAAACAACTGAGATTGACTTACACCACATCAAGCCAGTATTCAATCTGCGTGTTTTGGAAGACGCGAGCAATGTCACCATCAAGCACCTTGGCCATTCAAGACTTCTTGTAGCAGCATCCATTCCCTTTTCAGTACAGAGCTTAGAATTCGTAATTGCTTGCATCAAGCATTACAATCCTATAGCAAGGGAGATTCAATCAGTGGATGGAAGAATAATTTGCAGCCTAAAGCCAAATATGATCGAAAAATGCTTCTCAATTCCGCCTTGGCCTGGAAGTGTTACCATCTCTATGGAAGAATGTGAACGGTTATGGGAGATGCATAAAGAAAAATACAGCAAAAAGATTGCACAGAAGTGGATGAAGGAAAAACATAAGACATTGCCAAAGAACATCGGGAGAGGAGAGTTTAAGGATGAAATTTCCATAATAATCACCTTGCTCAACCGGATTACTGGCCAAGCAGATGCAACAAAGTTTCAGCCCTGGATGTTTTATGTGATACCTCATATCATGAAGAAAATGGAGTTCTATGATTGACCTACATTCATCAGTGACTGCCTTCATCACCAGATAACTGAGTACTTCAATAGGCATGAATTCCACATGATCTCCTACCTAGTCTACTTAGTAGCCTTCCAAGGTAGATTCAGAGGGTTGAACACAGAGGGGTCCCTAAATGTACGGCATGTCTACAAATACTACACTCAGCTGGAGTTCATAACATCATCGCATCACTACAAAAGAGTAAATGAAGCTTTCCTGATGTATACAGTGCGAGACCTAGATAATGAGTTACACATACGCATTTCATCTATTGCCAGGACAGCAATGTCAGAATGGGTGGATTGGTTTATTCAGTTTGCTACTTTCACCTACTTAAGAGTTAATGGCTATTCTGGTGCTCCTCTCATGTTACCGAGGTATCTGTTAGATGAAGTTGTGTGCATGGAATTTCTAAGGCAAGTATCAGATGTTCACACTCGCTTGCGGAATAAAAAGAAACCAGCCTTCAGCTTTCCTTTTGAATTAAGAATCTACAGGTGCAGATCATCAACAGACGCCAAGATAATGGGTAATGAGTTGGCTAAACTTGGTTTCAAGCCTTTCAGCGAGAGACGATGGTGTCTATGCATCCAGACTTGGTCAAAACTATGCTCATGTGCCCGCACTCAAGGATATTTGGGCCAACTGCAGAGATGAGTTCGAGGTTCGAAGGCATAGTAATAGTAGACTCACTCTTCATCAGATGAAGGATTGTTTGTCTGAGGATATTGAGGGATTATCAGATGATGATGGAGACGTGCTTCTCTCAGCATACACTCAACAGATTGAGCAACAACCTCTTCCACAAGTTAATTGGGCAAACAGAGAATGCATCTCAGTGGAAGAAAGGACACGACAAGTCGTCGAGTATAGCAAGACTTTCTTGGTCCTCAAAAGGAAGGAATCCATTCTAGTAGCAGAGCCACCAAGAATACAGCCATCACTTCCCTCTTCTTCTAGAGCTCAGCCGAAAATGAAAGGAAAAAGTCAGTCTCAAGAGGCTGTAAAGGGTAGTAGATCAACGAAGAATGCAAAGAAGAGGTTGGACTTCTCAGGTATAGTCATACAGGAGCAGCCAACCGTTGAAATAGAAGCTCCTTCACATGAGCCCATACCTCAAGAAGAAACAGAAGATGTGCCCTTGACACATGATCCTCTGCCATCTCCAAGGTCTTCACGAATTCATATTGATTTGGAGGACGAGGAGGTAGAAGAAGATATTACAGTTGAACCTCCCATGGATGTTAGTAGAGATACCACATCTTGGCTTGAGAGCTCTTTGGGAAGGACAAGAAGAAGACCTTCATATTAGCTGAATTTTGATGATAAGTATCAAGAAGTACCTAAAAAGAAAGCAAAGAGACAGATACATTTGAGAGAAATCTTGATGGCGAGATGGTCATGGAGACGGCTACACCTCCTAAAGATAGGAACAGGGATGAAGTGGATGTAGATGATTTTGTAATGGTCAAAGGTAATCTTGGCAAGAGTACTACGCATGCCGATATGAGTTTGTTCAAAATGGTATCTGAAAACCTTCAAGAAAGAGTGCTAAAAGATGGAGAAGAAAAGGCAGCTCTCAAGGCTGAAAACCGTCAACTCCGGTTATACATTTCTAACCTCATTCATGGCACTTCTCAAACAACACAGTTGTTGCCCCAAGTTTTAGAGACACCAGCTGATCAGCAGCAGTTGAGGCAGTTAGTAATTTGTGGAAAGCAAACTCAAGAATGGATTGACGAATTCATCAACCGAGGCACAGAGATTCTGACACAAGTATATCAGTTGAGATACAATGCCCATGATTTATGTGAAGGGATCCAAGATTTTGAGCAATTAATAGCAGAGGTGAAGCCTGTAGTGAACCAACACTCTGCTGATTTGTTTTCACTGTGTTCGTAGGTCTGATTTTGTTTTAGTTTGATAGTTCTCTTTCTTGTCTTTTAGTTTGTTTGTCAATAATGTTAAAATGGTACCACGAAGCATATGCAAACAATGAAAAAATTCTAATAACCTAATCTACTGAAAATAAGTCAAGTAATTGGGGTTGGGGCCCTAGCTCGGTTGGCTAAATCTTTCCTGTTGCAGGAGGTTGGTCACGAGGTCTAGTCTCCCCCACCCCCGTGGTACCGGAGGGCGTGTCGCGCCAGCGCCACCGGTCACGTTAAAAAGTTTACCAGGCGCACTGCAGTTTATAGGGGGTCGTGCTACCCGATTCCTGCAGTCTAATAAAAAAAAAAAAATAAGTCAAGTAATTACTCAATTTAAGAGCCAAAGATGTTTTCTTCATTACATAATAGATCACATAAAATAGTGGCTTACATCAGATTTTAAAAGATACATCTTATGCCATAATTTTTACTTGCAACCATACAAGCACTGTGAATAGTGACTTGCTACAGTACCCGCCCCTAAAGAAATGCACACAACTCTTGAATAACGAACTTCTCCCACCGGAAACCCCAATGGGAGGTCTTCTAGGACAAGGGCGCCCCCTTTAGGAAAGATAGCAGCCACCAAGGAGAGGCGTCTTTTTTTTTTTTGCTGGTTGAAACCCTCAATAAAAAGCGGTTGGCTGTAGCTCTTCAAAACAGCCCCAAAAACTGTTTCAAAACTGAACAGCTCCTATATAGACAATAATGGAGACCATGGCCACCAAGCTTACTCAGAAAATAGCTCAAAATCCCTAAAAACCAACACTTGTGTCTCCAAAATGAAGCAACCAAAAACTGATCAGCAACCTTAAGGTGGTGTTTCACACCCTCAAGCAGCTCCAAACGAAGAACCAAGCCCCACCAAACTCACCCATTACAGGAAATCAGGAAACCCTAGCCTCCTCCTTCCTCCAAAGCAACACTTCCAAGTTTTCAACAAGCAAAATCATCTATGCATGAAGAGGGTTGAACTTTCTCTCTTCATATATATAATTTAACATTGAAATCACTATTCATTAAAGTGAGCACTATTCGCTTAAGTTATTTCTTTTTCCACTTTAGCAATGAATAGTAACTGCAAAATATAAAGTGACCCCTTCATTTTAAAGACACATGGTCCCTAAGCCGAAGATGGTGAAATAAAAGGTGAGTATCATTAATTTAAGCACAAGTATCATGCCAAACGCAACAATTCACCCCGCCACCATACTCCAGAGATCAACACTGACATTTGACGACCAAGTGCCCGTCCAAGAAACCCTCTATCTAAAACTATTAGCCTACGAGGGTCAAAAAAATAGGCTAATCCCCCAACTCTAATGCTCGTGAAAAAAGGGACATTACAAAGCCTATGAATGACATCATAATTGCAGATTTAGATACGGCATATGGCTCAATAGTTGCAAGAGAACACAAAAGACAGATTTTGGAGTGGAAAGAAGGCCACCTTTTCAAGGTGAGGACATATGAAAGAATATTTGAAGAGTTTGTTGCATACAAACAAAGGGTTATTGATGCTCTCAAGTTCATAAGAGAGTTTGTTGCAACAATTCATTGTCAGTATTGTCTTGATGATGGTTCATACATTGGGCTTGACGTAGTCCAAGCAGAGTTTCAGAGAGTTATTCATGGCAGCGATGGAAGTGTTGGAAAGATGAATTTGATTTCCATGATGTCAACAAAGTTCGAGAAAGCAGTCAGTGAGGGTGAAAATTTCCTGAGATCAATTGCAGATGGCGAAGAAATCTTGGAAAAGTGGCACTTTGTTATTAATAGTATTGACACTCCTACCAAAGATACAGTCTCCTGCTTTTTGGTGGATGTGGCTGAGATATAAAACAACTTTCATCTAGAAGCTTTCTTCTTAGCTTTCTTTCTATTCTCGTCTTAATTCTTATCCACTCTTTGGAGAAGAGAAAGAAAACAAATTTAATAGTTGGCATTTCCTATTTTCCATGCTTTCTTAGATGTTAGATGTTATCTTCTTTTAGATTTAGAAATAAAGCTTGCGAGTTGGCGAGTATTAGTTGTAAAAACAAGGAGATTTTAGAGTTCCCGACTCCTCTACTTGTCTATAAATAAGAGCAGCCTTGCCCATTTATATTTAACCGTACTAGTGATAACAAGACGCTGAGCCTCTTAGTGCCTTCTCATTGTTATTCAGTGTTGTTCAGAACTTGGATTGTGATAATGAAATTGATGAGCTTATTTTGTCCTTCAAGATTGCTATTCAGTTTTTGTTCAATCTTGTGCTAAGTGTAAATTTGGTTTTGATCGCATGTTGCATGTATTTTGCTACAACTTGCTGTCGCAGAAGCGTAATCTCTTGTGCCCGAAGTTTGAGAAAATAAAGTCTTGTACATGCTTTGCTGCCCCGATATAAAATCTCAAATTTCTGTTTATTGTGTTATGCTTATATGATCTCCATTTCAGCTTGCATCGAAATTCAATAAATGTATGTTGGAAGAAAGTTTATCTAAGTATCTATGTCAGAGAATCAAACTTTGTTCATTTCTAACTCTCTTGCTCTGCGTTTACCTAAGAAGTTAGAAACGTCTTTAGCATAAGTTAGTTGTAGTTGATAGTTTTTATTAAAGAGAAAACCTCAGCTGCAACGTCAAGAGTTCTATAACCTTGTGTTCTCGCAGCTGAAATAAAAAGATAGGCAAATTAGCATTAGTTTACTTTCTTTTAGCAAACTCAACAGAAGAGGGAGCTTCCCCTCCAAATTTGAAGAGCAGGTTACTGCACATACCTGTCCGTTTCCAAACCGCATTCCAGAGGTGCGATTTGAAACGCCAAGATAACTATTGAATCTTTCATTATTTAAGACCTCTCTATTTTAGGCATTGGACTGATATTTATGGGAGATTTGTCTTATATTGAAAGGTTATGACTTTTTTAAAGTATCGCCACCTATTAATAACAAAGGATTTGTCTTATTTGAAAACTAGTCAGTTGCTCTGAAGTGGCACTTCATCTATTAATAACAAATAGTCCTATACCAGCAAGCATGCCTTAGTCCTGAAAATTTGATACATCATTGTGGTGCACAAATTGATAATTAATATTATATAGGAAATAGGAGAAAAACAAGGATGACACTGGCCTAAGAAATATAACACTCAATGTCATATCACTTGAAAAATTTCATAAACATACATGAAAAATGAAACAATTCTTTGGAACGGGTCAAAAAGGCAAGTATGAAGCATGGACTCCACATTGATTAGGTAGTTATCCTTATAAAGCTTATATGGCATGGATTTGATTCACTACTGAAACTACCCTTCCTACAAACGGCAAACTAGGTACAGATCTTCACTATTTCCCACTCTATTTGACATGCGGTTTTGATGCTTTCTGTCTAAGGAATAAAGTTCAAAATCAATAAGAAATAGAATTTTGATAGTTACATTGAGGGTCAGAAGAGTGAAAGAGAAAATAGCCAAATCTTTATAGAATTATCTCTCTAAGAAGCTTCACCACAAGTATTGGCAACAACCACCACAGAGTTTTCAAGCAAGGAATTGTTCTGCTAAGGAGGAGTCATCACGATCACAGTATTTTTCAACATCATCTACTTTGAACTTACATATGACATTCCAACATCATTTACTTTGAGCATATGAATGACATGGTGCAAATATGGGTTCAAGCTAATATCCTACCATATTTGTAAGCAAGATGTGTGCAATTTGATCCAGGCCTGATATACTGATATCAAAGCAAACCAAGCATGTATGATTGCTTCCGCAAGTTTGAAAGAATAACAAAGAAGTAATGGGTGATGGAGAATAGATACTTTCTGTTTAGTCTTTCCACATAGAGAACCAATAGTAATAACTTCAAATCCTTACGTTGACAAACCATGCTTCTGCAGAAGTTCCAACTTCTGATCATAGCAACTGTCACTTTTATCAATTGCTAATGGTAGTGCCACTGAATCATCTGCATTAGTGCCCTCCTCTGGAACAAATCCACATGCAAGTAGAAGCTCGCCATTCGACTTCTTTCCATATGATATAAACACCTGAACCAATCACACAAATAACTAGAGTGAAACTACTTAGAAAAAGTAAAAAAGTATATAGAAGCTTGCAACTTAACAAAAGAAAGTGTGTGGCATGTTGAATAGGAACATAGAAATCAGTTTATTGCAAATTATAGATAATGTTTGTCAAAGAACACTCCTAGATAGCTTACAAGTGATAATGTTGCGAAGAAAAACTTTCTACAGTGATTCAATAATTGAAAAAGTACTAAGAAATTGCAAGGAAAATTGGATAAAAAAACATCATATTAGTGTTCCCCGGTGATCAAAGTAGATCAACAGGAAACAAAAATACAATTTTCAAGGACTTCTATAAGAAACTCCACCAACCAAAGCAGTAGTTAATGATAAAAGGTTAAAATAATAAGAAATTCTAACTAGGGAGATGCCAAAGTGGGCAAACCCTAGACATGTAAAAAAGATAAAAGTGAGATGTACTTATATAAAATTAAGATGATTACATAATGAGAGGTAAACCTTTATTTATAAGGAAACAAGCAGCTTCTCTGCCCAAATTGGATCGATAGAAAGAAACTACCTATCCATGATTTATAGGATGATCTACAAATTTGACAATCAATCATATCATAATGGCCTACCCTTTATATTTGACATCCAACATAATATTAAAGTTTCCCCCATTAACAAGATAAGAGAATCAAAATAGACGCAAGAATGCCAAATAGGAACCTCCAAGCCCTATTTTTCTTAAATTAAATTTGATGGCGCTTCCAAGGGTAACCCAAGAAAGTAGCTTATCATCAAAGATGAGCATGGGAATTTTGTCACTAGTGGTTCATGCTTCCTTGGGTCAAAATCTAATAATGAGGCTGAATGGACAGCAATTGTTGAAGATCTAAATATCACTCAGATGACAGGATGCAAGAATCTTATCATGGAAGAAGACTCAACTATTATTATTCAAGGTCTATCTCGAGGATCCTACTACAATTAGCAATCCAAGGCTCTCCTAGCAGAAGCACATTAAGCTGAGATTTTAATAATATGTCCTGTTGTTTTCAGGAGAGGAATTGGGCAGCAAATCTTATAGCTAATCATGACGTAGACATTGATCACATGACAAGTCTCTTTTTGACAAAATCATTGCATGGGATAATTTAGAAGGGTATTATTCCAAATGAAAATCCTTTGTAGTTGTTTCTTAATTGGATGGGCGCTTTCATAGCTCCGTCCATCAAGATGTCCTTTGGGAAGATTGTCATCCTGTCATGTCCCATTTTTCGAAATTATGGAGATGATTAAATAATTAATTTAAGTTGTTGGAAATAAGTAACTTTATATTAAAAGATAAATTATATTAATTATTTAAATGGGAAAATTAGTTAAATAATTAAATTAAGTTGATGAAATGTAAAAAAAAAAGACCAACTTAAATTAAATTATTTCAAAAAGTGTTTTAAGTGATTATTTTAAGTGTCGCTAGACTCATGGAGCAAAAAAGTGTTAAAAAGGACAATTATATGTTCTATGGCATTGTGGAATATTTCTCAAAAAAGAAAACTAAATTATTTTATTTCTCCAAAACAGTTATAAATAAGAGAAATATTTTTGAAAAGGATATTCATGCTTTTCAAAACAATTTTATTTTCCAAGAGAGAACATACATTGTTCTTCTCTTCCCAAGGACAAAAACCCTCACGATTTGTGAATCTTTGAGGATGAAAACCCTCCTAGTTTTCAATGCAATTCCATTTACGAATTGACAATGTGCTTCAATAGACTTTGAATTCTTCAATTTTGGGTGTGAGCCTATGAGGTTTTAGTATTCTCAAATTTCAATGTTGCATCTACTTGTTTCAGTGATTGTTTTCAAATTTTGATGTGTACTTTTTTGGAGAGTTTACAATAAACCCTTTGAAGAAGACTATAATTCTTGTTGTACTAGATATCAAGGTTGTTTTATCCTACAAGGCTAATCTAACAATAGTTTTACATCCCAATTGTGAAGTTACTATTTACTATTACTATGTAGGGTAAAATGTCAATGTTCTGGAGATGAATAAATTGTGCTAGTACCTTGTTATCAATATGAATGTTATCTCATTTGATGTTGTTTCATTTGATGCTATCTCAGCTGATGTTATCCATGGTGAAATACTGCATATATGTGAATAGATGGTTATTGAATTATTATTCTAACTTTGGAAATGTTTATGTATACTACATATGTTATGAACAATTGACTATCGTAGGCATGTGTTTGTGGTTGTAGGAAAATGTTCATTCTCCAAGGGGAGGGGAAGTATCACTCGGGAGAAGATCTTTGTCATGTCCCCGGAATCGTGACATTAAAAATAAATATTTAATCTTAAACATTTGATAACATTATAATTATTATTCTAACTTTGGAAATGTTTATGTATACTGCATATTTTATGAACAATTGACTGTCGTAGGCATGTGTTTGTGGTTGCAGGAAAGTGTTCATTCTCCAAGGGGAGGGGAAGTATCACTCGGGAGAAGATCTTTGTCATGTCCCCGGAATCGTGACATTAAAAATAAATATTTAATCTTAAACATTTGATATCATTATAATTATGATATTGTCGTTGACAATCATAATTATAATTATTATTATACTATCAATATTAAAGATAATTATACAATTCCAAAAATATAAATATTAGCTAAACGATCGATTACATTACAAATATAATCATCATAATGATAATATTTTAATTGTTAAAATTAGCAAACGTGATATCCTTAATAAATATATAAATAAGATATTTTGGTTTTACTCCCGTCAATAATCATAGTATAGGATAAAACAGAATAATTAAATATTATACTAAATATCAAGCGATGCCTCATAATAAAAAGTAAAAACAAGTATTATTTAAACAAAAGAGGATTATCGCTGAAGATTTTAAGCCAAGTGACATCTTCATCACAGAGCCACGACTTAGGCAGAAGGTCACAATCTTCCAAATGGAGATATAAGGCTGTACGCATTGGCCTTGAGAAGGGATTAATTTTTGGGACCTAGCGCCTTAAGGGTATCATCTGAAGACAAGGATCGGGCCTATCTTTCATCATTGCATATACTGAAGAAGGATTAGCATCATATTCGCCACTCAGCCCCAATAGTTGGAAGTCGCCCAAGGACAAGGGCAGGATAAAGCCATCGATCAAGACAAATCTTAGAGGAAGAAGCATCGCCTCAGCTACAGGTAAGACATCTTTGGTAAAAGAAAATAAATCTGGAATGTATCAAAATTAAACTATAAATCTGTCAAATATATTATGAAAAATCAAGATATATCAAATGTGAGAGTTGTTGTGACCTTTTCACACATCACCCCATTCAAGATGGGGACCCCCCTAATTTTTGCTCCATTCTAGTCTTTTGGGCTTTGGTTCTCTGTCTCTCTGGTCTTCTGTCCTTCTGGGGATGTCTCCATATTTGACCTATGTTGGAAATTTTGGCTTAAGTCTGTGAAATTAGGGTTTTTATTCTTCAGGCTTGTTTGAGGTCAAATTGAAAGCTCATGGCAAGATCCCACTAAATTTTCATCATGTTCTGACAACTTACTATTTTTTAGTAAGTACATAATTTGGGGTCTTTTCTTCAAAATTTTGGAATTCCGACTACACCACATTCAGGACACTTCAAAGTACTCGCACGCAAAATTTGAACAGATTCTGACAACTTGTTATTTTTAGCAGTTCCGGCTTCAGGAGCCATTTTCAGGGTTTGCACGTATGCTTTTCCAATGCATGTCTAGAGAATATTTCTGGGTTTTTCAAAACCTTCGCGATGATGTAACATGCAAACCAAGACGATAACTTTCAGCAATTCATGCTTCAGAGTCTATTTTTAGGGTTTCCATGCAGAATTTTTCAGTGCATGTCAAGATATTCTTTATGGGCTTTTCAAGAGCTTCGCAGCGATGTGACATGCAAGCAGAGTGGATCATGTTTCAGGAACTTACTATTTTTAGCTAGAGCGTGCATGCAGACCAGTTTATTGGGTTTTTCTGGGTTTTGTGAGATCTCTCGGACAGTCTAACATGCAAACTTATTTGGCAATGGATTGATCACCTTTTCAGACACTTACTATAAATAGCAGGTTCACTCCGACAGCTCCCCGGCACTTCAGTTTCACGAACAGAGCAACATGCAACAAAAACGAGGTCAAACGGAGGTCATTTGAGCCACATGCAAGTCAAATTAGGGTTTCCAGCTTCGGGATTCAAAATGAGGGGTAAAAAGCCAGAATCTCCGAAAACGAATGTATCCCATCACGATCAACATTCTTCAAGCAGTCTACCAGTAAAACTTGAGCGCAATCCGAGCACTTACTATTTATAGTAAGTCGTCTCTAGAACAGGGCTATAAATAGCAGGTCAGCACGAGGGGCAGGTATGAACGGGTTCACCAAGCGATAAGGACCACATGGTGAAAATTTCAAATCAAACAGAGTTGCCGAGGTTCGAGAATTAGAAGGTTACTAAAAATAGAAAATGAGGGCAGGCGGGCTAAAAAATTGGCTAAGTATTTGAGAGCCACCTCCAGAAGTCTCCTTAACACTTCAAATGAAAATTCTAAGGCATGCAAGTTAAACTGGAAGGAGACCCCTTGAAATGCGCCCAAGCTCCAGAAAGATGAGTTGAAAATCTTCCAAGGTGTTGAAAATGGAAGCCACCCCCTTCATATGCGCCCAAGCAAGGAGTGAGGTGAGAAATTAATCAGGTGAAGAAAAATGGAAGTATACACCCTCAAATGCGCCCTCAAGGTGGCTAGAGGCATGGAAAAATTCTAAGTTGTAAAAATAAAAGTATGCACCCTCAAATGCGCCCTCAAGGAAATGGAGAAGCATGAAAATTTTCTAAGTCATTGGAAATGGAAGTGCAAGGGGTCATATGCGCCCAAGAAAGAAGATGAGGCTTGGGAAAAGTTTCTAAGTGTTGGCAAATTTCCTCCTCCCCCCCTCCCTATATGCACCCTTAAGTGGAAGTTGACACATGAGAATGCGCCCTTGTTTGTGGTGAAGGTAAGGTAAGATGCTAAGGCGTGGAAGTGCCTAGGGAATGAAAATGGAAGTAGCATGTGTGAAATGCACCCAAGGCTACAAGGGTAAGTTAATTAATTTAAAAGTTTCTAAGGCATTGCAAGGTGAAATTGGAAAACACGCCTAAGGAAGATGATAATATTAAAATTTTCCAAGTGCAAGGTGAAATGCGCCCAGAAGCATGAAGGGAATTTCTTCAGGAAATCAACGAAAATGCCAAGGCATGAAAAATGAAGGCTACAGGTGTGGAGTACGTCCAGAATTAAAATGGAATAAACCTTAGCAATTTTATTATTTTCAAAAATAATAAAAATTAAACTTACCCCTTCGTCTGGATACACATGAAAATGATGATTTCTGAGGGGAAATTTTTTTTGGGTCTTGGATATTTCCCACTGAGAATGGATTTCAAAATTTTCCACACCTTGCTCGAGATTTTAAGATGGAGATTTTAGCCAGGCGCTTGTTTGATGAAATTTCCTAGACAAAATTATTTTTTTCTAAGGCAAATAAGAGATATGTTTTTACAAAAAAAATGCCTTAGCTTGTGAATTGAAGCCGGACGTCTGGAATAATTTTGCCAGAGCAAACATGAAATCAAATGCCTTAGCCAGTTGAGATAATTTTCTGTGAGGAATACTTGATTTAATATTTTAAATCTCAAAATACAAACATGATGAAGCACGCCTGTGCAGGAGTGATGAAATTTTCAAAGTTCTAGAAGTCAAATATTTCGATGCTTCAAGTGACACATGTTGCGACTGGTAGAGGAGGGAAAACGAAAATTCAAATGTTTGCTAAGATTAGCCTCTCCCAAAATTCGACTTGGCTATAAGAATTCAAATTCCTTTTATCTTCTTCATCAGTTGCTGAATGCAAACTTGAAGTCTGAAGGTGAAGAAGTGCGAGCTTGTGAAGGGAAAATTAGTGAAGTGACTTGCTGCAAGTAATTATTTCTAAGTGTTGGAGGTTGTGTTGCTGCAAGTAGAAATTTCTAAGTGCTGAAGTGAGACCTTGCTAAAAGGCATTGAGGTTTGAAGTTAGAAATTTCAAAGTGCTACAGCCTTTTATTTTCCGAACTCAGCTGGCACTCTCAAGGTGTTATTATTTTCTAAGTCTTATTTTCTAATGGCTGTTTTTCATTTCTGCAGGATGGCTGAAGCAAATAGAAGAGCTGCTCGAAGGGGAAATCATGTTGAATCCAGCAGGGCGAGTGCATCAAGGCAGGCTGTAATAAAGAAATTGAGCAAGTCTTTCCTGCCAGAATCAAAGTCTTCTTTGAAGCTGGGCAAATTAAGTGATACAAATCTTGGTTCCTTCAACTTGGAGACTTTCAGAAGACGAATGCTGGGAATTGGAAGTCATCACCCATCAGTCACTTCACACAATATTATCAGAAGTGGACTTTATGCAGCTGTTGGTTTTCCACCAGCAGTCCGGTGCCCAGAGTTGATTATGGAATGTGCAAATTGCTACAACACAGAGCAAAGAACTATCATCTCAACCGATGGCAAGTTGTTGGCCAATCTTACGCCTGAAGCAATTGGGGAGGCATTTGGAATTCCAACCTACGAAAAGATGATTTACAAAACAAGAGAGAGGGCTGAGAAAATGTATGCATCCACATTTGATCTAAGTTACCGGTTCGGGTTCGAGGACGGGTGTGGGTACGAGAACCCGGTATGTGGGTACGTGAAAAAAAAATTTAGGGGTTTGGGTACGTATAGGTACGTGTGTATATATATATATATATGTATTATATATACAAAAAGATAAGAGAAATATATAGAACTGTAAAACTAAATCATTTCATAGTATGATACTTGATCATTGATCAATGCCAAAGGCCAAAGATAAGTATTAAATGCCAATTGATAGTTGTATTTGATTGATTTGAAAGCAAATTGGGTACAAAATGGCATCCTCATGTGGAATGTGCTGATGTTGATATTCTTAAACAAAATGAAAATAGAAAATTGTTTTTGTAAAAATGAAAGTAAATACTACATTAATATATTTTACAAATTTACATCTTCCTCTTTCCCATGAAAATGAGGTGCGCCATGGAGTTTTGTATGGTTTCGGAAGCCTTAAATGCGATATTATAGATGAAGACTTGTACGAAAACTATGGATACTTGGACTTGGAGAGTACCTAGAAAATCAATTAAATTCAATGGGAGTTTGAGGGCAATGTCTCTAATGGGGTCGAGGGGCAGCGCCCCCTGTGGAGGTCTAGGGGCAATGCCCCCAGCGGGGTCGAGGGGCAGCGCCCCTCGTGGGGATCTGGGGGCAACGCCCCCAGCGGGGTCGAGGGGTAGCGCCCCTCGTGGGGGTCTGGGGGCAACGCCCCCACTGGGGTTGAGGGGCAGCGCCCCTCACGGGGGTCTGGGGGCAGCACCCCCAACGAGGTCGAGGGGCAGTGCCCCCGCCACTAGCACCAATTTAAGGCTTCTGAAACCATACAAAACTCCATGGCGCACCTCATTTTCATAACTTTTTGAGTGGCAAAAAAACATGCTGACAAAGCCCAATTTAAGACCTTCAAAACCACACAAACCGCAAAAAATATGAGAGGTAAAAATGAAATGTATGTGTTTGAAGGCCTCATATTGGGCCATTTTACGGTTAGGAGACAAAATAATAATAAAAAAATTGTATTTTATTTAAGTTTGGGACCACTTTTTAAGTGTTGGGCCGTGGGTTCTTCTAGGTACGCCCAGGTACATGGTTGGTACTCCCAGGTCCACGAACCCACAGGCGAACCCATACCGGGTTCGTACCCGGACCGGGTTCGAGGCCTCTAGGTGCGAACTCGATAACTTAGCATTTGATCGATGTGCTGACATGATAAACTGTAGGTGGATGAACAAGCCTAAGCCAACTCGCACAAAGTTGCCGAAGCAAATAATCTCAGAAGACTTGAAGCAGGAGTTTTGTGACTTGATCATGATGCTTAGCAGAGTTGGAGGGTGCCCCCAAGCGTTCATCTTTGAACCTTGGATGTTTTACTACATCAACCTTGTGCTAGAAGGCAAAGAGTACGTGGACTGGGCGTTGATGATTAGTGACAATTTGCATGAGCAACTCAGAAGTCTAAGGAGAACAAAGACGTTTTATATGAATTCATATATCGTCTACATGTTGGTGTTGATGACGAGATACAGAGGGATATCATACAAGGAGCCGATTGGCTATGGCTCTCAGCAATTCAAGATTCACGAGGCTTGTCCACAGTTGCATTTGACAAGCACCTCAAATTACAAGAGGGTCAATGATGCCTTCACAATGCATATAATGAGGACGCTGCAACAAAGAACTCATCACAGAATATCTAAAGAGGCACAGGAGTTGATTGAAAAATACGGATGTTGGTTTATCCAGTTTCCGAAGTTTACTTACATCAGGCTGCAGGGGTTTTCATCTTACCCATACAGATTGCCCCGATATCCCATGAACAAGATTGTGATGCTAGAGATATCTAGGCAACTCATTGCCTATGATAAGATTCAAAAGAAAAAGAAGGGTGGACTTGACTTCCCTATCACTATGGGGAATTCAGATGAAGTTTGTCCATCACTACAGGCAGCTAAGGAAGCAGAAAATGAGCTTCAATTCTTCCACCTCTCCTACCATACCAGCAGATAGCATTATGATCCCTAGAGAAATATCAGATAGATACTGTTTGAGGAATTCAGGCATAAGGCACAAATTGAAGACTTTTGGGCGAGTGCAGTGGATGAGGTTGAAGTTAGGAGAAGGATGTTTTCGAGGATACCACTGGACATGATTAGAGAATGTGAGATTGTCCTGGTGCCCGACTAGGTGGACGAAGATATAAATGTCATACAGGCTGATTATGAGAGAGTAAGGAACACGCCACTCCCACTTTTGGATTGGTCAGAGCTAGAGATTATAGATTTGGATACGCTCTGCATTCCGGTCTTGACATTCACGCGGAGTTGGGTGGAGAGGCGTGTGAACCGTTTTAAGGGCAGGTCAATTCCCCTTACTTACAATTTAATGGGAGATCATAGATCACCAGCTGCTAGGCAAAGGAGGCAGGTTGCTAGAGCTCCAGAGCCACGAGGAAAAGAGTCAGTCTAGCCTGAGCCTCAAAGAGTTGAGGAGGCATCGCATACGCCATCGAGGGCACATTCTCTGAGCATGCAGGAGATTTCACTGTTTGTTGATAAAAGAGAAAAATTGAATGAAGAACAGGAATTACGATAAACAAATCAGCCACCTCATAGGGAGTCAGTTGGCCAGAGCATCAATATGCCTAGAGAGGAAAATCAGCAGGAGATAGAAGAAGAAACGGCCACTGAAAGCCATATCCAGCGCGAGATTGAGGCAGCTCTCGAGGATGATACCACTACAGGGCAGGAGGCCCAAAGCTCAGGAGATACCGAGCCTATAGAGATTGATGGGCCTCGTCAGGATGAAGGCATAGAAGAAGTTCGTGAAGTAGAAGCCAGGAATGAACAGCCCTTCATTATTTCTGACTTGCAGTAGGAAGTGCCAGAATGGCTAAGGGACAGGATGAGACGTGATCCTGTTGAAGAGACTGATCCAGCAGTTGAGATGGAGGAATTTTTTAGTAGGATCAGTGCACCTCCAACGAAGAAGAAGGCCAGAAAGTTCTCTAAGATTTCAACAGATGAGGATGGCTCTCGTATGCTTCATGTGGTTGTGCCTAGGGTGGATTGTGATCGAGATGAGGCTGTTACTGAAAACTATGTGATCACTACTATGGAGCTTGGCCGCCCTACTGGAGCCCAAGTGATTGAGGAGTGCGATAATTCCTATCAGGCACTCAAGGATAGATTGCTCCGTACTGAAGGCAAGTACAAAAGATTGAACATGGAGCACAAAACGTTGATTGGTTATGTACAACACTTGTCCTGTCCTTGTGGGCAAGAAAATCCGGCAATTGAGCTCCCAGCCGAATTTCCTAGAGAGTCAATCAACGATTTGGAGGATTTGAGAAGGATGGCACAGGAGGCAGATAAGTGGGTTGCCAATGTTCGCGTTGAGACAGAGAATTTTATGGAGGACCTTGCTAATGCCTATCGGCAGGCCTCCAATATTATGGCACGGATGGAGGCAGTTAATCAAGCTTGGGGTGAGGCTCGTATCTATCAGACCAGGGTTGTTCTTCACCTGGAGACTTTGATGCACACGCCTTTGCAGACTTTGGTTGGGGGAGGCATGATTCAGGAAGGTGATAGATATGACTTCGCTGGCTGGTACTCTTCAGTGGTCACGGGCTAAGGATTCTATGATGCGGCATAGGAAGATTTGGTCAAGGTTAGAAAATCCATGACAAATATTTTAGATGGAGTCCTCAATACGTTGGAGGCTATCTTTGCCAGGAGGCTAACTTCTGAAGAGGTGACTGCAGATGATTTAAAGAGTAGATTGGTACCTTTCTTTTCTCAGAGGAAGACCTTTGTTCAAGATGATTTTGAGAACACCTCCACCTTCTCCAGCATTGTTCAGAATACCCAGGATGCTCTAGTTGCCTGGATGAAATCTTGTGCTCGACATGGGCAAACAGTTACACTGCTAGAATTTCAGCTTGATCACATCCCGCCTATTCTCAATCAAGAAGTTGAAGCTGTGCTGACCAAGTTCATTGATTTTGTAGCCAAGGAAAAGGAGAAAGGAAACGCCCTTCTAGATGATGATCTTCTGGAGGAAGATGATGTGCATTAATTGCTCGTAGTGGTTCCTGCAGAGGAGTGGAGAATCTTTTGTGCTTTCATTGCCCCACTCCTCTCAGTGGCGGTTTTTAGGGTAGAGCCTTGATTAGAGCATATGTGGCTCAATTTTAGCCCTTCATTGTATTTGAATCCGAGCCGTCCATCAGACTGGGCTTGATATAAAAGGGGCATCCCCCCTCATTTGTAAGATAGTTAGACATTAGATCAGAGATAGAATTGAGCTAGAAAGTAGAGAAGGCATATAGTGAATAGCTTAGAAGTTAGCTTAGATTGAAGAGGAAAGAAAACTTTCCCTTTGAAAGTTTTGTAAAAGGTTGTTGTGAACACTTTCATGATATAAAGAGTTTTCATTGATTCGTGATCCCTTCTTTTGTTATGAGCAGCTAGCTAGGCTTTTTCATCTTTCCAATTCAAAGTAGACTTAAATAAAGTAGATTTTATTTCATGCAAGTAGCTGTTAGTTGTGGAATACGTTGTTTGGTCTAAGCAAGTTTCATTCATCCATACCACTAGCAGGCTCACTGACGGTGGGTTCGCCTTGCGTGGTCAACTGGAATATCTTTGCACTTAACTTCAATTGTAATTTGTATGTCCGTATGCATCGTTGTGATGGTATTTGCATGTCGGGTCATAATTTGAATATATTTTATTATCCTCTGAAGATTGCACCGGTTTTGTAGAAGCTGTCCGACGGGAGGCGAAGCAGAATCTGGTTCGAAGCTTGCTGAAGTTAGCCTTTGTATCCCACATTTAGGAGTAGACAATAGAATCTCTATCCTTATCCCCTTTAATTTCAGTATTTTCCAGGTTAGTCTAGGAACCTGAACATCATCGCCAAATCATTCGTATCTTGTAACTGCTTCAAGTTGAACAATTGTGTAAGTCCCCTTGGAATACCTAGCAAAATCACATCGAACCAACTGAGACTATCCCCTTGCATAAGGAACCTTGGAGTTGAACCTATTATCTTTCTAGCAATCTTCGCATGCAGAATACTTTGATCAAGAGAGGATAAAGTGACCGTTGGAAACTTTATTCTGTGTTGGTGCGGTAACAAAACACCCGTCAACAAGAGTCTTCTACATAAATTAAGTTAATATGCAAATAGTGGATGTTATTTTTCCAGACACAATAATATTGCTTGCAGCAATTATTGTGTCTCAATGAGCAGTTATGGCTTTACCTTGAAGAATAGACTCAGGCCAAACAATTTCTTTTTGCTAGCACTCGACAAGGATAGGGAGTTTGTGGGGGGAAAGGCTAGTAAATCGATCCATTGAGAGACGGTCCCAAGATAGATGGAACACCTTGAGGGAGTCCTGTTGTGACCTATTTCACACATCGCCCCGTCGCAAATGGGGACCCCCAAGTTTTGGTTCCGCTCTCCGCGCAGCGTCTTTTAGAGTTCAATTTGAATAAATTTTGAGAGTCAGTCCAACCAAGTTGAGATTTTGAGCCTGTTTGAATGCTTAAACGTCATGGAAATGCTCATAAGACCCAGTAGACGAGGAACGCCATTGCTTTCGGTCAATTCTGACACTTCCTATTTTTTAGGGATTCTGCTTTTTTGCTTTTTGCCTTTTTGATTTTCGGCATTTTTAGGCCATTCTGGAGTTCCTATTTTTTAGGGATGCTTTTTCCTTTTTTCTATTTTTAGAAAGTTTCTATTTTTGGAAAGTTTCTATTTTTGGATCCCATCGAGCAAGAAATCCAGACGTCAAAAGAATCAAGGTAAAAATGGCAAAAGTTCGGAAAATGGCCAAGTCTGAGAGAGGCGCCTATGAGAGAAGAATGGCATGAAGAGCATGAAGTCCGCCCTACCTTTGGCATGCCAAAGGTAGGCACTGGCGAGCCAAGCATGAAGTTCGCCCATGGCATGGAGGTCTCCAAGTCTGCCATGGCACAAGCAGAGCCAAGTCCACCCAAGGGAAAAGGTGGATGGCACAAAAAGGTCAAAGTCCGCCAAAAGAGGTCAACGGCATGAAGGCTAGCAAGTCCGCCCAGCCTAAAGGAAAATGGCAAGAGGCATGTGAAGTCCGCCCCAAGAAGTTTGGAGAAGGGTGGAAATATGAAGGGGTTCGCTCCAAGATGTTTGGAAAGGGGTGAAATTACAAGGAAAATTCGCTATGTATTGAATTAAATGGCCAATTACAAGTGACATCCACCATTGGACAAGGCAAGAATAAAACTCGCCATGGCAAGAAAAGTGTGAAGTCCGCCTTAGACAAATGGAGGATAAAATACGCCATTGGCAAGGAATTATAAGAAATTCATCCAACTTTGAAAGATCAATTTTTCTAAGGCATGAAAAAAAGGAGAAATGTCTAGAGGAAGAAGAGGTTTGGTCGGCACGAAAATCACTCCTCGACACAACAGAATGAAATTCTTTGACACAAAATGGAGAGTGCTTGGCAAAGCAAGTGTGAAGTCCGCCCCTCTCAGCTTGGAAAAATTCCTAAGGCACGGATAAAAAATGACAAAGTGGCAGAGAAATCTCCAAGGTCGCCCAACCCAAAAAGATAGAAAATGAATTGTTTGGCTAAGTAAAAATGTCTAGAGGGGTCAAAAGTCTGCCCGAAGAGTTGAAATTTGGCAGACGAATTATTGAGCACATTTTGGCTAGGCAGACAATTGGAAAATAAAATATTTGGCCGTGGACAAACAAACTTAGCCATGTATCAATTTTAAACGGGTTGGAATTTAATATTTTAATATTTTTAATTATTTTCCGATACTTGGGAAATTTTAATTAAAAATTCGAAGCACGGAGATTATTTGGAAGATTAAATTATTCTGCCTTAGGTAAATTTAAATTTGCCATGATTCGAAGATTTAAAGTATGTTGGAAAATTAATTTTAAACAACTAATTTAATATTTTTTGATATTTTCTCCAACACTTAGGCAATTTTTTTTAAGAAATTTGAAAATCTCAAACAAAGGTGGCATAGAGATAAAAATTGGAAACCTGCCTCAACGACTGAAAGTGAAATTAGAAACTTGCCAATTTGAGAAGAAAAACGTTTCTAAAATTGGAAGAAAATCAGAGAAAAGAAAGCAATTCCTTGAGGAAAATCGCACTTCTCAGTCATAAAATGAGTTTCAACAACTCATTTCTTCACAATTTCGACTGAGAAGAAGCTATCTCTCTCGAATCTTCAGGGAATCGTTTACGAAGGATAAGTTCATGAAAGTAACGTTGCTGTGAGAATCAAGGAAGCAGCTTCTTGTTGACAGGCATGATTTTTAGAAAGAAATAAGCTATTTCTTTGCTGAAAATCGTACTCCCAAGCTTTGGCGCACTTCCTCTGGCAGATTTTCAGAATTTTTAAATTCGTTTGCAGCCAGAATACGATCTCTGAGGTTTGGAAATTAATCGACAGTGTGTTTATACCTCGTTTCTATCTTCTACTTTCTTTCTGGCACGAGTTCCATTCATAGATGGGCGAATTTGTTCACTTTCAGCTTGCTTTTTGACAGAAATTTTAATTTAATAAGCTGAAAATGCGATTTTATCCAACAAACACCCTGGATTAAATTAATTTTAAAAAGTCTTGTATTAATGTTAAGTATTTTGTACTTGTAGGTTGACGGTCGATCAAGGAGAGACATCCAGGCAAGCACAGATGAAATTCGAAAGCAAAGGATTGCAACCGGAAACCAGAATAAAATCAAAATGGAAAAACATCTCAGACACCAACCTTGGTCACATTGACCTCGAGGAATTCAAGAAAAGAATATACAGGCACAATGGACCCTTGCCAACGCCTGTCGCCAG
This sequence comes from Sequoiadendron giganteum, assembly GCA_007115665.2. Taxonomy (NCBI): domain Eukaryota; kingdom Viridiplantae; phylum Streptophyta; class Pinopsida; order Cupressales; family Cupressaceae; genus Sequoiadendron; species Sequoiadendron giganteum. Next base: position 86,497,913 of record CM021102.1, on the reverse strand, counting down.
GAGAATGGTGAGAAATGGAATCTTTCAAGCTGCCGGATTTCCGCCTGCGCTTGAATGTGCTGAATTAATGGTAGAGTGTGCGCTTCATTATAATGCTGAGTCGAGACAAATTGTGGCATCTGACGGGAGAATATTGGCACATCTGGGAGAGTTGGCCATACAAGAAGCCTTTGGCATTCCTACGTATCCTAAGACCACCTGCAAAACTAAGGAAGACGCCCAGAGATTGTATGATGAACAACCTGACCTTTGTGCCGCCAACATCAACAAGTCATGGCTGGACAAGCCTAGGCCGTCGGTTAAGAAAATGCCCAAGAAGTTGATGCGTACAAACTTCAAGGAGGACTATGGAGACATCATTATCTTGCTGAACAGAATAGCAGGCAGTCCTTTGGGGGCATCGTTCGAGCCGTGGATGTACTATTTTACTAAGGACATCACAGAGGGCGTGAAGATGTTTAACTGGTCACGAATGATAAGCAACAACCTCCACGAGCAGCTTGTCAACTTGGAGAAAATTAAAACGTTTTATATGAGTTCTTATGTCATCTATATGTTGGCTAGGACTTACAAGTACACAGGCTTGATATGCAAAGGCACGATCGGCAGTGGATCAAACGAGTTGAATGCATATGACTGTTATCCACAGCTGCAGTTGAAAAAGAAGGCTCATTTCAGGCGAGCTCATGATGCCTTCCTTATGTATATCACCAGGATACTCCAGGGAGGGACGCATCAACGGCTGACTCCTGAGGCCAAGAAGCTGATTGGCAAATATGGATCTTGGTTTATCCAGTATCCCCAATATACTTACATCAGAATCCAGGGATTCACCGGGAGCCCATATCGTTTGCCCATCTTCCCGACTAACAAGATGGTCCTGTTGGAAGTACTAAGGCAGCTAGAAGAATTTCAAGGCCTCCAAAGGACAAAGCAAAAGGTGGTAGTAACCTTTCCCTTCTTTATAGGGAACATGCTAGAATCTTGTCCATCATCGCAGACAGCAGATAGTGTCGGGCTCGAGATACAACATTACCCCTTTGCTACCTATCCATCTAGGAGCCACTTCGACCCGCATCATCACATCAAGACGGTGGATGGAAGGAGGTACAAGCATAGGGTTGAACTGGAAGATTTCTGGGTAGATGCTACGGACGAGTTTGAGGTTAGGCGAAAGATGTGGTCTAGACTACCTGTCAGCTTGATCAGAGCAACGAAACTTTGTCGAGTGCCGAATCAGTTGGAAGAAGATGGACAACAGGTACAGCCACACCTTGATGAGAGCTTGCCTTTGCTGGTGGTCAAGTGGTCAGAACCCGAGCATGCCGATTTGAATACTTTGATGAGACCAGTCATCAAGTATACACAGTGGTGGGTTGATCAACAGATTCAGGAACTCAGGCGAAAAAGGATAACCTTGACTTATGATATGTTGAGTGAGGCGGAATCCTATTCTTCCAATGCAGACGCATCCCAGGGCATAGAGATGATAGAGGCCACCACTTCCAGGAAAAGGAAGGAGATAGCTGCAGGCAAGGAGCCAGTTCAGAAGCAAGCTAAGGTAAAACCTTCACACTCGGCCGCATCTAGGAATATTGAAGAGATGTTGGCTACTGTAGATGCTTCACTGGCTGACATTAGGGATCCTTCCCCGATTCCGAAAAACAATATGGAGCCTCGGCCGGACAAAGATGCGCCACCATCTCCCACGGGCACAGAAATATTGGAGTCCAATGATGAAAATGTGGACACCCAAAATGACGATTTCCAGGAAGGAATGATTTCAGCTCTTAGGGGAATTCTGGACGTTCCTGATAGGGAAGATATGAAGGCATGGAGGAGCCGACGATCCCGGATTGGCTAAGGGAGAGGCTGAAAGTACAGGCGCCAGTGAAAGAGCCAGAAGAGGATGACACTGCAGACTTCTTGGCCAGACTTACACAGACTGCAGTCAAGAAGCCAGCAAAGAAATTCTCGAGCATACAGAGAGATGAAGCCGGTAACAGAATAGTGCAGATTGTAGTGCCTACAGTGGACAGGCCACAGGAGGACATGGCTCCACAAGATTATGCCATCACAACCATTGACTTGGGTCCAACCATGAAGGGCCAGGAAATTGAAGACTTGGACAATTCTGTGTCCACTATCAAGTCAAGGTTGGCAAAAGAGGTAGCCAAGAGGAAAGAGTGCCAATTAGAAATTGAGCCCTTGAAAGAATATATCCAGCATTTGGTCAAGCCACTTGATCAGGATAACACGGCAGCTCCTCTTCTCCAAAACTCTTCGCAGGAGGCAACTAAGGAGGTGGAAGAAAATAGGGTCACAGTTCGAGAGGCCAAAGAATGGATAGCAATCAAGGGCACAGAAGCTGAGACATTCATGGAGAGGTTGACCTTAGTTTACGGCCAGGCCACTTCACTACTTTCTAGACTAGCCGCTTTGGCGGAAGTATGGGAGAGCCTTCCAGATGTGCAAGATAGGATCATTCCTTGCCTTAGGATTCTGAAAGGGATTCCTAAGCAATAATTGATAAGACGGAGATATCATTGCAGCTGGTGCGGCTTATGACTTCCATACTTGGTATTGGGCACTAACGGCACGAGGTGAAGTCTTAGACAAAGTAAAGGTTGACAGTATCAACCTATAGGAGCAGGTCAAAGAAATTCAGACCAAAATTCTCAACATGATTGCCGATATCCTGGATAAGGAGGCTCTACGAGAGAATGACCTGCAGTTAGAGGTTTTGAAAGGGAAGGTCCAAGAAGGCATCTTTGCCATCACAGGACCCATTTTAAAGCAGGACTGGGCCAAATTGGCGAACTTCTTAAGCATCCGAGAGTCTTTTGAGAAGACCAGGCCAGAGTGGGAGGATACCTTTGCCAGATGCGCCGAGAGTGTGGACGGACTGGAATTCAAGATCGGAATGCTTCCTCAAGTCACCATGGATGAAGTTGCCTTGATCGTGTCCAAATTCATCGAACACACGGCAGCGCGGGAGGATCGGGATGTAATTCCTTGAAAATAGCTCCAAGCGCCACATCACCCTGTCAACTCTCAGTTCACTGAAGTCATTTTGGGAAACCCTAATTAGGGTTTATTTGTTTTGATCTTGGTCGTTGGCTCATTTTTAATCTGAGCCGTTTATTCAATTTTGTAAACTCTATATAAACTTGTTTACTCTCATTTACAATTTGTGAAGTGAGTTGTATAAGATTGTTGCGACGAAACTATTTCCGTTTGTAAAAGCTCTTGTGCATGATTTGCTAAGAACCACTTTTATTTTCATGTAGTGTGCAAGGTTTTAATATTTCTCCTTCAACACTTAGAGTAGAATTAGATTAGTATTTAATTCATATGTTTGTTAAGTGGATGATAGATTTGATAGCAGTGGCGGATAAAATTTAGCTCATACTTTTGTCAAATGGATGATTTGCATTTGATGTGTAAAGTTAGCTTGAGCCAGTAATTTGTGGATGCTTAACTTCTGTTTGTTTTTATCAATTCGAACATGAAAATTATTATCACTTCCATTGAAGATTGCACCCGCTTTGCGTAGTTGTCCGAAGCAGGCGAAACAAAGTGTGGTTACCCTATTTTATCTAGTTGTTGCCGTCTCTTGAGTTCTTAGGCGTAGTTTAGATTTCTAAACCCTTATCCTTTTGCCCTTTTTTTTGAAAATCCGAAATACCCATCAAAAAGAGCCTTCAAAGATAAAACCGTCTAAGTCCTCAATCTGCAAACAAATTCACGTAAGTCCCCTTGTGATTACCAGCGATCACAACGCCCACTGGCCTTATCCACACGTCATGACCTGACCAAAAGAAACATTGGAGTTATTGTATTACCTTCTAGGTATTTACAATCACTTTTCAAGAGAGGATAGGAGTGTCCCTTGGGCATTTTTATTTTGTGTTCGGTGGCGTACTCAAAACACACACCAACAAATCCCATTTGAGATCGTTCACGCGCCCTTTGCACAGTCAATCTACCATCCAAAGAGGTTAGGAAAGAGGAAACAAGGCGAAGATCTATTCCGATCAAGAACAATGAGTCATATCTAAGCATGTTAATTTATGCCTTAGATAATAATGCATTTAATTGTTTTATTCTTAAATATGCAATCTGAAATGAGCTAAACATGAACAAGAAATTATGTGCTTTATTGATAATACTTGATGTATACAGGTCTTCAAGGTAATTTACATGAATAGAATGATGTGTTGGTAAAATAGAGTACATGTCTTGACTGGTGTTTTTATATTTTTGGGATAAGTCTAACAAGGGAACATTACAATCTTGGTTGGGTAACCGGTAAAGTAAACTATCTGAGCATATACACACACCACAATAGAGTGATTGAACTGAGTCAGTTTGAGGGTAATAGGTAAGTCATCCTTTGTCAATGTGTGTGGCATTAGGAGTCTTGTTTACTTTTGTATGATTTTGCGGGTGATGTTTATCTATTTGAGTCTTTGAGATCTTTCTTGTGCTATTACGATCATATGGATAAGTGGGATGTAGATGGAAGTATGTTTATATGTATGCACATGTGTGCCAATGGGATCTAACGATGCGTATATGCATATGTATAGATATATCACACTTACACACTCATTGATATGATGGTAACGTAAATGGATGTAAGTGAATCGGATGTGAACATATATATATATATATATATATATATATATATATATATACGCGTATCCATATGTATATGCATATCAATACAAGCGTATGTTAGCAAGTGGACATGCTCATCAATACAAGCGTATGTTAGCAAGTGGACATGCTCATACAGATGCATCGATATGGGATACCTATATATAGAGGCATATACATATATATATATATATATATGCATACATCCTGTATAATGTGTTTATTATAATTATTTTGCTTGTACGCTTATATATATATATATATATATATATATATCAGATATATGTTGACTGGCTTACGATATATATATTTATTTTATATATATATACGAAGGTATTTAAATATATATATATGTATATGATATATACAATATATATAATAGTAATATATAATTTACATATTGATTTTATATATTTGGAATTCGACTTATTCTTATTTAATAAGAAGTCGATTTATAGAAGACTTCTTTTGACGTTAGAAGTCCATGGCTAAAATATGTCGATATTGGACATTATTTTGGAAGTCGACTTTGGATCATACACGGCACTGTGTAAAGAGCTACATATCACCTGTTAGGATACGTATGAGTAAGACATAGCAATACGTTTAATATCTGTTGGCTTTGACTTGGTCGATATGAGAAATGGAAAAGACATGGACTTAGTCCAACGCATTTAAAAGGTTCAGTTGACTCAAACCATAAACCAGCCGATTCAGATTATGTGTTGCTGAATTATCATTGACATATTCTTCTCAGCTGGAAATCGCGCCAACTTACTAGTTTTGGTACCACCTCTGATTTCACTTTCTTGTAGATGTCAATTTTGGAGAAATACTCAAATTCTACATGTGCAAGTTGAAATGGTCTTTGAAATGCTATCAATAGGAAAGTTGATATGTTCATGAATTGTGTTGAGTCTGAGTTTTTATCATCGCCACCTTTATGTTGAATCATGTTGCATGTAATTGGTGTCAATCTTCATGCCTTAACAATAGGATTTATGGAGGCTACCTACTCTATAAATAGTCGCACCATCTCACTTGCAACGCATTATTATTCTTACCATTCTTGAGTGATCATTATTTGCAATCATTCATAATCATTCTCATTTTTGTATTCTTGTGTGTCCATTATTTCCATTCTCCCATTTCACTTGAGAGAGACGTATTAGACCCAGAGATTTATGTCACTTGTTGTTAATCACATCTGAGTTATTACCAGCCACCTTCATCTGTTTTATGAAGTGAGAAAAGAGTGAGCTTTTGTGAGAAAGAGCTGTCTTGTTATTTGAGAGAAGGGTACTATCAACAAGAGAGAACGAGGGGATTGTTTTGGGAAGCTGAGTCAAGCTGAATTACTATTGGAGAAGACTGCACTGTCATCATTATTTGGGATAAACGATAACAGGCATGGGGATTTCTTCTTCTTATTATTATTCTTGGAATTGAAGTGTTTTCTATGTTGCATGAAATGTCTTTTCTGTTTGAGCAGTAGAAGTAATTAAGAGTGTTTGAAAAAGGGAATTGAAGCTTTTATGTTGTTTTTATATTGTGTTTTTAAGTACTCCATGATAGGAGAAATTGTTTGACACAAGTATTTAACTATACTAAATATGTGATATTGCTTGACATAGGTATTTAATTATGTTACATGTGGTACAACATAGGTATTTAATTATACTAGATATATTTGAACATGGGATGCAAAGTGTTTATATTTACTCCATAGTAGGAGATGAGTGTATTTCTTAGTTAAGTATATACTAGGCTTGATTGAATGCAAGAGTCACTTGAGGTACACCCAGCTAAGTTATTAAATTAACTCAGAAAGCTTGTGTTACTCCTAGGATAGTTAATCATGTATGGGAAAGAGCTTGTGTACTTACTTGCTAAAAAGATCCATTACAAGTAGATTAGTATGTTGTAGGTTAGTCTGGGATGACGGACTATCCATTGAAGGACAATACATATGCGTAGCTTAAGATAGCCTTAAGTCAAATCGGCCATGAGTAGTGTATATGATAGATGACTTCATTCAAAGTATTGAATGAGAACTCTTTGATCAAAGTAGTGCAATGTACGATACTCCACTTAGCTGTGTGATTATTGAGACTACACTGTCAGTTCACCGTGATCCAGCATTACATGCTAGTTCGAGAATGTTGGATTACAAAAGGTTCTAGTTATGTAGGACACAACACTATGATCCGTTGGTTGTCATTATCGGTTACTCTACCAATCTCTTCATCGAAGGGAAGGGCCATCTATCAAATGATAGATGTACAGGAGACTGCATTATGAGTCCGTGGTTGGCGGAAAAGTGCTTGAGTGATGGTTCTCCTCTACAACAGGCGACAAAAGAACCAAGATTTGAAAGGAAGGATCCTGGACCGTCTTACAGCTATTAGTTTTAAAGCTCATTGGAGCTATGTATGTAAGTGTATGTATTCTTGTATTGTTGTAACTTGTGATGTTATTGTAATGAAGTGGAATCTTTATTGTAATATGATATGGCATCTTGATCGTACATTCTCAATAAAAGAAAGAAAAATTTTATTGCAATGACTTGTTACTTAGTTTATTTACTCGTATGGTGTAAATTTAGAAATTTTTACTTTATCGAAGGGTTGGCACGTTACAAATAAAGAGATCATGGGTTTCAACTTTATGTTGGGCCATACCAATTAGAAAGGACAGCCATTCTCTACAGCCCATACTCCTTTGTTAGGTTGTATTTCTCCAAGACTTGGTTGCCTATTTTCTAACAACCTTTTCCAGCCATGATAGCCACATTTCGTGAGGTTATTTTCTCTTTTAACTCTCCATATTTTATGAGGATTGTGGGTGTCATACTTGCCTTTGCTAGACATATTCAATCAAATATGATTGTACACTTTAAGGAGATTGTTGTCAATGTTTGTTGGATGCTAATTGCCCAATACTCCAATCGCTAATCTACATTTAATCCTAGACGTGGCCTTGTATTGACTAAACTTTGCATTATTTGTTGTTTGTATAGTCTACTATAAAAAAACCCTAAATTTTTGTTTCTGATCATAATAGCTTTTGGTTTAGTTTTTGGAGTCATACTCAGATACTCCTTCAACATGGTAATTTAATTTGTTAATAATACTAATATTGTAGCTCTCTTCTCCTTTCAGCTGCATTATCAAACTTTGCTGACATGGCTGCAACTTGAGTTAACTTGCAGTCAACAGGATCACCGCTGAAATTGTCATAGATGAGACTTTGAAACTCCAACTACAAATCACCGAGCTCAACGTACTCGCCATTCTCATGTTGATACTGGCAAGGAATCTGCGACACGAAAGTTCTTATGAACTTCATGGCACTTGCAACCTTTTCTCTATACTCAGCCATTTCTACAAGACATTGCTTCATGTGTTTTTACCTTGAAGAGGAGTTGTTCTCTCCAAGTAAAAAGCGTTTCTTTGTTCTCCTTTGTAGTGACTTAATTCTAGGCCATCTTCAAGTCAGTGATGGTGATCTCATCCTTGGGTTTCTCTTCTGCCATGTTTAGCTTTGACTCCTGAATCTCCAAGCGAAGGTCGTGGGAATTGTACCTCAACTGGTACAACTCTACAAGTATGAACCGGCCCTTGGTGACGAACTCTTTTACCCAGTCTTTCAAGTGTTTTCCATAAACAACCAACTGACTTAGTTGATTTTTCTTTTAGGTAACTCCAGCATTTGCAAAAGCAAGGCGATGAAGTTTGAAGTGTTGTGAAGGAGGTTGGAGATGTATTGTCGTAGCTACTGGTTTTCAACCTTGAGAGCTTCTTTGTCTTCACCATCCTTAACAACTCTTTCCTTCATGCTTACTACTGCAACCTCAAAGAGATCTACATCAGCCTGGCGTGTGCTTTTACCAAGGTTAGCTTTCACCAAAGTGAAGTCATCAACCTCTACTTCATCCGCATTCTTGTCCTCAGGTGGTGCAGCGGTCTTAATGACAATCCCGTTGTCGGCGTTCTTTTCCACATGAACTCGCTTTTTGAGCTTCTTTTCAGATGTGTCTTGATAGACATGGTCGAATTCTGCGAAATTCAAATGGTAGGATGGCTTTCTCCTTTCCCTACCCAAGAGATTCTCAAGCCAAGAAGAGTCTCGACTAACCTCGCTGGAAGGATTGGTGCTAGTCCCATGAACTCCTGATGAGTAAGATTGTGTTGAGATGTCACATGGTGGCGTATTTGGCTCCAAGTCAATGTGAATTGGAGACTGTTGCGGTGGTTACGGAAGAACGGGATGTTCTGCTTCAACCTCTAGCACTATTTCCATGGTATCTATGGTTGTGTCCATGTGTGGTTTTCTGCTGATTTACATCAGCAACTTGCATCTTTCCTTTCGAATGCATGGGCTCCTTGTGATTCTTCAAACCCTCTGGAGGATTGCACATTGTTTTCTGTTTGGGTTTTGATCTGGAAGTGGAAGGTAGTGTGATAGTAACCAATGGCGGCTCTATGATTGGGGTGACTACCTTCTGTGTCCTCTTGTTGTCTAAGAAAAGTTTGTTGTTCCTTAAAACTCTGCTTGTCCTTTCTTCAACGAATGTGCTTTCCTTGGCGTACCAATCAACAGATCGAAGTGGCTGTGAGTCAATTTGATCTTTGAAAAATGTGGGAAGTATGACGTCCCCATCATCATCTAATAAACCTTCCACATCCTCTGACAAGAAATCAGCGATCTGTGGAAGAGTGAATCTGCTATAGTTGCGCTTGCGCACTTTGAACTCATCTTCACAGCTAAACGAATAATCCTCCATGGAAGGTTTATGTGAAGAATGGTCGCCAAGGCAGGCTGAAAAGTGGCCCCAAGGGTCATATGAGCGTCTTTCAATGAGAAACTTAAGATTAAGTTTTGTCATCTCATGGCTCATAGCCTTGGCGTCAGCTACTTATCTGCACCTATATATTCCCATCTCCAAAGGAAAGTTGGCAGCTTACTTGTGTTTATTCCGCAGAAAGGTGTGGACTTCATGCAACTACCGTAGAAATTCCATGAATACCACCTTATCCGATGGATAACGAGGTAACATGGCTAGATGACCTGAGTATCCATATACACGAATGTAGGTAAACGTGGGGAATTGGATGAATCAATCCGCCCAATCTGCCATCACCAATTTGGCTTCCGATGAAATACATATATGTAGCTCGTGATCAAGGTCGCTCACTGTGTGCATCAGGAACTGGTCATTCACTCGCTTGAAGTGTCATTCTGACTGTGAAAATTCATGCTACAAGAAATGTTCATGAACCCTCTACACGCCCAGAGTTCCTACAGTATTCAACCCTCTAAACTGGCCTTGAAAGGCTATCAGATATACGAGGTATGAACCCATATGGAATTCGTGAGCTTTGAAGAATCTGGTCATCTGGTTGTGGAGAATCTCGTTGATCAAGGGAGGCCAGTCATAGTGTTCTTTGTTGTTGACAAGTTGGGACATGATGTAATACATCCACAATTGAAACTTGTTTGCCTCTGCTTGACCGGTGACACGGTTGAGTAGAGTGATCATGATCACGTACTCATCTCTGAATTCTCCATGTCTCACGTTCTTCAGCAAGCTGTTTCTTTTCTCTTTAAGCCACCTTTCTGCCATTATTTTCTAACATTTCTCTTTTGACTTGTTGAACGTCCTTTCACACTCCTCCATTGATATGACCAAGCTGCTTGTACAAGGTGGAATAGCGAAGCATCTCTCAATATCTTTTGGCTTGAGATTGCAAATTGTCCACCCATCAACTGACTGGATTTCCCACGGGGTGGGGTTGTAATGCTTTACACAGGTGATTACAAATTCAATGCTCTGCGCTGTGATGGGAAATGATGCTGCCTCAAGCAACCCAGATTACTCAATATTTTGCATTGTGGTGTGATCTATGCCATCTAGCTTGTCCAAATCAACTTCCGGGTGTGCTCAATGCAAATCCGTGTCAACCATCTTCAAGAAATCATGAAGCAAAACCGCTTTGGTCTTGAATTCAACTTGAGAGAACTGCATTCTGAAAATCTTGAAGAATGACTGGGCACACAACACTATTTGAACAACTTTTTCTGCAGAGGCTAAAAATAGCTTCCTTAAGAGGCAATTTTTTTCGAAAGACATGGGTTTTGTTAAGAATATCTTTTTGAACGAACCCAAAACGTTAGATTTTCAAAAAAATGACTTTTTCTTGGACATGCAACAACCCCTCAGAGGCAGAAGCTATAGAATTTTTTTCTCGAAAAATTCTGGCACATGGGTTTTGTAGGCGCTTGTGAGTTGATCAAACCCAATTCGTCAATTTCTGAAAAAGGTGACTTTTTGCAAAAACCCTAAAAATTGGAAGCAATGGGGCAATTTTTCTAAAAAATTTGGGCACATGGGTTTTGTGGCCAATGTTGTGTTGAAAGAACCCAAAAGGCCAGATCTATGAAAAAATGGAGTTTTCTTGGACATGAAAGAAAACCTAAGACTGAAGTAGAAGAAATTGGGGGAAAATGCTGGAGATATGGATTGCTGCCTTTGAATCCTGATGCCTGGAGATATGATCTCAGGAAAAACGTACCTATGTGCAACCTAAACCTGGAAATACGAAGAACACTGAAAATAGCCTCCGTTTGATCCCTCAAATGGTGTTGATGGAGAAAAATATGTGTTTGCTCTTCAACCTACAAAGAATAATGAATTATGATGCCTAGATGATTGATAAATAGCATTTGGAGGTGGAAGCATCAATTAGGGCGTCCAAATCCTGATTGGAGGATTCATCTTCATGATTGGTAGTTGATTGAAGCAATTCACCTAATTTTGGAATGCCTAGACATGAGAAAGTCTTCAAAATATCTCAACTGGAGTTGACTTTGGATGCCACGTTGCCAGTGTTAGAAGATTTTGAAGAGTTTCAACTTTTGCTTGATAAAAAGCCTTCATTTGATCCCTGACTCCGATTGCTAGATTGATCCTGAGGTTGGGCTAACAAATTAAGTGCGGAGTTGGATCAACTCTAAAGAGATGTTACTAGGAGCTAAAAACCTTAAAAACTGGTTTTGATGGCTTGAATCCTTGGGCACCTTTTACTAGAAGAGTTTTTTTTCTTGCCAGACTTAACTAATTTTCAAAGATTTTCAAATTCCTCCATTCTTGACCTTTTGTGCTTTGATCTGCAATCACCAGTGATTGATGGGTCCCATGAATATGCTGAGATATTGAATGGATAACCAGTTCAATTTTGTAAAGGATGACTGGTATTGCAAGCTCCGAAAGTTGATTAAGAGGGCTCAAAATTTTGGGCACCCCTAGCCTGCAGGGGCGCTTTTCTACTTCTGAGACACAATTTTCACCTTGTAACTCTTCACGAAATGCTCCAATTTTGGTCTTCATTGCCGAATGTTTGACTTCTCCGTTGAATTTGATGTCAAACTCGTCGTGAAGATTGATCAACTCTAAGGTCTCCTTGGAAGCTACGAAGCACAAAAGCTACATCTGGTGCTCCAAAAAGTTGGGCACCTTTTGCTAGAAGGGTGCATTTTTCCTTAGTGTTAGCCAATTCTCATGGTTTTCAACTTTCCTTCAGTTTTAGCGTTTCACACTTGATCTTCATTTATGAGCATTTAACAGGTCCCATGAGCTAGCAACTGGATTCATTGCAAAGCTCGAAGCATTCTGAGCAGATGTCTTGGAGAAGACAGCTACTAAAAATTTCATCTAGTTGCTCAAAAGGTTGGGCGCCCCTAGCCTGCAGGGGTGCAATTGCACTGATGAACTTCAATCTATCCTCAGTTTCACGTGCTTGTTTGATCAATAGCTACTGCCCTTTAATATATTCTTTGAGTTGGCGAACAAATTTGTTGCGAGCTAGGCTAAATCTCGGAAGATCATCTAGAGATTGTCAATCCAAAGGCTGACTTCTAAGAGCTTTCTTTCTTGGGTGCCCCTGGGCTATAGGGGCGCTTTTTCCTTGATAGACTACCATTTTTTATGACTCTAAACTTTCAGCATCTTCTGCCTCTGCCTTCGTTCACTAGTGTTTGAAGAATCTAGTGAATTTGCTTGACAATTTGTCGGAAAGCTGGCAGAATTCTGAAAAAGCCAACTGGTTTTGCAATTCTTAACAACTGCAGTTGGCCTCTTGAATTCATGGGCATCTTTGGGCTACAAAGTTAGTCATTTCTAGATGGTTTTGACCTCCTCGTGCTTTGCGTTCACCGTCTTGCTTGACTGGGTTGACTGTGTTGTCGACGACGTGACTGCATTCACCGTTGTGATTGCTTTCACCACTTCACATGTACAGGCATTTGGAAAAGTTGACCAAGCCGTTGACTGCAAAGGCATCTCCCTTGTGACAAGGCGTGCATTTTCTAGACTTAAAATATTTTTAGCAAATTTCAACTTTTGAAATCTCCCTCCATCATTGAGCATCTTTTCGAGCATCTTTCGCCATAGACTCATTTGTACAGCATCTAAAGCTTAGATCTTGATACCTGGTACTGGCCATCTGCCATTGTTGACTTCAGAGGTCCTATCTTTTCTCCTGAAAAAGTGAAATAGACCCACCAAAGCAAAACTAACTTTTTCATGATTCTGACTGGACCAATGTGATCATGAAGTAAAATTAACCTATCAAAATCATTTTTTGTCATTTCTAGAGAGGTCCTATTTTTAGGGTTTTTCTAAAAATAAGGGCCCAAAACCTAATTTTCAGAATTTTCAAAATTTGCAATTATCCTCCTGACAATAAACCCACAAAAATCCCATGCTTCGTTTGACCTAAAATTGACTTTTGACGACAATTTTACAAGATTTAGACCATTTTTACCAAAATGCCTTGTTGAAGCAAAAATTTTATTTTGGGTACAACATAGAGGAGTCATAGAATACTTAGTGTATCTAGGTTGTTCCTGGGGTTGTAGATTAGCCAATGGAGGGAATTGCCTATGCATAGTATATAAATGATCTTAATAACTCGAGTTAGAATGGTGGATGAGCGTGTGACATCCATTCCGCAAGAGGGGTGATGAATACTTTAGCCAAAGTGATGTAATTCACCACTAGTTACACTGTCAGTTCATTGTGTTACTTTAATTTCATGCTAGTCCGAGATTGTCATACACGTAGAACATAGATGAGTTGTATGGTAAGGTTCTAATTATGCAGGACACAACACTAGCTCAGGATAGGCTAGTATTTTGTGGTTTCGAAACCAAAGCTCTTCGTCGAAGGGTAGGGCCATCTTACCATATGTGGTAGATGTGCGAGGGACCGCAGTTAGTCCATGGATGGCAGAAAAGTGCTTGAGTGATGCTTCTCCTCTCAATCAGCAAGCCAAGATTTGAAAGGGCATTTCCTAGATCATTTGTATTTCTAGTGCCAATGGAGCTCAATTGAGCTATGTATGTAACTTGAAGCTATTTCTTTGAAAGATGGAAAATGTATTTTGTATTTGGATTATGAAATCATTTCTTTGGAAATATTGTACAATTCATTGAATGAAATGAGAAAGATATTTTGTTGCTATCATGTGTGCATTTTATCTTGTTTTGAAAAAATAAAATTTTATTGCTATGTATTTAGCCAATAGATTAAATTCACTTGTGGTAAAACATAGGAAAAATTACTGTGCAAAACAAGGGGCATGTTACACACCCTTAATATTAGTGTACATAGGGTTATGAATAGTTGGCCTGTGGCTATCTTAACTCTTAATTAAGTCATATTATCATTATTATATTGCTATTTAGTTAATAAGGTCAACCTAAGGTTTCTATAGGGTTATCTAAGTCGGTCTGGGTGATATCCTAGGCATAAATAGGGTATATATAGGAGGTAGTGTATCTTATTTCATCATTAGATTGTGAATTATGTTCTCATTAGATATTTGGAGGTTTTCCCCCTCGAAGTGGCTTGTTATTCTCAACTATTATCAAGTATTTTCAGCATATTTCATATTATATCTTCCATTGTGCAAGTTATTCCATAACACCATTGCATGTGGGTGGATGGATTTCTCAAGCAGATTTTGAAAGAATAGAAATCCCTGACATGTGGTTTCCAAAATAATGAGGAATCTGAGCCTGGTATTGCTTCCTCCTGTAATATTCTGCCTAGGAATTTTTAAACCAAAACTTGTAGTTTTCACAATATTTATAATGTAGACATTTAGTCGAACAATTTTCATCCAATATTGTTTTGACAAAATTTCATAAATAGTCACCACAAAAATTTATTTTCACAATTTCAAATATTGTTAACAAATTTTCTTTTACTAAATGGATGAATGTGCACCAGATATCATTTATTAAATATGCAAAATTACTGTAGCAGATTTGTATATATATCCAAAGGTACATTCAATCAGTTGGATACAAAAATCAAGTAATAATAGTCATAATATTGCTGACCTGGACCAGTCAGCAGCTTCCTAGCATGTTAAACTCCATATGATAGTTGTACAACACCCCATGTAGTGGTACGGATCCCTCAAGCGTGGTACGGCACCTCCATAAAGTGTACGGCAGCCTTTCTTAAGTGCTGTGACTCCTTTGTAGGTCCTCAAGCATGGTACGGCACCTCCATAAAGTGTATGGCAGCCTTTCTTAAGTGCTGTGACTCCTTTGTAGGTTGTGTTGACCGTTGGAGACCCTTCTATATGTTGTGCTAGATAATAGGGATGATTGAATGCTTTATCATATACATTGACTCTTACTTTTTAATATGTATAGTTCCTTTGGGGGCTTTGAAGTGGTCCGACTGGGTTGAAATCCCAGCTAATAAAAATCTAGTTTTTATGATACTCTTCCATAGGCACACACAGCACTACAATATTTTATTTTTATCTTCCATTTCACACACAGCACTAACAAATTTATATTTGCTTGCAAAACCTTTATAAATTTGTTACCTATAAATCCTCTTTGAATGAATAATATTGCAATCTAACCCAATACCTCCAAATCTTCAATTTTCACAAAACTATGAATCCTGTGTGAATCCACCTCCAATTTGACTAGGAAGAAATCACTTCTCTAAAGCCAAATACCCTTAGGGTTTTCATCCTAGGGTTTCAAGTTGAACATGTAGTTCAAACTTCACAATAAGAAATATGAAAAATGATCAAAAGATATGTAAATGAGCTCCTTCATTCTCTTTTTATAACCTCCAATGGAACTTTCCGGAAGTTATATTTTAAATTCATCTTTTATTAAAATAATAATCCTTTAGGCCCACATAGAGTGACTTTATATTATTTTTTTCTGTTTGGACTTGACTTAAGTCACTTTATAAAAATAATTAAAGACAAGTCGCCTGCAACAATGACCCCAAATAAGCCTATAGGAATAAAATAGGCTAAAAGGTCTTCCTCGAACGCCTAAGTCAAAGAAGGGGACATTACAGCTCCTCGTATGGGAATGCATCCATCCCAAAATAGTGCATCCTCCCCTACCATATATTGATGATTTTTTATTTTAAAAAATGCACCAAACAAAAAATCACCATACGTGCAAAACAAATGTTAAACCGCTCCTCTGCTGATGTCATGCTTATGCATAAGTAAAACATTCATTTCTTGAGTCTGATATACTAGCCAGGCCTTGTGTAATTGTTTGTAAAAAATTTGATGCTAACTGAAAATTCAGTAGCAGTAAATGATGTAATTGCCATTCAGAGAATTCTGTACTTCAATGGAGTAGTATCATTGTTCTGATCTATTGAACCAATTAAGGCTTAAAGTCTCGAGTGTCATTTGTTAGCATATGCATATATTTTGAAAATTCTAATACTTTTATAAACTTTCAAAATTGGTTAACATGGTGTTTTCACATTTCCAAGAGAATTTGGGTGATGCATTCCTGACAGCATTTCATTTTGGAAACTGTACGCATTTCCAAGTTTTGTATAGCTTAGCATCTAATCATTAACATCTGTGTTGGAAAAAGATTTTATGGCTTAAAATTAGTTCAACTGATATTGCTTCTAATCTAGGATTTCTTATAGCATAAACAGTTTGGGTTTATATTCTTGTTAAAATATTTTCTTCATAAATTTTACACAATGCATGATTTTATTGTTTCAAAAGATGAAACTCTTTGTGTTACTAACTTGTTCCCTTGGCTGATATGCTCTGTCAGCAGCAAAAACAATCCCCTTCGATGATGAATCAAAGTCCAAGTATGTGTCCACCTGAAGAATGGAACCACTAAGATCTCATAAGAATTTCCTACTGCAAATAAAAAGGTAAAACATCTAAGAATAAATATCCTTCCTTGCATAGGGTTGGAGCTTTTAATTGGAAGAAATCAGATTACAACCGAGATCAATATACCTCTGAGCTATGGTTAAGCATGTCTGCCCATGGAATTAATGCAACTTGATTGTCCATTGATGGTAAACGAACCTGCATGGCCACAAACATGATGATCTTATGCACTTACTAAAAGATTTGGTAAAATTATTGTCTTACTTGAATCAAATAAAATTACACAAAAAAATGTCAAATTCAGTATGTTAAACTTTAATGTTATATACCTACTACAAAGAAATTGGTATAATTTATGGATGACTAATTTCAACAAACATGTAATTCCTACTAGGAAAATCCTCAAAAATGGCATGATTGAATAGATGGCAGGCTCATGGATGGTGCAGTGATTGATGAGCTAACCTTCCGATTGATAAGGGCATGCTTGAAAATTGAACAATCCTACCATCTTGTTGATGTTGACATGGCTGAATGAAACATAACCATCAGTTAAAAGAGGGATGGTGTTGTGACCTTTTCACACATCACCCCATTCAAGATGGGGACCCCCCTAATTTTTGCTCCATTCTGGTGTTTTGGCTTTGGTTTTGCGTCTCTCTCTCTCTCTCTAATCTTTCTATCCTTCCGGGGATATCCCATCGTTTGACCTAGGTTGAAATTATGGCTAAGTCTGTGAAATTAGGGTTTTTATCCTTTAGGCTTGTTTGAGGTCAAATTGAGTTATCAAAGTGAAATCTGAGCTTGGTACCACGATCACAATGCTTCAGGCAAGATCCCATTAAATTTTCGTTGAGTTCAGACGACTTACTATTTTTAGTAGGTGCTCAATCTGGGGTCTTCTCCTCAGAATTTTGGAATTCTGACTGCTTCAACACATTCAGGTAACTTCAAGGTACTTGCACATAAAATTTGAGCATATTTGGACAACGTGCTATTTTTAGCAATTTAGGCTTCAAGAGCCAATTCGAGGGCTTGCATGTGGGCTTTTTCAATGCATGTTTGGAGAATCTTTTTGGGTTTTTCAAGACCTTCACATGATATAACATGCAAGCCAGGATGAGGACTTTCAGCAAGTCAAGCTTCAAAGGCTATTTTTAGGGTTTGCATGCAAGATTTTCCAATGCATGTCAGAATATTCCTTATGGGTTTTTCGAGAGCTTCGCAACGGAGTGACATGCAAACAAAATTGATCATTTTTCAGGGACTTACTATTTTTAGCCAGTGCCCGCGTATGGACCAGTTTTCTGGGTTTTTTGAGATCCCTCGGGCAATTTGACATGCAAACTCATCCAACAACTGATTGGTCACTTTCAGACACTTACTATTTTTAGCAAGAACACTCCAACAGCTCCCCAACGCTCCAATTTCACAGGCAGAGCAACATGCAACAAGAATCCAGTCAAACAAAGGTCGTGTTGTGACCTTTTCACACATCACCCCATGCCAGATGGGGACCCCCAATTTTTGCTCCATTTTGGTCTTTTGGCTTTGGTTTGGGTAGTACTCAGTCTGAGGCCTTTTCCTCATAATTTCGGGATTTTGACTGCATCAACACATTCGAGGTACTTTCAGGTACTTGCGCGCAAGAATTGAACAGATTCTGGCAACTTGCTATTTTTAGCAGTTCAAGCTTCAAGGGTCATTTTCAGGGTTTAAACATATGATTTTCCAATGCATGATTGGAGAATGGATCCGGGTTTTTCAAGACCTTCGCGATGGTATAACATGCAAACAGAAATGGTGACTTTCAACGGTGTAGCTTTCAAAGGCTATTTTTAGGGTTTGCATGCAGTGATTTTCAGCGCATGTCCGGATATTCCTCATGGGTTTCGCGAGGGCTTCGCAGTGGTGTGACATGCAAACGGAATGGATCAGTTTTCAAGGACTTACTATTTTTAGCCAATGCACGCATGCAAATCGGTTTTCTAGGTTTTTCTAGGTTTTTTGAGATCCCACGGGCACTGTGACATGCAAACTCATCCGACATCGGATTGACCACTTTCCGGACACTTACTATAAATAGTAGTTTCACTCCAGCAGCCACCCGACACTTCAGTATCACGAGCAGAGCAGCATGCAACATAAACGAGGTCAAACGGAGACCGTTCAAGGCACATGCAAGTCATATTAGGGTTTCCAACTTCGATGCCTAAAAAGAGGGGTAAAAAACCAAAATTTTGAAAAATGAAGGTATCCCATTGCGATCAACATCCTTCTGGCAATCTACTGGTGAAATTTGGGCGCAATCCGAGCACTTACTATTTATAGTAAGTCGTCTACAGAGCAGGGCTATAAATAGCAGGTCAGAGAGAGGCGCAGGTGTGAATAGGTTCACTAAGCGATGAGGACCACTTGATGAAAATTTCAAGTCAAACGGAGCTGCAGAAGTCAAGCAATTTTGGGGTTTGCTAAAAATAATAGGAATGCTAAAAATAGCATGTCAGCATGGGCAACAAGTATAAACAAGGTGGCAAGGTCTCAAAAGGCATAATCACGCCAGCTCCAATTTCAGAACAGGTGAAAAGGCATGGGAAGGCACACTTCTCCAAATTTGCTAATAATAGAAGAGTGCAGAGGTAGCTGAGATGTTGAGGATTTTCAAGTTGAAGTCTGGCATAAGCAAGCATGAAATGCGCCCTTGGCATGGAGGAAGCTTCAAAAATTCTAAGTGTTGGGATTTCCTTCTCCCTACCTCAAATGCGCCCAAGGCTCAAGAAAATTCCTCCACCACATGCAAAATGCGCCCAAGCTTGATGAAAATTCCTCCTACCTATGGTAAATGCGCCCTCAAGGTGTAAGCAAGTATGATGTTCAAAATTCTTCTAAGGCATTGAAAGTGGAAGCTCCCCCTCCTAAATGCGCCCAAGGCAAGACAAGGTAGCTTGCTGGTTGAAATATTTTCTAAGGCATTAAAATGAGAGTAGATACCCTCAAATGCGCCCATGATGAAAGAGTGCCTAGGGAAATCTTCTAAGTAAGTGAAATAAAAGCACATGGCCTCAAGTGCGCCCTTGGCAAGAAGGAGGAATGTAAACTTTCTAAGTGCTGAAAACAAAAGTTTCTAAGGTAGTGGAAATAAAAGTAAGCTGGCCTATTTGCGCCCAAGGAGGGGTGAAAGCCTTTGAAAATAATCTAAGGCATGAAATGAATGTTCCCCTAGTGAAATGCGCCCACCTCAAAGAATGAAGACTTAGAAAAAGTTTCTAAGGCAAAATGAGAGCTTGCACATCAAAATGCGCCCAAGGTTGCTAGAGGCTTAAAAACGCCTAAGGCAGAAATGAAAGTGAGCACATTTAAATGCACCCTTGGTTGATGAAGAGGAATTAAGGATCATTTTCATAAGGCATGGAAATTTAAAATTGAATGAGAAGGAAATGCGCCCAAGGCTGCAAGGAGGGTGAAAGGTAAATATCCAAGGCACTGAAAATAGAAGTTGGAATGCTGAAATGCGCCCAAGTCAAGAAGAAGTGGCTTCAAAATATTCTAAGGCATAAAGTGAAAGCTCCACCATGGAAATGCGCCCACCTTGACGAGTCTCTCAAAATATTCTAAGGCTGGAGAAATGGAAGATGGACCCCTCAAATGCGCCCTCACCTTGAAAGGAGGGGTGAAATCCTTTGAAAATATAATCTAAGGCATGAAATGAAGCTCCCTAGGCTATTTGCGCCCATGATGGAGGAATAGGCTGAAAACACCTAAGTATGAGAAAATAAAAGCCCGTAAGCTAAAATGCGCCCAAAGGGAAATGAGCAAGCATGAAAAGTTTCTAAGTGTATGGAATCAAAGCTACACTTCCAATGTGCGCCCAAGGAGAAGTGGAGACTTAGAAATTTGTCTAAGGCAAGAAAACAAAAGCATGGAGTAGGAAATGTGCCCATGAAGCGAAGTGGTGTTATGAAAATTTCCAAGTATGAAAATTGCAGCACATGGCCTCAAAGGCGCCCTTGACTTGAGGTGAAGGAGCTTAAAGAAATTTCTAAGTATAAAGTCTATCCCTTGAAATGCGCCCTTGAAGGAGGCTTGATGATAAATTTGCCTAAGGCATTGAAAATGGAAGGAGCTACCCCCAAATGCGCCCAAGGAGAAGAAGGAGGAGCTGACTTAAAAGGTTTCTAAATGTGAGGGAAATAAAACCTCACTAGCTAAAATGCGCCCAACAAGGTGAAGGGACTTAGAATTTTTCTAAGTCATGAAAAATTGCAGTTGCATATTCCAAATGCGCCCTCAAAGCATACAAGGGATGTAAAATGCTAAGGCAATGGAAATGGAGGTACAAGAAGTTAAATACGCCCCCCCCAGCAATCAAATAGAGGTGGAGAAATCTCCAAAGCAAGGTAAAATAGAAGAAGGCCTTCCTAAGTGCGCCCAAGGTAAGTTAATTAAATAAAAAGTTTCTAAGGGATTTTCTAAGGTAAAATAAGAAATACGCCTAAGGAGGGAGGTATTGTTAAAATCTCCAGAGACAAGATCAAATGTACCTGGGAACAAGGAGAATTCTTCAGGAAAACTAGAAAAATGCCAGGATTTGGAAAGTGAAGACTGCAGGTGTGGAATACGTCCAAAATAAAATGAAATCAACCTTAGCAGTTTTTATTATTTTTCAAAAATAATAAAAAATTAAACTTACCCCTTCATCTGGATACACATGGAAATTATGATTTCTAAGGGGAATTTTCTTCTGGGTATTGGATATTTCCAACTAGGAGATGGTTTAAAATTCTTCCACACCTTGCTCGTGTTGTTTCGACAAAGATTTTTGGCCTGGCACCCATTTAACAAATTTCCTAAGGCTCAGATGGATAAATTTTCTAAGGCATGGAAAAGGAAAGCAGAGTGGGTCAAATGCATTCAAGCTCAAGACTAGTGGAATTTTATCCAAGTCATCAAGCTCCTAAAGGAAGGTGGACAAAGCAAGTGAATGAAATTGCTAAGACAAGAGGATGAAAACAACAAGATGGCATGCGCCCCAACACACAATTTGCCCATGATGAAAGTTTGCTAGGAAAGTGATGAATTTTATCAGATCTAGAAGTCAAGCCGACCTTGAAAGTCAGAACGTGGGAATTGGGTAAGTGGAGTGAATTTATATTATAAATGTTCTGATGCTCTTCCTTTTGCTTTGCAGGATGAACACCGGAGCCAGAGCGTGAGGACTTGAGGTGATGAAGCTGGACAATACTATAACTTTGGAAAGGGAAATGATAGTGAAGATTTGGCTAAGGCATTAAAAACATGATGTATAAGAGGCTAAGTGCGCCCAAGGCAGTGAGCTGAAGAAATATGAAAGTTACAAGGAAGAAGTGCGTCCAGGAATTAAAGCAACAGGAGGGCCGAACAGGAGGAATTCCTTGCTCATCACTTTCATATCAACCACGTACTTGCCTCTCCTCCTAACGCAACAGAATTGGCAGGTAGAACAGTGGGAAAGCG
The DNA here is from genome assembly GCA_007115665.2 of Sequoiadendron giganteum. Classification (NCBI taxonomy): domain Eukaryota; kingdom Viridiplantae; phylum Streptophyta; class Pinopsida; order Cupressales; family Cupressaceae; genus Sequoiadendron; species Sequoiadendron giganteum. The sequence goes on along the minus strand of CM021102.1, from coordinate 86,475,555 downwards.
TTTCTGGACGAGAATCTTCTAGAAGAGGATAGTGGGCATTAATTTAGTGGGCATTAATTGCTCATAGTGGTTCTTGAGGAGGAGTGGAGAATATTTTGTTCATTTATTACCCACTCTCCTCTATGGCGGTTTTTAGGGCAGAAACCCTAATTAGGGCATATGTGGCTCGATCTGAGCCCTTTATTGTAATTCAATCTAAGTCGTCCGTTGGATTGGGCCAACTATAAAAGGGGCATCCCCCCTCGTTTGTAATAAGGAGATATTAGATCAAGAAGTCAGGGAAGATAGAAGTTAGAATAGATAGAGTTAGCTTAGAGGATAGCTTAGTTTGAAAAGGAAGGAAAACTTTCCCTTTGAAAGTTTTGTAAATGGTTGTTGTGAACACTTTTCATAATACAAAGAGTTTCATTGCTTGGTGATTTCTTCTTTTGTTATGAGTAGCTAGCAAGGCCCTTTCATCTTTCCGATTCAAGTAGATTGAGTAGAGTAGACTTTATTTAGTTGTTAATTGTGGAGTGTGGCGTTTTGGTTTGAGCATATCTTCTTTCATCCATACCACTAGCGGGCTTGCTGATGGTAAATTCGCCTTGCGTGGTCAACTGGAGTATTGGCACTTAACTTCGATTGTGGCTCATATGTCCATATGCATCGTTGTGATGGTATGTACATGTTGTGTCATAATTTGAACACCTTTCTCATCCTCTAAAGATTGCACCAACTTTGTCAGAGTTGTCCGAAGGGAGACCAAGCAAAGTCTGGTTTGAAGATTGTTTAAGTCGATCCTCGTCCTCCACCCTTGTCCTCCACCCTTTAGGAGTAGATGGTAGCATCTCTAATCCTTATATCCTTTTACATTCAGCATTACCCGGTTAGTTTAAGAACCCGGGCTTCATGGACAAATCTCCCGAAATTTGAAAATCCTTTCTTCTGACTGAGCAACTCACGTAAGTCCCCTTGGAATACCCAGCATATTCACATCAACCAATTGAGTCTATTCGCAATAAAAGGAACCTTGGAGTTGAACGCATGAACTTTCACGCAATCTTAGTATGCGGAACACTTTGATCAAGAGAGAATAGAGTGACCGTTGGACATTTTATTCTGTATTGGCGTTGTCATAAAACACACGTCAATATGTCATTTGAGGCGCGTGCAAGTCAAATTAGGGTTTCCACTTTTATGCCTAAAAATAGGGGGTGAAATACAAAAGTTGTCAAAGAAAAGTACCCCATCAGGGTCTACATCTTTCGGGCAACCTACTGGCAAAATTTGAACGAGATCGGAATACTTACTATTTTTAGTAAGTCACTTCATGGCTATAAATAGCAGGTCTATGCTAGAGGTAGATGTGAACAGGACACTTAAATCATCAAGATCATGTGGAGTAAGTTTTAGGTCAAACGGAGCTGCAAAAGTCAGGCAATTTTAGGGTTTGCTAAAAATAGCAAGAGGGCTAAAAATAGCAGATAAGCTCGGGAAACAGGTATAAACAGGGTAGCAAGGCCACTAAAGGCATATCACGCCAGCTCCAGGTTCAGAACAGGTAAAAGCCATGGAGATTCACACTTCTCCAAAATTTACTAAAAATAGAATGGCAAGAGGTAGCTAAGGCGTCGAAAATTTCTAAGTCCACAAATGGAAACTAGCAGGAGAAGAGGTGAAATGCGCCCTTGGCATGGAGGAGGCTTTAAATATTCTAAGTGTTGGGAAATTCCTTCTTCCTACCCCAAATGCGCCCAAGATATAAGAGGATATTGATAAAAAATGCTAAGTATTAAAAATTCCTTCACACTGCCTCATATGCGCCCAAGGCACAAGAAAGTTCCTTCTCCCTACCCCAAATGTGCCCACAAGGAAAGAAGACATGGCAAAATGTTTCTAAGGCGTGGGAATTCCCTCACACACCCTCAAATGTGCCCAAGGCTCAAGCAAATTCCTCCCACATAGCAAATGCGCCCAAGGCTCAAGCAAATTCCTCCACCACGTAGAAAATGCGCCCAAGGCTACAAGGAAGGCGTGGTTTGAGAAAGTTTCTAATTATGGGAGATTTCCTCCTCATACCCCTATATGCGCCCTTGGCATGAGGCCTAGTAAAATGCGTCAAAGCTTGAAGAAAGTTCCTCCTCCCTATGTGATATGCGCCCAAGGTGTGGGCAAGGTTGTAAGAAATTTCTAAGGCACAAACAAGTTCCTCCTCGTAGGGTGAAATGCACCCTCAAAGCAAGGAGTGGAGAATATTGAAACACTCAAGTGTTCTAATGATCATTCAATTCAGTTAATTCCAGACAATACAAATTACAACACTAAGTATTTATCCATTATGATACTCTTTTGTGCAAAAGACCGAGATTGACTAGATAGTGCAAGAATTCATACAATTAGGGGTCATTTGGCCTAGTGTCCACCTATATTCTTCCCCAATAGTCCTTATTCAAAAAAAGGATAGTTTGTTGCATTTGTACGTAATTTTTTGGGAATTAAACAAAAGCACTATCAAGGATCAATTCCTTCTTCCTATGATTGGTGAGTTGCTTGATGAATTGCATGGGACCTGCTTCTCCAAACTAGATCCCCTATTTTGATATCACCAAATCTTCCTAGGTGCAACGGATATTTCTAAGACTATCTTTTGAACTCATGAGGGCCACTATTAATTTTTGGTTATGTTGTGTGGCCTTACTGATGCCAAACCTGATGAACCAATTTCTTTGGTCATTTCTCAAGAAATTCATCTCTATCTTCTTTGATGGCATCCTCATCTTTAACAAGAAATGGGAAGAGCACTTCATTTACATTGACCAAACCCTCCAACTTCTTTCAGAAAACTAGTTACATGCAAAGCATTCCAAGTGTTCATTTAACCAAATAGAGATAGAATATCTCAGGGTATTGCATTAGCAAAAGTTAAGGTCAACCCTAGAAAAATTGAAGACATGAACAATTGGCCAAACCCAAAACTCCCAAAAATCTTTAGGGGTTCTTAGATCTCATCAACTATTATAGGAGTCCTTAGGTCTCACCGATTATTATAGGAAATTTGTCATGGACTATAATAAAATTGTCATTCCCCTGATTGCTATGTAAAAAAATGCATTCTTTTGTTCAAAAGCAATAGAGAAGATTTTTATTTCCTCAAGCATGCCATGTGCACTATGCTCATACTTACTCTATCAAACTTTTCCAAACTATTTACCATCAAAAGTGATGCTTCAAGCAATCGCATTGGAGCCATATCAATGCTAGAAAGGAAAACATTGGCATTTACTAGCAAGGCACTTGCTTAGTAATCTTTCTAAATCAACTTTTGAGATGTTAGCTATTCTTCAAGTTGTCAATAAATGGAGGCCATATATTGTGAGAAGGCACTTTTATATAAAAACAGATCAATATAGCCTCAAGTACTACTCCAAACATGTATCGTCTCAAGAACAACAAAAGAGGGTCACAAAATTATTAAGCTATGATTATGAACTACAAAAAGGGAAAAGAGAATGTGGTGGCAGATACCCTTTCTTAAAAAACTCAATCACCAAGGAACATTATGTGCTTTATTCTTACCAACTCCAAATTGGTTGTAGGATTCCAACAGGAATGACAGCAAGATGACAGATTTAGCAACTTACTTATCAGCTAGCTACTGACCCTAAATACACTTGGAAAGCCAATACTTGAATTACAAAGGGTGAATTGTTCTTTCTACAAATTCTGCTCTTCAAACCCAAGTGTTACAAGAATTACATACATCCCCTTCTACAAAACATTTGAGTTTCTTAAAAGGATGAGAGAACAAAATACACTTTTTCTAGTCTATTGTGAAAAATGATATCAAAAACTTGTTGCGGAATGGTGTTTTATAGATTATAGTCTATATTATAATCAAATATATTATATATTATATTTTATTAAATATAAATAAATATAATATTATAAAATTATGTTTACAATATATTATATTTATATATTTACTATTATATTTTATTATAAAATTGTTTATTTATATTAATATATTATATTTATCTATTTTTCAATTTTTTATGTATATATGTATGCAGCCACACCCAGCCATACCAAACCTAGGAAAAATATCTACTATATTGCAAACCTAAACTTTGAACCCATACCCAACCCTAAATCCAAACCCAAACAGCAACTTAGGGTTTATGTTATCAAAAGACAATTATTTTGGCATTAGGAACCTCAAACAAATATCCAATACTTCAAATGCAGTGTGAGTTGGTACACACAAGTAATTATGTGGCAAATGATAAGGGAAGTCATGATTCATTTCTGCCAGTAAATTAATCTGGTGAATCTACTTTATGTTTGTTGGTAGGACCATAGACAAGCAATTTATCTATAGAATCCAACCCCAAGGATTCTGAAAGGAAAACCATGATAAAATGGTTATTCAGTATTAGGAACCCACTGCTGTGCTATGCAAGCCTGCAAAGGACTATCATTGATCAGAAGACGTTTGAGTTGGAAGAGAACTTTGAGCCAAGCTTGCTGGACTTCACTTAATAATAGACTTGGTTCAGAATGTATTAAGGGATCACACCTCAAAAGACTTTTATCTTTACCTCACAGTGGTCACTAAGTACTGTTAGCTTGCATTACGATACAACATCTAGTATTTAATCAAAAATATTTATTATGTATTTCATTTAAACAAGCAACTTTTGAGGCAAAATTGATTACAGAAATAAGGTTAACTTACCAAACGGGAGAAAAGGATACCAAATGCCCATTTTAATGTCTCCAAATTGAACACCTGAAATAAAATTAAAATGTTGTTTTAACAATTACATATAGAATTAATGTCAATACCACAAAAAACATAAAAGGTGTTATACTTGCATTTGCTTTATGCTATTTGTGTAAATTAAAAAATTTATGTTATTCTAGACCCCTCTTAACAACAAAAGAGCTGAAGTTGTTAAAAAATTGCAACAAAACAAATTTTTAATGAATTGGGAAGCAGATTATATTTACACGTTTCTTCTATAGTTTATAGCATACATTCTGCTGAGTGTGTGCTTACATCGTACTTCAGAAAGTATAGAGAACAGTATAACAACAGGACAAATATTATAAAATAAACAGCAATAATAGGAAGTAAATGATATAGCTTGATTCACTAAATTGAAATGAGTTCACTTGTTTACGAGTGTAAGGTTACCATCAAGGTGCAACCTTTATTGATACCTTTTCAATATGCTAACTAAACTTAATTAAAATAAATTATAAATTAGCAGCGTAATCAAACTCAGTGTACCTGATGTTTAATTATAGACCAAATGCATCCAAGTACCCTTTATGTCACCTGCATTATCCTTCACCCAAAAAATAGACAGACTCCTCTACTTTTGGTGTTACAGAATTATTGGTATTGATGTTCTCATGCACAACATTAGCCACATGTAATGTCTCTCATTGCAATAGAGTTGAAAATAAATTTCATTTCAACTCTGTACTCTTTCTTTTAATTTGATTCATTAATCCTTCCTGGTGGCACATAATCATTTGAAAAATCATGTTTCTTCATTGATGCTTTATATATGTCTTTTGGCATAAACATATTAAGGCACATTAACCAGTATTTGTAAGTCTTATCATCAATTGGCAGTCACTAGTTGTAATGTTCCTTTCTAGGAGGTGTAAAGTTTTTGCATTTTTTGTCTAGTTTGATAGATGTTTCATTTTATCAAGCTACTTCATTTCTTGCACCAAACAGAAAGACAATGATCGCAATGACATTGCATGAACATGAACAGCAAAGGCAAATAGTTCTGAGATACTTCTGACTCCTGCAGTGACTGATTATATTAGATTATCACAACTCAGATTTTGATACATAGACTGATTACAAAGACTTTTCGGAGGATTATATCCTACAATTTGTCACTCATCAACTCTTCACAATGTACAGTTCTGGAACATAGTAATTAACAGATTTATCACAGCACTTTGAAGGTTTATGCAGTCTGAATTTTCATATTCATTCAACAGATTGCTTATGAAAGGATGCAGCAAATACAGTTCAGAATTTCTGAGCATAAATGGGAATGTTGCAAGACTGAGATATGCATTAGATCAGTACAGCAGTTCCCAGAATGAACTTACAGACTTAATATGTTCTTCCTAAAAATGCATTAGAGAACACTGAACTGATCGTAACATTGTGACAGCAGTTTATTACAAATTTTTGAGTATGCATGTGTCTGAAATGTATAAACAGCAACTTCAAATTCAACGTAGTATTCTATAGCCTTACTTCCCTAACAGATTTAAGACATTTCAGACTCATATACTATCAACTGCATAAGTGAAAGTACTCAGACCTGGATAGTATGCTGTCCCAAGCCCAGATTAAGCATCAAACTATTACAGGAATGTCTCAAGATTGTCACAGACTTTAGAAAACACCATGTAATCTGCCCAGCTCACCAGCTTCATGCCAAACAACCCTCATGGGATGTATACAAGTGTAGGGCGTGATCCAGTACCCACTATAGCATTACTGTAGCAACAGGTTAAATTTCAATTCAAACCCTCTTCATAAATTTGAACAATGATCTCAAATTCATCCTTCAGAAGCCCTTGCAATAAAATGCAATAATAAATCAGCTATTGCATTATTCAGAAACCCTTATTGCAATAATAAATCAGCTATTGCAATAATTCAGAAACCCTTATTCAGAATTGCAATAATACATCAGCTATTGCAATTATTCAAAGCCCTTGCAATAATAAACCAGCTATTGCAATAATTCAGATACATGCAATAATACATCAGCTATTGCATAAATTACTTAGCTTCTCAGCCAAGCAAATCTGCAACTTCAGCCTTCAGAATTTTCTTCGATGGAGATTCATGAATTTGCTTAAATGCCCAACTATGAATCCTGAATGAATCCACCAACACTAGCTAGGTTTGATCAACCTGATCTTTGGCGTATGTGGGAAGTAAAACTTCTCCATCATCATCCGATAAACCTTCTAGATCTTCTAACAAGAAATCAGCGATTTGAGGAAGAGTAAATCTATTGTAATTACGCTTGCACACTTCAAACTCATCTTCACAATTAAACCAAAAATCTTCCATTGTAGGTTTATGTGAAGAATTCTGACCAAGGCGAGCTGCAAAGAGACCCCATGGGTCATATGAACGCCTTTCTATGAGAAACTTGAGATTAAGCTTCGTCATTTCATTGCTCATTAATTTAGCGTCAATTGCTGACTTGCATTTGTATATACCCATCTCAAAAGGGAAACTAGTAGAAGACTTGTGTTTCTTACAGAAAAAAGTGTGGACTTCATGTAATTGCCTTAGGAACTCCATGAATAATACCTTATCCAATGGGTATCGAGGTAGCGTGGTTGGACTGCCTGAGAAGCCATATACGCATATGCAGGAGAATGTGGGGAATTGGATAAACCAATCAACCCAATCTACCATTGCCAATCTAGCAACTGCTAAAAACCGTATATGCAACTCGTTGTCAAGATCCCTCACTGTATGCATTAGGAAAAAATCATTTACTCGCTTGAAGTCTCGTTCTGACAATGAAAATTCTAACTACGGGAAATGTTCATGAACCTGCTGCACGCCCAGAATTCCAACGACATTCAAACCTCTAAACTTGCCTTGAAAGGCTATTAGATATATGTAACGACCCCATCCTTGGGTAATTAAAATTTTTCTAACATTTCATTTCAAACATATAAAAATAACAAGTAACAAAGACATTGCAATAAAATTCTTCCTTTCTTTACTGATAAATACATGCAAGTTACAATATATATTTCCACATGAATTCCATTTTCATTATAAATATAAATCAGAGTACAAAAGTAAAACAAATTACATACATAGCTCGTAAGCTTTTGCACAAATAGTAGTAAGACGGTCCAGGTTCCTTTCCTTTCAAATCTTGGTGTATCCGTCGCCTGCGATGGAGGAGAAACATCACTCAAGCGCTTTTCCGCCAACCACGGACTGTTAATGCGGTCCCCGCACATCTATCATTTGATAGATGGCCCTCCCTTCGAACGAAGAGATTGGTAAAGTAACCAGCTGCGACAACCCAACTGAGCATAGTGTTGTGTCCTATACATCTAGAATTTGCTATTTCACAATCCTGAACTAGCATGATGGATCACAATGAACTGACAGTGTAGTCTTGACTATCTCACTTCTAAGTGGATGTTGTACCTTCCACTACTTTGGCCAAAGTATTCTCATTCAGTACTTCGAATGAAGGTCATCTATCATATACACTACTCAGAGCCAATTTGACTTAAAGCTATCTTACACTACGCGTAGGCTAAGTCCTTCACTGGATTGTCAATCTCTCAAACTATCCTACCTCAATCTAATCTAAAACAACAAATATAGGTTCAAGTCCTTCACTGGATTATCAATCATCCCAAACCAACCTACGACATTCTATCTTACTAGAAATAATCCAGCTTGACAAGTAATTCATTCTTTCTCTCCTGTTTCGGAAATCTTTATCCTAGGAGTTCCTCAGCCTATGTCAGTTAATCTAAAACTCTAAGCTGCTTGAATATACTTGACTACTGTCCTTATTTCGTTCCTAGAATATAGTAACTAGTTTACCCTTATTCTCCATATACAAAGATCATACACAACATGCAATATTCATTCAAAATGCATAATAATCCTTCCCTTTCCTTTTTCCATTATTTCCCTTTAATATAAGATAAGAAAACTAATCCCTTAAGTTCTTTACTCATATAATCCCTTTTTTCACAAACCCTTAATCATTGATTCCCTTACACATTTCCTCTCTCAATGCATTGCTTTAAATATTCATCAAAATAGTTCTTTCCTACTAGAGCTAATTGAAAGCAGCAATCATAAGACCAAAAAGAAAACAGCACTTCAATAAAAGTTATAAACTAAAGAGGTTTCATGCCTGATTTTAAAGCTTCTCCTTCCAAAATTGTTCTTCTAGACTCTCCTTCACATAAGCTTCCAGAATTCCAACTGAAAATGGCTTCCTTGTGATAGTATCTTACTCTAAAATGATCTTTCTATGTCTCTTCTCTCGAATATGAATCCACTAGTAATTTCTTACTCAACTATAGCTCACAATGACTTCACTCACAACTTAAAATGGGATATTAACTGTTAATGGCAATTGCTGGTAAAAACTCGCTGTATTTTGCAAAACAGAAAATACAAACAAAACAGAGAAATGGATATGGAAGCTCAATGAAAAATGCTAAACTCGGATTGCTCAAGTGATCCTTAACAAAGAATGGCTGGCATCTATTTATAGACCCGAAATTGCAACAAACTCCACCATTGAGGGTATGCAAAATGACAGAACTATCCTTTGAATAATTCAAATGAAATGTGGCAGCTATCTAGCATGATACTCAGCAAAGAGGAAGATGATTCGACCTAAAAATGAGAAGAAAGTTTCCACTTACACATGGCAAACATCAAATGATGGACACCTACAGCCTGGTGTCAAAAATGGCGGAACTCATGAGCAATGGAGGGTAAAACGAAAATTTCAATGCAAAAACTGCAGCCATCTGGCCTTAGTACGCCCCTTGCATTCGCGTTTCCAGTTGGAGGAAATGCAAGTCGCGCGCCCTGGTCTTCCGCCATGAGCTCACAGTCGCGCAAGTTTCCCATTCTCATTTTCGGCCATGCTACACAGTTGCGATTTTTCCTCTGTGAAGGAATTTCGTGATTTTCTTTTAAAACAAAGTTTTAAAATGCTTTTTAGATTTAAATTTTTGCAAAAGACTATAGTCTTTATCATCTAAATTCTCATAATATTTTCAACGTATTTTCCAATGGTCAATGAATTTCGAAATAATTTTATTCCTCATGGTAAATGCATTTTATTACCAAATAACTATACAAGTTAATTTTTAATTATTTCCAAGGTAAATATTTATTATTTGCCAAATGACTATACAAGTCAAATTCATTTAATCTTATGGTAAATATCATTTACCAAGTGACTAAAGAAGTTTACGCCATTTACTTTCCAAGACTTATTTATTTAAAAATATAAATTAAAACATTATATTTATATCTCCATATATTCATTTTATAATATTTAACTTTAATTAAAAGAATTAAATCTTTTAATTTTACACTAAGAGTTTTAAGATATTTATCTAGATATATTTACATATTTTAATATATTAATATTATTATAGTTCTTTTAAATATTAAACATATAAATATCAAAATACCAGAATATTTAATATATTTATATATCTTAATATAACTATAATAATATTATATATATTTGCATATATAAATATATTTAACAAATATAAAAATACATATGCATATATAATAGTCGATTATATATATATCCTGTGAGCCAGTCAGCGTACGTTCAGAATATATATCTCTGTATATGTATATATAAATTCCAAGCAAATATTTAATATTCCATACCATCAGACGTATGCTCATAAACATATGTATACCATACATGTGTTTATATGCTTACTTCTGACGTTCACATCCAAACATGATACCACCATGACGATCACAATATCACAATCAAGCATAAAGATAAACTTCACACACAAAAGCAGTCAAGACCTCTACTTGCAAGACATACAAGCTATGGGTGACTTACCCTATATGCATACAAAACTGACTTGGTTTACTCAGTCTAGGGTGAGTGTGTGTATGCTCAATTGATTTACCTTACCGGTTACTCGACCAAGCCCCTCTCCCGAGTGATGTCTCCCCTCCGCCTGGAGGAATCGTTCTTGTTCCTGCATCCACAGACATACAATCTCGGCAGTTACTTGTTCATAACATCAATAGTATACAAAACATCTTAAGTTAGAATATCCACAATTCAATACTATGCATGCAACACTCATCAAGGATAACATTGATAGAAGTATCAATCAGATGAAACGATCATTTAAATAGAACTCATTCATTTTGATAACAAAAACATGTTTTATTCATCACAAAGATTCAAACATTACAATCAATTGCCCTATGCAATAGTAGCTATACAATCGGGGTGTAACAATATACGAGGTATGAAGTCATATGGAATTCATGGGCCTTGAAGAACCCTGTCATCTGGCTATGAAGAGTGTCACTGATCAAAGCCGACCAATCGTAGTGTTCTTTATTGTTGACAAGTTGGGACATGATGTAGAACATCCATGGTTGAAACTTGTGTGCTTTTGCTTGACCTCTGACTTGGTTGAGCAAAGTGATCATGACAACAAACTCATCCTTGAATTCACCACGTCCAACATTCCTTGGAAAACTGTTTCATTTCTCTTTCAGCCACCTTTGTGCCATCCTTTTCTGGCACTGTTCCTTTTGCGTATTCCACGCCTCCTCACTTTCTTCAGTTGATATAATGAGGTTATTTGGGCATGGTGGAATAGCAAAACACCTCTCAATGTCTCTTGGCTTGAGGCTGCAAATTATTCACCCATTTACTCATTGGATTTCCCGTGAAGTAGGATTGTAATGCTTGACACAAGCAATTACAAACTCGATGTCTTGCGCTGTGATGGGAAAAGAAGCCGCCACTAGTAACCCGAATTGTTCAAGATTTTGAATTGTGATGTAGTCTACGCCATTCAAAGTGTTCATATCAACTATTGGTTTTACTTGATGCAATTCGGTGCTGAGTGTCTTCAAGAAATCGTGAAGTAAGACCAATTTGGTCTTGATTTTGATTGGAGAGAATTGCATGCTGAAAAATTTGAAGAATGACTATGCACACGACTGTGTTCGAACAACTTCTGTAGGAAGGCTAAAAATAGCTTCACTGAGAGTCAAATTTTCCGAAAAAAATATGAGATGTGGGTTTTGTTGAGAAGGTCTTTTTGAATAGACCCTGATCATCTGTTTTTCAAAAAACTGACTTTTTCACAAACATGCAAGAACCCCTCAGAGGAAGAAGCTGCGAGGCAATTTTTTCCGGAAAAAATTCTAAGACATGGGTTTTGTAGGCGCCTGTGTGCTAAATAGACCTAGATCGATCATGTTTGAAAAAGATGATTTTTTTGGAAACCCTAAAAATGAAAGCCGCAAAAGCTATTTTTTGGGAAATATGGAACGTGGGTTATGTGACCAATCTTGTGTTGGATGAACCCAAAATGTGAGATTTGTCAAAAAGCTATTTTTTCTTTAACATGCAAGAAACCTTAGGCATGGAAGCTGAAGAAACTGTGGAAGATTCTCCAATCTTGGAGAAGATTGAAAAAGAAGAGAACCCAGATCGATAGAAGTTGAAAATGATGAACTTTTGTTTCTAAAAATTGATCTTGGAGATATGGATTTTGGAAAGATGTTCTTCTGTGCAACCTGAACTTGAATCTAAGAAGAAATATGAAAACGAACTTTCTTTGATCCTCCAAATGTTGAAGAGAAAATTCTATGTTTGCTCTTGAAGTCGACCTACAAAATAATGAAGAATAGATGCCTAGATGCTTGTTAAATAACGTTTGGAGGTGGAAGCATCAATTAACTCATGAAAACCATAATTTTAGGAATCATCTCGTGAAATTAGGTGTTAACTCGAAGAATCCCAAAAAATTTGGGCAGCCAAGGCATGAGAAAGTCTTCAAAAATCTGTAACTCAAGTTGACTTGGGCACCTTGAGATAAGGCGTCCAAGTTTGCAAAGTTAGAAAAAATATTGAATTCTTCAAATTTTTCTTATTTCCGATGACTGGTAACCCCTGTTTGAGCATTGTTTCTCACCAATCTGTGTGCAATTGAGACTGAAGGTGAATTGATCTGGAAAGCCTGATCAAGTCTGGAGAGATTGATACCTCACACCAGCCTCTGATCCTGCATTTGACTGCTTTTAAATCTGGGTGCCCCTAGCTAACTAGGGCGCTTTGCATCACCAGAGGGAAGATTTTCAAGATTTTCATCTTTTCCTTGATAAACTGCCTCTGTTCAATCCTTGATTCCAGACATCTGATAGGTCCTATGAGTTTGTTGATGAATTCACTGCGGAACATGAGCGAAACTGAGAAGATCTTCTTGGAAGTTGCAAACCCTAAAAAGTGGTTTTAGTGGCTTGAAATCTTGGGCACCCCTAGCTAGCAGGAACGCTTTTCTGCTCTGTACTTAGCCAATTTTTTGGTGATTTTCAACTTCTCCAATTTTCCTCCCGTGCTTCAATCTACAATTGTTGGTGATTGACAAATCCCGTGATCAAGCTAAGATATTCAATGGAAAGCCTAAAGAATTCCGGAAAGGATGACTGGTTTTGCAAACTCTAAAAACTGTTTTAGAGGGCTCAAAGTTATGGGGGCCCATTGCCTACAGGGCCACTTTTCTGTGCAAAAGGTATAATTTTCACTTTATCTTCTTGACGAAAACACCTCAATTTGATCTTTTTTTTTGGATGTTCAGCTGCTCTGATGAACTTGCTATCGAACTCATCGCGAAGCCTAATAAAATCTGAGGAGGCTTGTTGGAGGTCATGAAACCTGAAAACTGAATCTGATGCCTCAAAATTCCGGGCATGTAAGAACCCCACTAGTTCTCTGGTTTCTGAGACTTTGCAAATGATGTAATTTTGTTTTGGATTTTGATTTGTTTTGCAATTTTTGTGTATTTTCAATATATATGCCAAGTAATAATAGAGAATACTTGCACAAACTAAAACAAGAATTCTAAAAACTAATGCAAATAAATATCAACTGCTGTAGCAAATCTTTTTATTAATATATATTCAGATCTGATTATACAAGTTTGCATCTACAATAAGTATTCAATTCAACTTGATATTCATTTCATTGCAAATATAAATAATCAACCCTGAGTCCACAGTAAGCTAATCGCAGGTCTGATATTTTATATCAGCAAACTGAAACTCCACAAAACCCATGCTTGGCTGCAAAGTATGAAGTCTCCAACGTATAAACATTCACCATGCCTGCACTAACAATGGTGTCCCCTATCGAAATAAAACCAGCACCAATATCTAGGTGTTTATGGCTTGAGAAGAACATGTCCTTGCCTGGGAATGGAACGCTATGGCTGTAGCAATAAATATACCTGATAATGAATGCTTGCAAACTGAATCTTAATGACAGCAATATTATTCTCTGATCTGCAGATGTAATCTCCTCCAAAGCTGCATTAAACCCTCATATAATCTGCACAAAATGATGCCCACGTGCCTAGAAGAAGAGGCACCAACAGCAAATAAGATATTCAACAATATCTTCTTCCAATGCCTTTTGTATTGTAGCGTGGCACTGTTCACGTGTTACTGTAGCAACTATCAAATAGATAAAATCTGATATAGAATGGCTGCCGAGAGTGAATCTCCAGGTCTGCTGTAGATATACCTTCCAATCCTTCAAACCCTAGATGAAATTCTTCATTTTTAAGCACAAATAGAACTCCTGAATGAAGCTCTCTCCAGCAATAATATCAGCTGATCTCTCACAGCCTCAAAATTGCATAACACTGAAGAGTTTTCGTTCTCCAATGCTGAAAATGGCAGAAACCCTTTCAAATTCCTCCAACCTGCTCGAATATCAAAACCCACAGTAATATATTCACCAAATGATAATGATTTTATGCTTTTAAAATCCTTTTATATTCTCTCCTGAGAGGTCGACCTCCTTAAGTGTCTTTAAATCCATTTTGAAATCCACTTTTAGGTTTTTAATAAAGACTTTATAATATCACTCCAAACTTGGGCGCCCAAAATAATATTATAAAAATGTACTTTAAGTGATTTTAATTGAGGGTCATAGCCTCATTGGAAATAAAGTACACTTTTACTTTATAATATTTAATTATCATTAAAGTACCTTTAATGATAATTAATCATTAAACATTTAATATTTCACCCATCCAACTAAATAAGAGGTCAACACTGCATCTGAGACCCGTTCAGGTGCCATACTAAATATAGTAACCCTAACTTGCCTGAAATGGTGACTTACTATAAATAGTAAGTATGAAGAACTGAGTCAAACGAAGGCCAAACTGAACCCACACTGAGCTCTAAAGGAGAAAAACACCCTGATTATTGCCAAGAAGGACCCTCTAACCATCTGTGTTTTCCTACGAGGGTCAGGAATAGGCCAAACCATCCAAAAACGACAAAAGGCAAAAAGGGGACATTACAAGGCACCCCTGGCTTGCAGGGGCACTTTTTTGCTTTGTACTTAGCCATTTTTTGAGTTTCTTGACTTGCTTTGACTTTCAGCATTTTCCGCTTGATCTTCGTTTGAGTGCGTTTGACAGATCCCATGAATTGGATGCTGGATTCATCGCAAAGCTGGAAGAATTTTGAGGAAGACCCCCAAAACTACAAATCCTAACAACAGCATTTGGACCCTTGAATTCATGGGCATCCCTAGCCTGTAGGGGCGCTTTTGGCTCCAATGTTAGAAACTTTTTGAAGACTTTCGCTCTCCTCGTGCTTCGCATTCACCGTGTCGTCGACTGCGTTGATCACCGCTGCTGCTGACGCGAACGCGTTAACTACGTTGCGTGTATGACAAACAAAAACTTGAAAAATATTCTAAATTTCTAAGGCATTGAAGCCTAGACACCCTCTTTGAGGTAAGGTGTCCATCTCGAGACTTAGTTTATTTTTTACAATTTTCAACTTTTCAAATTCCCCCCTGCCATTCACCATTTTTCAAGCATCTTTTGCCATAAATTCTTCTGTGTCGCATTTGAAGCTTAGATTCTAACACCTAGTACTAGCCATCCTCCATTGATGACTTAGAGGTCCTAACTTTTCTTCTGAAAAAGCAAAATAGACCCACCAAAACAAAATTGACTTTTTGATAATTTTGACTGGACTAGTGTGATCATGACGAAAAATTAAAAATCAAAATAATTTTGAGCCATTTCTAGAAAGATCCTATTTTTAGGCTTTTCTTAAAAATAGGGGCCTGAAACCCTAATTTCAAAATTTTCAAAATTTTGCGAGCATCCTCTTGACATTAAACTCGGAAAAACCCCATGATCCGTTTGTTGTTCAAAAATTTCTAAGAATAGCATATTGCTATTTTTAGACATTTTGACCTCTTTTGACTTTTGACAACAATTTTACAAGATTTTGACCATTTTTACCAAAATGCCTTAATGAAGCAAAAAAATTATTTTGGTTACAACAATACTATTGGTCCTTGGAATATTATTGAACAACGTACATGAGTTAATAAGTACAAGAGCACATGAGCTAATTGAGTATCAAAGATTCAAAAATACTCACATTAAACTTTTCACGAAAATAAAGCATCTAAATAATGCCAAACACAAAAGCTCCCATTATTTCTTGAAGCTTCTGAAATCTATCCCTTTGTTTTTAAGGATAGAAAATTTCAAGCATGTTATAAAATGTTAAGAAGAGCATATTTAGAGGCTACAACACATGCAGCGGTTGCTTACTGAATGCTACTATAACACAACAGTTTGTAACCAATCTCAAATTAAGCAATAAAATGTGATACTTATCCATTCAGGAAAGCAAGTTTGATAGAAACAAACTTAGTTGAGTGAATGATTTATTTACATGACTGCATCCATACCATTGCCTTTGATGTTAGTTAATGTAGAAAGACTAATCTGGAAATTTTATGTAAATGGAAAACCTAGTCTATATTTTGAGATTATTCATTGAATCAGAAAATGACAGAATAGAGTTTTACCTTTTGCGGAAATAAGTCAGGATACTTGGAAAATATCCTGGTTTGCAAATCCTGGTGCCTGCAACAACTTTTCTACTGTGATGATCGTTCCCATGGACACACTTTCCGAACAAACTATTCTACAATGATAAGCAGATTTAACAAATCAAAATTTAAAAGAAAACGCTAATCATTTGTACAACAAAATTCCAGACCCAATGGCTGATGCGACCAAAGTATAAAGAACCAGACAATGCAAAAGAAAAATTCAGAGAGAAAAGAGTTATTATGGCCATACGTTTCATAAACATCATTGATGCATTCTATGGCTTGCACTTTGACTGGTGAAGCAGCCAAGTACATTTCCACTTCAGCACGAGACCTGAAATTGGAAAAAGAAAATGCAAAACATCACACTCATCTAAGGAAACAACCTTGCAGTGCAACTGACAAAGAAGAAAGATAACAATAATCTTCTGAAATACAAAAAATTGGATTAACAATGATTCCATATTACATAAACAAGTAATACTACCAAGAAAACCATACCACTGCAAAATTGAGTATGGGTGGCGAGGTAAGGCTGAAATGTATGCATTCCATTTTGAAGACCTATTCAGACTTGCTTCATTGATTAAATATATTGCAAGAAATGGCCATTGGGGCACATTGTTCCTACGCAAGATGTCACCTAGAGCAGGAGAACTCCAGGCCTATAGTACAATTGACATAAACAGTAAGCCAACATAAACCTGTTATATAAGTTTAAACAAGAACAAAGAAAAAATCCTTCAAAAATTGATTGATAATGACCTTGATCTTAGATCCTGAAAATTCTCTCAATCCACTTTAACATCATAAATCTGATGTATAATACCAAAACAATGACACGATCAAAATTGTCTAGCATTAAAATAGAATGGTCAAACAATGGAAGAAGAAGATATGGTGGCCATCAATCTAAAGAGTTTACTCAGGTCTTTGAGCATATTATCAAAACCATTCATATTGCTACAACTAATGTTAACCTAAAATTTGATGATGTGAGCACTGAGTTTTTACACAAGACAAGTGGAAAAAGCAGTGTGGAAGTAGCAACAAGAATGAGAATTTAGAGATGGATTTGGCAACCAACTTCAAGGGCAAGGGGAAGAAATTTGATCAAAAAAACAAAGAGGGCAGCAATAGAACAGATGACACAAGTAATCAAGAGTCTTTTAAATGTTACTATTGTGAAAAGCTAGGCCATAACAAAATCTTTTGTAGGAAATGATTGGCAGATTAGAAACAAGATAATGTTGTAGAACATCAAGATGATGAGGATTTATTTGTTTTTATGGCTAGGAATAGAGTAGACAATCTGAAAAGAAATATGCTTGGCATATTGATTCAAATGCATCCCATCATTTTACCAATAGGAAAGAATGGTTCATTAATTATGCAACTAATGAATCTTTTATTGATTCTCTGATTTTTTGTGGTAGGGAGGAAATTTAAGTAGAAGGCAACGGAAATGTTTAAATAACCTTGTTAGGTAGAAATTTGGTCTTCCTTAATGTCTATTATGTTTTAGGTATGGAAAAAAATCTACTTTCAATTAGTGAGATTTTGAGGTACAACCCCCACTTGCTTGTGATATTCAGCAATCACAAGTGTTATATGGTTGATAAGAACAGCAAGAAAGCAATCAATCTTGGTATTGAAGAGTTTGATCTTTTTAGATTGGTTGATGGAGGAAAGGCAACAGAACATGCATTGATGGCGAAGAGTGGTTCAAATACTAGTTCACTTTGGCATTAAAGGTATGGGCATTTAAATTTGTGTTTCTTTCTTATATAACTAAAGAAAGTGTGATGGATGGCCTTCCAAAAATACAAAATCAGCAAAGAATTTATGGTGCATGTTAAGCTAGAAAACAATACAAGAATCCATTTGACAAAGGACATGCACAGCGAGCTACAAAACTTCTTCATTTGATTCATGTTGATGTTTGTGGTTATATTAAGATAACATTAGTATTGGGTGAGAGGTACCTTTTTGTTGTTTGTAGTGACTTTTCCAAAGAAAATGTGGGTATACTTTTAAAGCTAAAATCAAATGTGTTGGAAGAACTCAAAAAGTTCAAGGCTATAGTCAAAAAGCAATCTATTGTCACTTTGATATCCCTCCTTGCCCTTGTATCCCTATGTTGAGTACTGATCAGAGACAACTTATGTCGGGCTTTTATATGTATGTGTGGTTAGGGTTTTATTTGACATTAGTCACAATGGTTCATGTTGTCTTATATGATGGCCTCCAAGTTGTTTGCATACACATTCATCCTACATGCCTTAACATTGGTCAAGAAAACAATTGTTCTTGGTATTGAAGTCCATGGGCTTTTCAAATTGGTTGATGTAGGAGAGACAAAAGAACATGCTTTGATGGCCAAGAGTGGGTCAAATTGTAGTTCACTTTGGCATTAAAGGTATGGACATTTAAATTTGTGTTATCTTTCTTATCTAACTAAATAAAGTTTGGTGGATGACCTTCCAAAACTACAAAATCAGCAAGGAATTTGTGGTGCATGTGAAGTTGGAAAGAAACACAAGAATCCATTTGATGAAGGGCACGCATGGCGAGCTACAAAGCTTCTTCATTTGATTCATGCTGATGATTGTGGGCATATTAAGACACCATTAGTTTCAAATGCTATGTACTTTTTGTCATTTGTACATGACTTTTCCACAAAAATGTGGGTATATTTTTAAGCTAAAATCAAATGTGTTCGAAGAATTCAAAAAGTTCAGGCTATAGTCAAAAAGCAATCTAGGTGTTGGCATCATTTTTGGTATTGTCAATTTGATGTTCCTCCATGCCCTTATAGCCCTATGTAGAGTACTGACCAGAGACAACTTATGTTGGGGTTTCATATGTATGTGAGGTTAGGGTTCTATCTAACATTAGTCACAGTAATTCATGTTGTCTTGTCATACACATTCATCTTGCAAGCCTTAACATTGATCGATCAATCTGTTCCATTGCATTGACCTTATCAATTTTGTGTTGGGCATGTCCTAGTTGTCTTTGGTTCATGCTCCATACTATGCTCGTGGTGGCCTACCTAAACCCAAAAGTGAATTATTGCCTACCACATGCTGCTTTTGGCAATAGTGAGCCCAAGCTTCCACTGATGTAGCTGCCTTGTGGCAAGCCCAATGCTTTTTCTATTGTAATCCTTGTGGACTTGTTTAATCAATCAATGAATGCCATGCATCTTTGACGTGGTAGAGTGGCGGGCCTAAGTAAATTTTCAACAAAGGACTTGTGCTTCAATAAACGGTTAGCATCCACTTTTGGGTTTTTTCTCTTGCTTTTGTTGAGAGAAATAATGAAAATGTGTTCATAGATGGGTTGCTATGGCTTAATGGCATCCCCTAATCTTGAAACAATGGTTTTGTAGCCATGGCAGTCACCTACATGTGCAAAATCAATCTTTTGGGGCCGTTTTGAGCCATGTTTATAGTTATAACAAGGATTTTCAAATTGAACAAGCAGTTTCTTCTTGGTTGTTTATGTATTTATTGCAGAGTGCAAGTTGTTTATGGCTCGAGGTGATTTCTACATGACGTATAAGTATTTCCCATACCATTACATGCCTATGAGTTTGAATCAAGATGTCATTGGTATTAATGAGAGGAATTTCCTATGGACCTATGTACTCTGAAGAAAATTCAAGGCAGATTTTCCCCTTACACAAGTGCATTGTTATGGCCATTAACAACATGTTGACTATGACAAGATGTAAATGTTGAGTAGACATAATTTGTCACTCGTTTTCCCATGCCTATGAGGCCGTATTTTGTTGGCATTACAATACGCACCTCTGGAGAGTGTATTGGCAACGGACAACTATGCACAATGCGTAATGACTGCTCTTCAAATTAGGAGGGGAAGCTCCCTCTTTTGCTGATATGCGTGAAAAAGTAAATGATCTAAATCCTATCTTTTTGACTCAATTGGAAGAGGCACAAGGTTAAGAAAACCAAGAATGTTGCAGCTAAGGTTTTTCTCTAGTTTTGTAGATCTTAACTACAACTAACTAAATGCTTTTAATCTATCATATTCCTCAAGAGAAACAGAGCATGAGGACTTAGGAGCAAGGAATATTTGGACAATAATCTTTAAGTCAGGATTCCCAAGGAGGAGACAACTCCTATCTGAGGTGTAGGTTAAAAGAAAGGTTATTGGCAACAACATTAAACGACAATCTCCACTTCTAAATTCCCAAGGAGGAGACGACTCCTATCTGGGGTGTAGATATGAAACAAAGATTATTAATCACAACAAAGCACGATAAACCTACTTCTAAATTCCCAAGGAGGAGACGACTCCTATCCGAGGTGTAGATATGAAACAGGCTTATTAATAACAAATATAACCCAGGGCAGCAAATTGTATGAAGAACCTATCACACAGATAAATGATCAACCAGCATTATATTGAACAAAGATGAACCATTACAAGTAACATTGCACGGCAAGGTGGCTCGGCAATTTGTTTATTACTAATAAAAGCTCAAGGTGAACCAATACTGAACATAGGAATACTGCCAGCAACGCAGCAACTCTCTATCTCAATGAAAAGTTTGTGAACAGATACATAAATAGAAATACTACAGGCAAGAGTTGGCTCAGCATGTATGCTATTAAACAAAAGTTAATTACAAATGAGCAAGGGTGCTCTTATTTATAGAACTCCAAGGTGTAGGGAACCCTAAAATCACCTTGAGTTTCCAATCAGTCTTGCAAGCAAGCAAGAATTTATTCTCAAAGTCTAACCAAATGAAACTATACAGTTAACTGGAAAGCTACCATCAGTTAACTGAAACAAAACTAGACTAAATGGACATGTGCAACATGCACGTCCTTATTGAAATGAAAGTTAACTGATAACTAACAATAGTTAATTGGATCCTAACTGAAAGTCCATCCTCCTACGAAGATATCCACGAAGATGAGATAGGCGTGCATGAGATCAGTAATCAGAACTCAAGATTGATGTCGAGTTAACTACTTCTTATAACTCTATCCTCAGAAATAACTGCGGGATCTAACTAGCTATCTTCTATAAGCCCTCCCTGTCTATCACCCCATCCAAGAACTTGTCGATTGTCTCGTCCTCTGGTACTCTGACGCTATCCAAGATGATAAATTGCCTATTCAACTCCTTCTCTCCATCTTTGATCGCCCTCTGACATTCTCTGACATCTGCAGTCGCCTTGTTGAAACTAGTTGTCATCACTGAGAAGTGATCGAACTTGGAAGCCTCAAGATCTCCATCAAGGTTATCAAAAATCAGCTTCTCGAACTCGGTCTGCACTACATCCAACTCAGCGTATGTACCATTCTCACGACGATAGTGGCATGGGATCTAAGTGATAAATTCGCTAATAAGTCGAAGAGCTCCAACAACATTCTCCTTGAGCGTAGCCATCTTTGTAGAGATTCTCTCGTATGTTTCCACTTTCAAAAGATGTTCTCTCCAAGCGAAAACCTTCTTCTTATCCTCCTCTGCTACAATGGTGTCATATGCAACTGCCAACTGAGATATGAGTATCAAATCCTTTGGCTTGCATTCTACTATAGATATCTCAAGTTGTTGAATCCTCTGACGAAGATCATGTGCCTTGTACCTCAACTGATATAACTCTGTGAGGTATCGACTTGCAACAATGAAGTTTTCAATCCAGTTGTCCAAGAGCTTCCCACGATTGACTAACCGACCAAGTCTCTGTTGATCTGCAGGTGTCTCTCGAAGTTGTGGGAGCATAGGTGTTTGTCTTGCGGTTCCATGAAGAAGATCCGAGATGTACTGTCAGAGTTGCCTGATCTCAACCTTGAGGGCTGCCTTATCTTCTCCCTCATTCATGACAAGCTCTTCAAGATTACTTGCGACGACCTTGAAAAGGCTCACGTCCACATGTCGGGTGCTCCTGCCAAGATTAGCTTTGACAAAGGTGAAATCACCAACCTCAACTTCATCCAGGCTCTTGCCCTCTGATGGTGTAGCAACTTCAACGACGATCTCTACTTCAAGAGTCTTCTCAATATGCACCTGCTTCTTGACTCTCTTTTTTGACCTATCCTGATAAGGATCGCCAAACTCAAATAAATCAAGCTGATTTGAAGGCCTACGCCTCTGTCTTCCCAAAGCCCTCTCAAGCCAACACGAATGATCAATGTTATCCTCTCGAGGAGAAATTGCTCCTGCTATGTCAACCACTGGTGGATCAACTGGAACGAAAGTCTCATGAACTGGCAATTCTGGCTCCAAGTCAATATCAATAGGAGATGACCGTGGAGAAAATGGTGGACCAGGAGATGATGAATCGACCTCAACTTGTACCACTGATTCTACTAGGACTTCCAGCGCTTTCTCAACCTGCTTCCACTTAGTGATGCTTTTCCCCTTCAAGTTCCCACTAACTTTGACCCCTTCAAGCAGCTTCAAGATGGGATTTGAAGACATTTTTTGTTCCATGTACTCTTGTTGTTGAAGCCTTCATGATATGGCTACCATGGAACACTAAAGAGGACACCGGATTTTGGATATCATTTTTGGCTCCATCTAACATTTGGAATCATAAAGAGAAATTGTTTTGGTGTATTAGAAAATTTTCATGGTTGTTTATCTTATTATGGGATTTTCAACATGATTTGATGAAGATCGTTATGTGTGAAAAGAAGGTATGTTGGAGTGATAAGTGCCAAAATTTCAGTGCTAGAGGTGCTGCTACCTTCTTTATCAGCCAATTGATGATTATATTTGATCATCTATTGATGGCTTGGAGAGGAAATGGGAGCAAAGAATGGTTCTTTGCTATGATGGAGTTGTTAGAGTGGGTGTTTCCAGCTTTGAATGTGATCAGAATTGTCAAAATGGACGAGGATTTTCAGTATTGCAGCTGTTGTTCCTTTCCCAGCATGCTGACTTCTCTTAAATCTGATGTTGAGTCATTCAATTTTGACTTAATGGGCAACTGGTACGCTCATATGTTCACTTCACAATCTCTTTCCAGAGATGATTTTTGGCCTAAAATGGGAAGAATGGTGATTCGGACTGATCCAAACCAGTCTTTGAATAGAGTTGGAGTTCTTTCCAATAGTCACTTGCGAACATTCTTTGGTACTCATGTTCAGGGCAGCGAACCTTGGGCTGTTTTGGTTTGTATTTCTGAGATTTTTGGAGAGAGAGCTGTGAAAGATTTCAAGTGTCTTCTTGTATATGTTTGTGATCTTCAGAGAAGGCATCTGAGGATGGGGCTATTATGTACCTGCAAAGGGTTGTTTCCCTCTTTGCGAATATCCTTGTTGGAGTCACCTTTGCAGTTGTGATTCTATTTGATGCTTTGAGGAGTTTTGCTGATGAGAATAATTTTGAGTTGCTTAGATCATTGTTCCTTGTGCTCCAAATGATGTTGATCATTGGCATTGATGATATTAACTTCTCAAAGACTTTGGGGTGTGAGATGTTGCAATGTTTTGAATTTTGTTCCTCTTGGTCTTTCAATTCAAGTCATATGTTTCATAATCTTTCAAGGTTATAGAGGAGGACAGTGTTGTTTTGGTATGATGGTTTTGATTGTGTGATCAGTGTGGCACAGCATCAGCATGGTGGGTCTTTTTGGAGATAGACTTGGGACCATGGAATCCTACTTGGCATAGTAAGGATCAAACTATTTTCTTGGAGTGTGGCGGCATTGCTTGAGGACAAGCAATTTTGGGAAGGGCGGACTATAATGTCCCTAATTTAGCCCTACGCTATTCTTGAGGTTTTAGCCTATTTCCGAAAACTCGTAAGCTAAGCAGAATGGAAAATTAGGGTTTCCTATTTTATAGGAGGTTTCAGATGCATTTTTTAAGGCTTGCATGCAAGAGTTTGGAAGTGTGTTTCTGGGAGTTTTTTGGGTTTTCAAAGAGCTTCAGAATGGTGTAACATGCATCTCCATCTGATAACCTTTCCAAACACTTACTATTTATAGTAAGTCATGTTGGCTTCCCGGTTTGTGCTCAGAAGGCGTTTGGAAACACTTACTATTTATAGTAAGTCTTGTTTACTGCTCAGTTGGTGTTCAATTGATGTTTCGCAAACTTACTATTTATAGCAGTTGCTATTTTTGGTTAGTCAATTTATAGTAGTATCATTCTAGCAACAGTTCAGCCTTTTGCAGTTCAATTTGGCTTTCTATGGTTTTTGCAGTGAACTTACTATTTTTGGCATTTGCTATTTTTAGTAAGTCCATTTGTGGCAGTGGCATCTTTATCAGATTGGTTCAGCTCTACTAATGTCAGTTTGCTATTTTTAGCAGTAATCAGTTGCAGTTTGAGCATTGCTCTCCGTTACCTCCTTGGACTAAGTTCCATACTTAGTTAAAATTGTGTTTTGAAGTTGTACCCCACGCCTAGCTTAATGACCTCAAGTTGTTTTTAAGTTGGGGCCATAAAGTGGATACATTTAATATTTTATTAAATGTTCTATTTCCTTTTAAAGTGGGACAATTTGGAGAGGAGAATGAAGAGTTTAAATATTAAATATTTAAAAGTGCATTTTGTGGTGTTTGGCGTCCCATGAAGGAATTGAAGAGTTTTCTTTGTGGGAGTTACAGTTGATTCATTTGCCCAACTAAAACTTATATATTGATGCTTTGTGAAGAGCTGATTATCTTGGAAATTTGAAAGTAAAGTTATGTTGCTAGTTTGAAATCCAGAACCTGGCTAAGGGGAAGCTTAGCATTTTGCAATCCATCCTTCGGGCCTGAAACTATGGCTTCCTAGGTGGGTCTTTGAGACTGTACTTCACACAAGAGTGCAGATGGGGCTTTATTTCTGATGTTATTTGATAGGTTGCTGCTGTATAACCTGTTATTGAGTTGCTTGTTTGTTCATGGCTAAAGCGAATTTTTGTCCGTAGCTTCGCCATCGAATTTTCTATCGTTCTAAGTACTGGCCCATGCTATTCCACTATGGAGGGCGCCCCTTTCTGCAAGTTTGCAGATTTTATCATTGAGTTTATGATTTTTGAGAGAAGGTCGACCCTTCTTGGAGGCCGTACCTTTCTTCTTAACTGTCTTGGGAATCGTGCCAACTGTTTCTCTCTGTTTTGGGCTCGTTTTCTCAATGGAGGTTGGACACCTAGCTCTTAGTTGTTGATTGGCTGTGGTTTGAGAGCTTTCCGAGTTGAATTGAAGAAGATATGTCCATTATGGTGAATTTTCACCTTGCTGATTTGATTTTCTGTATTTCATATTTCTGATCAGATTAGTTAGAAATTGTTATAATGCTGTTCTGAGTTTCTTTCTATATCATTTTGGCATTGTAAATGTTAGAGGAAGTGTTACTCTAACCATTGAGTGTTCTTTGGAAGCATATCATTCTCATATGCAGCTGTATGTTATTTGTTTCTAAGCTGATTAGTAGTACTAACAGCAATTGTTTACTTTGCTGCAATTTAGTTTATTGTATTCCCCCCACAAAAAATAAGTGGTTGTGTGGATTGTATACCCCCCACAGTTTAAGTGGAAGTGAGGTTAAATGGCTGGCTTGCCGCCTTCAAATAAGTGTAATAATCACACCCACTAAATAAGTGGAGTTTTCCCACCGCTTGTGGATGCCTGCATCAGTAGAAGAAGTGTTATTTTCAGTTTTATAACTAGCACTCCACCATATGTTAGCACCTCGCCTTGCAAAAGGATCTTGCGTGCACATTCTTGGTGTCGAGTTTAGCTCTGTATTTCAATCATTATCAAGTTATTAGATCCTAGGGATCCTCTGACCATATGCTCTCCCCTCCTCCTTAAGTGGTTTTAGGGCGCATTCTTGGTTAGAGTTGTTTCAACAGTATTTTGATTTGGAGCTAATTCTTAACAGGTGCATGATTGCATTGATGTGAACTGAAAAACAAGGGAAAAAATTAAGGGGAACATTTCAGCTTCAAGATAACTTTAACTCGAGGCCTTGACCTAGAAGTAGAAGGTAGTGAAGAAAACCCTACTGGCAGCTCTGAAATTGTAACTATCCTTCGCTTCCTCTTGCTCTCCAAGAAGTACATGCTTGTCTTAATGACTAATCTCGACAGGTCCTCAATTGAAGTATTCTCCTCGGCATACCAATCTGGTTGGCGAAGTGGTTGGCAAACAACTTGATCTTTCACGAATGAACTAAGTAGCACCTCTCCGTCTTCATCCGACAAACCCTCAACATCTTCTGACAAGAAATCAGCAAGTTGTGGAAGAGTAAGTCTGCAGTAATGACATCGGCGCACTTCAAATTCATCTTCGCAGTTGACCCAAAAGTCCTCAAGCGCTGCCCTGTGTGAATTATGTCGCTACAACCGTGCTGAGTAATGGCCCAAAGGATCATAAGTACGCCTCTGAGTGAGATACTTGAGATGGATTTTTTCTAACTCGTTCGTCATTAACTTGCAATCAGCATCAGTCTTGCACTTGTATATACCCAATCCAAACGGAAAGGTGAATGTTGTCTTGTGTCGATTGCGAAGAAAAGAGTGAACTTCTTGAGCTTGTCTCAGAAACTCCATGAATAGGACCTTGTCTGACAGGTACCTCGGTAGCATCAGAGGTTCTCTGGTGTAACCATACACTCAAATATATGTGAAAGTGGGGAATTGAATGTCAATGAACCAATCTCCCCAACTCTCCATTGCTAACTTCGCCTCTAGTGAAATCCTGATGTGCATCTCATTATCGAGGTCTCTGACTATCTTCATGAGGAAGTGATCATTCACCACTTTGAAATCCTGTTCAGCCTTCGAGAACTCCAATTGTGAGTAATATTCGTGAATGTGATGAACGCCAATAGCCCCATTGGTCTTCAAAGTTCTAAAATTGCCTTGAAATGCAATTAAGTAGAGCAGAAAAGACACCATGTGAAAGTCGTGGATTTTGAGGAATTTTGTGATCTACTGGTGAAGACACTCGCTAATCAACATCACCCAGTCAAAGTTTTCCTTGTTGTCGATAATCCAAGAGATGACATAGAACATCCACGGTTGGAAAATATGAGCTTCCTCCTGACCTGTAACCCGGTTGAGCAAAGTTATTAAGATAGCAACCTCATCCTTGAATTCACCACGCCCAACCTTCTTCGGCATGTTGGTCTTCTGTATTTTCAACCACCTTTGAGCAACTTTTCTCTATGATCTTTTTTTGTCCTCTTCCCATATCTTGTAGCAATCTGCAATGGCTATGGAAAAATTGTCTGAGCGAGGAGGAATAGAAAAGCAATTTTCAACGTCCCTCAGCTTGAGGCTACAAATGATTCTCCCATCGGCTGATCTGATTTGTCTTGTGAATGAGTCATAGTGCCTAATGCAAGCAATCACAAACTCGAGATCAAAAACCGTAATAGGAATAAATGTTCCTACCAGCAACCCAGAACACTCAACATTTCTGACTATCGTGCTGCTAGTGTCTTCCAACGTGCTCAAATTGACCACTAGATATACGTGACCCAAGTCTGTATCAACAATTTTCAAAAAGTAGTAGGCAATGGAATTCTAAGCCAACCCCGATGATTCGATTTTGGAAAAATTGAGTTCTTGGCCCACATGCAAAGGAATCTTCGGAAAAAAGCACAGTGCTTCAAAATGTGAAGCAACGGGACAATTTTCTTGAAAAAATCTAAGACATGCATTTTGCTGTTGACGATGAAATATATGAACCCAGATGATCTGTTTCTGAAAATTTTGCCATTTACTTTGACATGCGAGAGAAAACCTAAGACAAGAATAGAAGAATTTTAGAGACAGAAATAGTAGTTTATTATTCTGTCTCTGAAAAAAGTCGCCTATGCTTGAATTGGATTTCATGAAGTCTGCATGCACTCGAAAAATTTAGTCTGGAAAATGCTTCCTTTGAACAATCTGGACCTGGCACTGCGAAGAACACTGAAATCTGACACCTGTAGCGCCTTCAAATCTTAATTTTCTCAAGAGAGACATGTTTTCTCTCACCTGTAACAAAAAATAATGGATGGCTATGCCTTAATAAATAAAAATTTGTTGTGCCCAAAATATTTTTTTGGCATTTTGTTTAAATTGAGCTAAATCATGTAAAAATGTTGTCAAAAGTCTGTTTTAGGTCAAACCAAACGTAAGGTTTTTGTGGGTTTCTGTAGAGGAACCTATGTTTAAAATTATGAAAAACTGAAAATTAGGGTTTCATGCCCTTATTTTTAGGGAAACCCTAAAAAATAGGACCCTCCCGAAAATGATTGCCTTCAAAGGCGAATTCAGAATACTAAACACAATAGTAACCTTAGCTGTGCAGAAGGTCCAAGAATACTTTCCTCGTCTTGAGTTTACTCAAGCGGAAAGACACTTCAAGAATATAAACAACCTCTTCACCATGCACACCGTGCAAGAGCTAGATCATGAGATGCATGTGCATATATCATCAGTAGCCAAGGCGGCAATGGTGGACTGGGCGGATTGGTTTATCCAATTCCCTACCGTCACCTACATACGCGTGTATGGCTACAATGGTCACCCCGCCATGATGCCACGCTACCCTTTAGACAAGGTAGTGTTCATGGAGTTCCTGAGGCAATTGGCCGAAGTTAACTCTCACGTACGCCAAAAGAAGAATTCAGCTGCAAACTTTCTCATTCAGATGGGACTCTATAGATGCAAGACGACAGCCAATGCTAGGTTGATGAGCCAAGAAATAGTGAGATTTAATCTCAAGTACCTCATTGAGAGAAGGTCATCATACAATCCAAGAGGACTTTTTGCTTCGCATCTCGAGCAACGCTCATCACATGAATCTTCCATAGAAGATTATTGGGTCAACTGTGACGATGAGTTCAAGGTGCGAAGAAGGAACTATAGCAGGTTCAAGCTCTCACAAATTGCTAACTTTATGTCAGAAGAAATTGAGGGCTTATCTGAAGATGAGGAAGAAGTCATTCTTCCCTCCTTTATGGATCAGGTGGATTTACAACCACTCGGCAGAGTGGATTGGTATGCGAAAGAGAGTACGTCTATAGAGGAAAGAACGAGTAGAGTAGTCAGACACAATCGACTATACCTTGACAGCAAAAGGACAAGGAAGGTAGTACTTCCCCGAACAGAGCCACCAACAGTTCACTCTACACTACCTTCCACGTCCAGGAAGAGACCCAGATAAAAGAAGATGAGCATCCTTCCCGAAGGAATGCGAATGTCAGGGAGTACATGGGGAAGAAAAGGGATTGCTGGTACAAATCAGCAAGAGATACAGGTGGAGACAACCACCAATTTACCTGGGATAGTTGAGACCGCTGCCGCTGAACCAAAACCAGTGATTGAAATAATCACAGCAAAGATGGAACCCATTGTAGAAGTAGTTGCAACAGAAACGGTGCATGTAATAGAAACAGAGCCACCCACTTCACCACCATCACAGAGGTCACAAACTCCAATCGACTTGGACTCGCCACCTCGATACATCGCCACGGCATAGTCTCGTTCATCCAATAATAAAGGATGTATATTTCAAGCTTAATGCACGGCACTCCCAACTCCTAGGCTTTACCACAAGAGTTGCTAGATCTCCCCACAGAGAGAAACCATCATCAGTTGATTACATACGGAAAACACTTGAGAAGTCAAGTGGATGAGTTTGTTGTCAGAGGACAATGTGTAACAGTGGAGGCATACCAGTTGAGAGATAGAGCACATGGACTCCGCTCAGAGATCCAATAGTCAGACTTGAGGGCAACGGAAAAGAGGCCGGGAGATGAAGCGACAGTTGCTGATTTACAACTGGCATATCAATCAGTTACAACCATGGAAAACAAACGCCATCTTTTTGATTGGAAAGAACAATTGGCATATATGGTGAAAGCCTACGATGCCAATTTAGTGGAGCTGATTGACTACAGGCACATTGTCGCAAATATTATCATCTTCGCAAGAACGTTGGTAATATCCTTCCCTAAAATAGGATATCATCATGAGGGAGGGGAATACATTGAGCTAGGAATAGTGTAGAAGCAATTTCAGGACGTCATCCATAGTACTTTCCTTGATGATCCCAATGGTTGCAAGTTAGCCAAAATTGCAGCCATTTCTATCAAGTTGGATGAAGCAGCTGCCAAATGCATAAACTATCAGCAGCAGCTTGTGATAGGTGAAGAGATGCTGAGACGTCATGCTGTCATCTTGAGAAGCATTAATTGCCCAGAAGCTAAAGAAGTCAACGACTGGATAGAGACACTGTTGACCAATGTTAAAGAGGTGTAAAGCACCTAAAGAAGGACGTCCTACCCTCCAAAATAGCAATAACTATGACTGAAGTCAACTTGATGCCCCTTTCCAAGTTGACTCCAAATCTCCACAAATCATGCATGTCAGATCCCACTAATCAAGGATGTCTAATTGACTCCCACGATTTGTGGATCTCAGATCTCCTTTAAAGGTGGATGTCTATTTTGGAAACACATTTGTAATTTTAGTTCACTTTTAGTTAGGTGTCAGTCAACTGAAGTAGAATTTCAGTTTGACTTTTGTTTAGTTTCAGTTAACTAAAGTAGATTTCCAGTTAACTGCTTTCTCACCTACTTTTAGACATAGGAATAAGTCTTGCTAATTGGCAAGAACTGATTGTTAGCTCAAGGAGACTTTAGGGTTGCCTACTCTTTTGAGTTTCCATAAATAAGAGCCTTGGGCTCATTGTTTGTTCAACTTTTATTTGCTAAGAAAAATTGCTGCGCCATTGTTGCCAGAGTTTGTTTGTTTGTATTTGTTCACTCTTGGATGAGAGTTTGTTGGTTGATCGTAATTGTGCATGATTTCGTGCCTTCGCTGTCCCAACCTTTGTAATTCTTTGGTGAAGCTTGAAGAAGAAAGTCAGATGGCGTATGCATATTTGATCTAAGTTTTGAGTTGACCCAACGTCTTTGTTCTCAAATAGTTTATTGTTTCAGTCTCCTCCTTGGACAGGGGTTCCTCCTCCTTGGATATTTTGTCATCGATTGCTATCGTTTGATGTTGTTTAATGAATTGTCTTTCAGCCTACACTTTGGACAGGTGTCGTCACCTCCTCAAGAATCCTGTTAGCCAAATCATCATACCCTGTTGTTTACAGTAAGTTGTTTCCAAGCCTATAGCTCGGACAGGGGTTCCTCCTCCTTGGCAAGTTTCTAATCCAGCCTACCGTAAAGAGTGTTCAGTTGCATAAGACCTTATCCCAAGCGTATATCCGCGTGTTCAGAGCCTTGGCCATATTCTACGAAGACGAAGGATTCAATTGATCCCACCCATCCATTTCTCTCCTACACCCTCATGCTCTGTTTATCTTGACGAGGTAGGATAGTCTATAAGCTAGTTAGTCGTAGTTAAGATCTGCGGAAACCAGAGAAAAGCTTAGCTACGGCGCATTGTGTTTATGCAACCTTGTGTCGTACCGCTGAGAAAAAAAATAGGAACCTTAGTACACCTTTTTTACATAAAACATTAGCAAAGAGAGATCTTCCGCTCTTTAATTTGAAGAACGATACTAAAACACTTGCAACAGTTGTCCGTTTCCAATAAGCACTCCAAAGGTGCTAATTGAAACGCCAACAGTTTTTTGGCGCCCACCGTGGGGCAACGAGGCATAAAACTTCAAGAAAAGCTTAACGCTTTTATGACACGAAATGGGCATCTGGCATCCTTGGGCTCGAGTTGAACAACCTGATCTTGCTCCAGCAACTCTCCAACCAGATCTTACATTCATTGAAGGAGAGCAAAGGGACATCATCAGTAGCTTGCGTACTTTCATCTTCGAAAAGAATACATCACCAACTCAGTGGAGAGCCACAGCTATTACTCTGGACGAGGAAGAAAGAAAGGCTAATCTTCCAACTGAGAGACCAATGTTACCACCACCCACATGGCAGTAAGCATCCTGGCTCACCAAGTATACATACGTAGGAAAAATAATCCTTGTTTTCAAGAAGACATCGGAGAAGCATCCGCTATAGAGATTAGAGATGCTACTATCTACTATAAATGCGGGACGCAGAGATCAATTCTTGCAAACTTCAAGCAAGCTCTGCTTCACCTCACTTCAGACAGCTTCCACAGAACCGATGCAATCTTCAAAGGAGTAACGAGAGATATTCAGACCACGATTCAACATGCAGATACCATCACAACGACACATACCAACATATAAACTGTAATTGAAGTTAAGTCCACAATGTTCCAATTGACCACGCAAGGGGAACCCATTGTCAGTGAGCCCGCTAGTGGTATGGATAAGCGAAGCTTGCTCAAATTAAACACCACATTCCACAACTACCAACTACTTGCATGAAATGAAATCTACCTTACTTTAAGCTCTACTTTAGATTCTATGCGAATTAGAAGGACGAAGAAGCCTCACTAGCTACCCACAATAAAAGATGGAACCACAAGCAATGATAACTCTTTTTATTATGAGAGTGTTCACAACAACTTCTTACAAAGCATTCAATTGGAAAACTTTCCTTCCTCTTCAATCTAAGCTATCAATCTATGCTAACCTCTATGCTATTCTCTCTACTCTCTCCTCTATATCTAATTCTAATGATTACAAATGAGGGGGGATGCCCCTTTTATAGTTGGCCCAGTCCAATGGACAACTCAAATTCAATTACAATGAAGGGCTCAGATTGAGCCACTTAAGCCCTAGTCAAGGTTCTGCCCTAAAAACCACCACAGAGAGGAGTGGGGTAATAAATAAACAAAAGATTCTCCACTACTCTGCAGAAACCATCATGAGCAATTAATGCCCACTATCATCCAAAAGATTCTCGTCCAGAAACGTGTTCCCACTGTTCTTCTCCCTATCTGCGAATTCAATGAATATGGCTAACACTGCTTCAACTTCTTGAACTAATATGGCAAGCATGTTCTCAATCTAAAACTCCAAGACTGCGACCTCTTTCTCCTCTTTGATGATGATTTTCCTCCTTGCCGCCATTGCATCCTGGGTCATGCGAGGTATGCTAGAGAACATTTTTTGGGTCATTGCCGGAGGACTTCACACTTAAGAAGAATTCCTCTACTTTGTTCTTTAATCCATCCTACCGTCACTCCTTAACATTTGAAGTTTTTGCCCATTCCTCCTCCTTAGCCTTGAGGACATTTTAGTGCTTGAAGATGATCTTTAATGCTAGGCCTTCATCATTTCCTCCATCTTGATCTTGAAGGATCTTCTTTGTCTTGGACTCGACCATTCTTTCCTTGCCACTTGCCTCCCTAAGTTGGGTGCATATTAGGTCCTTGTGGAGAAATTCCAACACTTAGTCGTTTCTTCCAACATCTCCATTCATGGTTTGGGCGCAAATGAGACATCATGGAGGAGTTTGAAATGTGTAACTTTATCCCCTTCCAAGGTTGTAATGTTGTCCCGGAGTGCTTGCTCCATCACCCCAAGTCATCACACCTTGGTCCCAGTGTTCATCCTGCAAAACAAACAAAAAGAAGAGCATCAAAACACTTTAATATAAATTCACTTCACTTACCTAATTTCCATGTTCTGATTTCCAAGGTCTAGTTGATCTCTGGATGTGATAAAATTCATCATTTTTCTCTAGCATAACTTTTCATCGGCGCATTTAGAGACTTGTGTGTTCGTTTCATAAGGTCTTCTTCAAGGGCGCATCTACCACCTTGTGTTCGGAGTTTTACTTACCCTTTCCTTAGAAAATTTTCAATGCACATGAAGGGGTTCACTTAATTTATCTCCCTTGAAAACATTTTCCTCTAACGTTTACTTCAACCTTTTCCACCTTG